>CM017321.1:14278550-14400677 GCA_006937295.1 Carpinus fangiana | reverse complement strand
AAAAAAAAAAAATCCATATAAAAAATTCCAAATTTAATTAACATTAAAGGTATCTACAATATTTCTTAATATATAAGAAAATACTATAAACTCTTTATATATTATTAAATTATAAAATATCTCTTTTTTTTTTTTTCTCTTTTTTCTCCTTTACATGTCTAAACAATGCTCTCCTTTGTTATTGGTTGCAATAATAAAAACAAATAATCTTTAATTCATATAGAAAAAATAAAAAAATTTATTATGAAGTACTTTTTTATAGTGAATCAAAAAGTAATTTTATACCCTGCATTTAAAAAAAAATAAAAATTGTAAAGTGCTCTAGTGCTCTTTTTAGTGGGATTCCGTTTACATTGCCTTTCAAGTTGCCCCACCTTCCCTGTTCTTTGTACAAAGATTCCTCGCCAAAAGCCGAAAATAAAGCTATTCCTTTGTTTCTTTATATAGCTTCTGTTTGAAACTCATTGCCATCTATCTGAGCTTCAGATTGAGGAAATTCCAACATGGGAATGCCCAAATTTCACTGGATTTCAACCCATGTGGAAAAAGCGTTGAGGTTGCTCGGTCAATGCTGGTAGCCCACCGCAGCTGAGGACTCCGAGTCACTTGGACATCATGGTGTATCGGCGGCCACCGTCTCTCGCCCAGCATCTCTTCCACTTTGAGATCACCTCCCAGGTATATTGGAGTTTCATTGGGTTTGATGTGGAATTAGTTCATTTGAAACTTCTTAGAAGTAAGGTAATTAAGCAGAAATCAAGATGAATGATCCCTACTCCTTAATTTCAGTCAAGTTTGAGTTTTCGTAATTGTTCTTATGGCTTGGAATGAGCTTTCGTAATTGTTTTCGGTTTTTTTGTGGTTTTGTTTTGTTGAAATTTTGAATTTATGCATGCGATTTGAATTTGGTGAAGAACAGATTAAATTATTCCTCTTACGATGTCACTTTAATATACCAATGTGCTCCTCGTTCTTCTCTAACTTAAAGATAGATAAACTCTTACAATTTTGATTAATTAATATACCAATGTGCTCCTTGTTCTTCTCTTACCTTGTTTTGACTTGGTGTAGAAGTTTTATGAGTTTGTATTGCAAAAAAAATCTAAATAGTATGATTGGGAGTTGTCCGCATGTTTTTTTGGCCGTGGATGGAAAAAAAGAAAAGAAAAGAGAAGAGTCAAAAAATATTTTTATATTAGAATAAGTGGGATCAATAGGTTGAAGACATGCTTTGTAATTAGGTGTATTAATAACTTTTGAATTTTTTTTTTTTTTCTAAACATTAATAACTTTTGAATTGAACTTGGAAAATTATTTTTGGTAGTTATTTGTGCTTTTTTGCCAATTAACAACTCCTCATTTATAGGAATGGGGTGGAGGTGAGGTTCTTGGTTCAAGACCATTGGATGCAAGTGTAATTTTTCAATAAAAAAGAAACTTGGAAATTTTATTGGTAGTTATCTGCCATTCTTTTAAGTGGGTTGTTCATATATGTTTTTTAGGTGGGATGTTTGGTTTAATGTGACTAATTTACTTGACTTCGCCAGTTACCGAAATCTTTTGGTGTATAGGGATAAAGCAAGCAACATATTTGTAGGAGTAGACGTTACATTTTGGGCATTGACATGCGAATGGCAACATATGATTTAGATCCTGATGTTACTCGGTGTGGTCTCCATCTACTAGATGTTTGCACGCTTACAGATAATGGTTGTTGTAATGCCATTACTCAATATGACCGAGATATGAGTCAAATTGAGTATGTCAACAAAGGTTACTATGAAAACGCTTATGTGGAGAATGATGAGGCTGTAGCGCGTGCTCTTCAAGAAGATTACTGTAAAAACGCTTATGTGGAGAATGATGAGGCTGTAGCGCGTGCTCTTCAAGAAGATTACTGTGAAAACGCTTATGTGGAGAATGATGAGGCTGTAGCGCGTGCTCTTCAAGATCAAGAAGAATTTACACGAATCGATTCTTTAGAAGCTTCTGGAGTATCTAATGTTGGGGTTGCTAGTAAGCTCGAAAGCCCTGAGGAGAAGCTCAGAACACTGCAGGGGATTGATTCCTATGGTAGCGCTAGCTTTTCAGACTTATGTTTCTTCCCAGAGAATATGCCAGCATCCGTTCTTGCACAGGATTGGTTTGGCCCTTCAAAAAGACACTACAGTACTGGTAATGAAACTTTGGCTGCCACGGTTCTGACTGTTGTCTGTTTTCGTGTTATTTCCTGTTTTTCTTATTGCAATAGATTGCCAACAATATGCAGGGAATGACAGTGATAAGAAAGATGCAAGTAGTCCTGGCAGAAATATGGAGGCTGATGATTGTAGCAAGATGGAAAATGATATGTTGGCTGAAATTGGAAATTTCTATTCATGCTTTAGCCCAGGAGAAAAATCATCATATGTGGAAGACTTTACAAATGCATTGGAAATAACAGATGAGTTTGCACTTGATGGTGAAGTAGGCAAAAGATTGAATCAGATGATTCCTGTTCCTGTAAGTTATTTTTTTCTTTTCCTTGAAAGTATAGCATCTGAAGTTCTTCGGTTGGAAATGTATATTTTTACGTTATTGATTATCATTGTCATCCTCATTACCCCCTTATCAGCATCAGTATTTGTGGGTGGATTCTGCAGTATATTACATCTCATAGGAGGATTGAAGAGATAAAGTGGAGCTCATTTATATTTGTTATGTTTAGTTATTTTCTTACAAAGAAGACTTGTCAAGAAATTTAAAAAGCAGCTATAATATGATTGGCTTTATCAGGTTGGAATGAAATATTTTCTCAGAGAATTTTCTTTCGTTTTACTTTCCACTTGTGCTTTCATTTGGAGTTATTGCTGCCATAATTCAAGCATTGTTTCAAGTTTTGGTTGCCTTTTATTTTCCGGGTATTCATAGAAATGTTGAATTATTATGATAATCATATCTGGCAATGGCTTAATGAAATATACAAGGACGAATTTTTTGAGGTAATAAAGTATCTCTGTAAGTTTAATTCC
Organism: Carpinus fangiana; assembly: GCA_006937295.1. Classification (NCBI taxonomy): domain Eukaryota; kingdom Viridiplantae; phylum Streptophyta; class Magnoliopsida; order Fagales; family Betulaceae; genus Carpinus; species Carpinus fangiana. Next base: position 14,397,666 of record CM017321.1, on the reverse strand, counting down.
CATCCTGTTAATCAAATTGTTTTTTCTTCAATGTTTTAAGGTCCCGAAAGGACTCGGCAAGCATGTGGTCTCGTCCAAGAAGGCTCAAGCTAATTGGTAAGTAGCATGCGATCGGATCTGCCGGATCCCATGCGACCTATCTCAATGCTCTATTATTGAAAATAAACTAAATGTTCCTGGTGAAATCAAATATCCATTTTGTTGACTGAAATTCTTATATATGTAGAAGTAGAAACAAGGAGTGATGAATATGGTTGATTGTACAACTTTTTCTCTTAAAAATCTACATTTTGAAAATATGTGAAGGTACAGAAAACTACCAGAGGCATGGAGAGAAGCAAAACCCCCTCCAGTAACACCTGAAGAAGCTGCGAGACTTATCATTGAGACTCTGAATACAGACCAAAAAGCAGATGTTGAGGTGCAATATAAGAATTGGCACAATATAGAACATATTGCATAATACATAGAATACATGGAAGGAACAATAAACATTCTCTTTTTGCCTATTATTAGGGTTTATTGACTTTCTATGGTCTCCCTCTTCCTCATACCTTAGTCGAACTTACTGCTGGGGTCCCAACATCATTGCCTGCAGGCGTAAAGTATGAATTTGAGACGTTTCCAGTAAGAACTATGCCCTTTTTTAGAGTTAATGTTGTCATGATTAGTTATATTTAGAGTTAGCTGGGTTTGATTGAGTGAATCATTCGAATGAAAATAGGTTGATGCAAAAGCTGTGGCAGATGGAGATGGTATGACAGTGTATGTCAGTACAACAGACCCTCGGGAATCATCACGCGTTCCTAGTGATGTACAAATGGCAGCTGTCCAAAGATCAGAAGCACGTGCTGAGAACAATTATGCAGAGGCTGATGCACTTCATAAAAGAATTATTGATTCTGGATATAGGTTAGTCATCTATCTTCCTAGATATAGGGTTTGGTTAGAGACTAATTAGATTTGGTTCTAGTTTTGAGGACGGGGATTGCATGCAATAGGATGTTGCCTATAGGGGATCCCGTGCAATTAGGACATGCCTATAAGAGTCTACTCATACCTCACCTGCTTGAGTAGGTATTTAAGCAGCTCGAGCAGGTGAGGCCTGAATAGGATTTTAAGTGGGTTATCCAGTGCAATAGGGGCAACCCAATTGTATGAGTTCTAAATCCCAGTTTCGATTATAGGTTTATAATTGTTTTCTGCCACCCAGGGTACTGCAGAATTTTCAAAACAACGAGGAGATCCTTGCTCGTAAGTGTAGAATTCGACTAAGGTAAGATTGTCTGTCTCATATGGCTCACTAGCTAAATCTTTTTGGCAATGAATAACAGTTTGAGAACAGGGGAATAGATGCACCAGAGAATGCAATGCCATATGGGGAGGAAGCAAAGAAGGAGCTGACTAATATTGTTCAGGGAAAGTGTTTGAGAGTGCTTGCTTACGGTGAAGATCGATATGGCCGCTGCGTAAGTGATGTATATTGCAATGGCAAATTCGTGCAGGTACTGTTTCTCTCAAAATTGGTCTCTTTTGAACCTCTTTACTAATGAGCTAAATTATCTTTTTTTTATCACTCTTAACAGCAATTAATGCTCAAGAAAGGGCTCGCATGGCACTACACAGCCTACGACCAACGCCCAGAACTTGCAAAAGTTAGAAATTATCTCTACTTTATACATGTAATTTCAATGTTAAGCCTCTCTTAATTTGATTCTCTATGTGTGTGAAAACAGTGGGAAAAAGAGGCCGAAGCCAAGCGAGTTGGCCTGTGGGCTTCACCGAATCCAGAGAAGCCGTGGGAATGGAGAAAGGACAAACGCCAAGTGAGATAGCGGGCGTGAAGAGTGTCATAAAAATGGACTTGCATGATTGCATCCAATCCTAGAGCGGGATGACTGGAGAAATGGAGAAAGAACTTGTAAAGAAGCTTCTATCGTTATTATTATTATTATTATTATTATGTACAAATGGCATTTAGCACTATGCTCTCGTAACTTAATATTTAAAGTCAACTCGTTGGTGCTTTTTGTTTGTTTAATGTAATATAAATGAAAAAAAATAGTTTTTAGTGTTTTGGGTTAATGTTTTTGTTTTGAAATAATTCATTCCAATGTATATATACAGGGAGCAATATCATTCAAAATTACCACTCACCACATGGTGTACTAATTTTCAAAGAGGATAACTTCTCTTTGTGCCCACCACTCAGAATTGGACAGTTAGGATTATTGCACACAATCAAAATGAGATGAAAAACACTAGATTAAAATCTATTCTCCCATCTGCCAATAAAAAAAAAAAAAAATCATCTTTCTCCCCGGGCTCTCTTTCTCTCCCTCCCCCCCTCTCTCCGGCTACAGCAAAAGATCTTGCCGGAGCCCAGCCCAACGCCGGAGCTCAGACCTCTCCAGAGAAAATACAATGTGATTTTTTTTTTCTTTGACGTCCTTGAATTCTCTCAGCTCGTTGATATTTGTAGGGTAGAAATTGTAGTGCTGATTAAAGTGCTGGTGTGCATCATTTCTTCGTTGGCTTTTTGATGGAACTGGGCAGAAAAGCATATGGAGACTGTTGGCTTCTTGATGGAATTGGGCAGAAAAGCATATGGAGACTGTAAAGTGTGGTTCTTTGTTTTGTAAATTCATCACTCTGGCATCTTCAATGGCAAGCTCCGGGCTGGGCTCCGGCAAAATCTCTGCCGCTGTCAGAGAGAGAGAGGGGGGAGAGGGAGAGAAAGAGAGCACTGCGAAAAAAATGATAGGTTTGACCGTTTGAGGAAAAAAATGATTTTTTTTTTGGATGATGGGAGAATAGATTTTAGTCCAGTGTTTTTCTCATCTCATTTGATTGTGTGCAATAATCCTAGCTGTCCAATTCTGAGTAGTGGGCACAAAAGACTTAGTTTACACCAGGTCTAAACCAGGTCTTATAGAAGTTATCCTCATTTTCAAAAGGAGGAATTTCACCTTAATATTTCATAGCAACAAAATAAGCCATTAAAATGAAAATTTTGTATTACAAATCTACACAACCTTAAGTCTAGGTGTAATAAATACAGCAACGTACAAGGAATATACCCCAAGAAAGTAAATAAAGCAGATAACTAACAAAAGAGAGAAAAAATGAGGAAAAGTCAGAAACAAAATCAATCGGTCGAAATCTGGTTAGCACCGGAATCATCACAGCCCAAGATTCACTGAAGAACACACAAGGTATATATTATGAGTAAATAATGGCTGGCAGTGTTGATTGAAAAGCAGAACAGTAATAATTTCTAAGAACAATTGATCTTGTATAGTTCCTTTCTTTTGTTTTCCCCAATACTAAGAAAAATAGATGTAAATCACTTTTATTTAAAGGTTAAAAGACAAGAGTGACAAGGTTCAAGTTTATCCGTCCATAGTGGCTCATCTGAGCTGGCCCTTCCCCATCATGCACTGGCAGAGTTGGGCTTGGCTTGTTCTCAAGTTTCACCATTTGGTAGCACTCCTTCGGCTGGTATTGCTTTGTCTTTGGAGTTGGGTGATAGTGATATTGGGAAAGGGATGGATGAAGATTTCAGTAGTTTTGTTCTAAGGTGGGGTTTCGGGACTAAGGGGCAAGAGGATAAGACTATGGCTCCTACCTACCCTTGATGAGGAACATTATCAGGAGGACAAGATTGTGGATTTCAAGTAATAGGGGACTAGGGTTCTGGTGTTTTGTGGGGGTTTTTGATTTGTTTAGATTGGTGTTAAGGTACTTTTTCTTGTATACTGCATAGTCTGCATGTGTGTATATAGAGGCGCCTTAAGCTGTTAGGTTCAAAAGTCCATGCACAACTGAAGAAAGGTACTCTGTTAGTTTTCCCTCAATGAATTCTCCGAAATAGCTGACTTAAATGTATATTTCTCCGAATGTCTAGTCTAAAGGTGCAGCGTGGAAAACTAATCTTTTTTAGTGCATTCTGTCTTAGTTGAAATTAAGATCTGTCCCTGATAAAAATCTCCCACCCGACATTATAAACGTCAACAAAAGCAACTGCCTCAACCATGCAAGTTAACTTAGTGCACAACGGCACACCATTGTTAATTATTTCAGTTTTTTGAGCCACAAGGGAACATTTAAAGCATTTCTCACACTCAACAAGTCAGGGATGAAACAGACAAGGACAAAGCAAGAGCTTTTGTAAGGGAGCTTAAAGGAAGCCAAGTTCTTTTATTTTCTTTTGATTTAAAAGAAAAAATGGTCTGGCCAGGAAATACTTCATAAAGGCCAACTTCAGTTACAGCGTAAACATGAGGAAGAACTGCACTGACAATTTATCTGACAATACTCTTAAACTTAAAAGGCTTGGGAGTTCTGTTCCTTAAAGAGTTTATAGAATACTTCTGGGTTAAGTGTAATAGAGAAATGAGTTTTCACAATATATCATTAAACATAATGAAATTAGAGTCAGAAAATAAGCTTTATCAAAGAAAAATATGAATGCCAGGGATATAATACTCACTTTTGCACTGGTAAATACAACAGAAGATCACATTTGACCTTATTTTGCATCACCCTTTGATTCATCAGAATCTGAGTCACTTGCATTGTAACCTAAAGGAAATAACACATTCATCAATTGGATGAAGCAAGGCCACAATAATAATGAAGCCATAGAGAGGAAGAAAGAGATAGTACCTGGGTGTTTATCGCTTACATTCCAAACTGAAACCCTAGTTTTTGAAGCTCTATTCATCCAAGCGCGTCCCTTTGATAACATATACATGATATAAATTCTTCAGTAATTTCACAACCAACGAATGCAATAGTATGACATCAACAATAAAGCAGATAAATAAACACAAGTAAAACTAACGATAGCTAAGTGCTCCAATGACCAATTAGAAAGCTCAAAGAACCCTAATATCCACCAGAACTCTAAAGAGCTCTGTATAATACAAATAAAAGCCCACTTGTAATTCAATGATTTTTAAAATAATAACCAATACAACAAGCAACCCCCCACTTTAGATGAATCTACTACAATTACTATGCCTAACTAAAGAGCCTTTCCAATACAACACACAATGGTACATAGCATACAAAATCTCAATTTCTTCTCGTTTCCTCGGCAACAACCACATGAAAGAGACAAGTAAAATTAAACACAGTATTCTCATTCCATAACACCAACGAAGTGAATGTAACTACGATGATAAAAAGAACCCGTGGATTAAAAAAAAGGCAAACCAAAACAATGTGTTACATAGGATGAAATTGCATTTAGTAACATCTACGAGAATATTACTATGCTGATCAAAAAGCAAGGGGGAAAAAAAAAACTACTAAAAACTAAAAACAGAAACGAAGGAAAAAACAAGTTGACCTTTTGAGGGTCTCTAGGGACACCATAGCCACTGTAGTACATCTGGCCCACAAGGACCTGCATACCGCTATCCCCGGCCTTGGCCTCTTTGAGCGCGTCCTGAAACCACCGCTTCACGCAGTCGGAGACCACCTGCCCCAGCGGCATCCGGCTCTCACTCTGCTGCCCCTCCGAGCTCTCCATCAACTTTTGCTGCTTCACTCGCTCCGATTCGAGCCGGACAGCCCCAGGTTTTCCTGATTCCGGGGCCGAGACTCGGATTTGCGATATGGTTTTTGCGCGTTTCGGCGTTTGGAATCTGCCCGGTGACACAAATTTGGCGAATTCTTGGAGTTTGGTCGCTGAAGGAAGTGATTTTCCCATATAACAAGGAGAGAGAGAGAGAGAGCGAGAGAGAGAGAAACAGAGGGTGAAAACGAAACGTATTTAATATTGAAGGGTGGTGGAAAAGTATGTAGAGATTAGTTTTATTTTTGCACCTTTTGGGTTGGCAATCTTATCTGGTTTTCATGGAAGAATTCTGAGATCTTTGAGCCAAGAACTACAAATAAAAAGAGGGTTTTAGATTTACGCAAACCGGCAGTTTCTTGGAATTCTTTAGGTGTATTGGGTTTTTTCTTTCATTCTTTAACCAGGCCTAGCAAGATCTTTGGAGGGCCCAATTCCAGATTGCTCCACAAGGTTTATAGACCCAGTTTGAATCAGGCCTCATATGGGCCCATTAGAAATAGAGAAAATGTATCAAAAATCATTTGATTCTCACATCCTCCATCAAAAAATGGATTTCACTTTCACCCCTATCTATGGTGTGAGATTGAAAGAAGAAAGGCCTAGCTGTGAGAGAGGCGTATCATGTCAAACTGGGCTCGACAAATAGGCCCAATTTTAAAGCCTTTTCATGGACACTTCATTTGCATGGGAACTAATTTATCTCTTTTTATTGATTCTTGATAATTTAACATGATTTATTTCTTATTTTAATTAAATATTTTACGTGTTTCCATAGCGACAAGAGAAGACAAGAAAAAAAAAAAAAAATTACAAATTCTCCCAGATTTTTATTACAATTTGCAAGCTTTTCCCCCACTCTTACCAAACTGGGGATTATAATTTATAAATGAATCTTTGTCAATATAATTATCAATCAATTCCATGGACATCGTTTTTGACAAGACATGGTGTTTTTGGGTGGGCCTTTCAATCGTCAACACCTTTTGAAAAAAGAAATATTCTTTTGAACAAAATGTGGTAGATTCTATTCTATTCAGATTTCGTTCTTGGCATTAAAAAAAAAATATTCCTCTATTGGCCGGGAATGCGTTCAACAGTGTGGGCATATTACATATTACATATACCAATCCTAAGCTCTCTTATCTTCTTATCAATTATCATGATAAGAAAAATAAAACAAACAGAGCATATTCCGGGTTTCAAATTAGGGATCTTTAACAAGTTATATATATGACATAATCTTCAACCAAGTAGTGACACAATTTTTATAGATCTAATGGTGATAAATTGATTTTTTATTTATTTATTTCAATTTAGTCTATTAAACTGACAAATTACATAGACCGGATTGGATTTGAATAAATTCTTTATGTGCACACCTCGAGTAGCACATAAATATTTATTTTTATGTGCATTTTACATGGTTTCTGACCGTGCGTCGGTATTTCATCATTCGATGAATGTGTTGTAAAATGTGATGTTAGCTGTTCACTTTATTAGTGCATAAAGTTTTTCCCGTAATTTCATTATTTAAAACAGAACTGTAATGTAAAATGTAAATAGGAAAGGGAACTTGATTGATTAAAGGATTGAAACGTCAAAGGTGGCCTTAACTTATGGATTAAGATCTTGAATAACGGTGAGAGAGTTTATATGAAATTTATTTGTTTAAATGGTTAGACAGTCCGAAATTAATTTGGAAAGATAAATTTTGTATGAGTTTTTTGTTGTTGTTTAATTATTATCAATTTAAACAAAAAATTAATGTACAGATTTATTATAGAGATTAAACTAGATATCTGGTCCTTGTCAAATCGTACCCTTTCTGAATAAATTGGTCGAAATCCATAAGTTGCATTTTTCTTTTCCCTTGATGAAAAGCATTTGTGGAAACAAAATTCCATTATATAATGACCTTGTTGCGCACAACAAAAAGCTTTTATGAATATTAGGCTTAGTGGAATTAAGTCAATTAGTTTTGAATCCTATTCTAACAAAAAACAAAAATTAGTAAAATAATATTAGACTTAAAACTCAATTATAAGTAGCTGTTAGAGTTCTTACCCGCATAATTTTTTTTTTAAAAAAAAAAAAAACTATTGGGCTTGGCCAATGGCCGTTTAGTAGGCTTATTACCAAACTCTTTAAGGTTTTTCTCTCCCACTAAGATGTTTTCTTTGTTGGGGTGTACGGTGTACCACTACTCTTAATGCAATCTTATTTAATTGAAAAAAAAAAAAAAAAAAGACTAAGAAATTAAAAGTTGTGAGTTGTACATGTATTGACCACTTCTAGCAGTCTTCCCATTTTGCGTGACTAAAAATATAGGCAAATTAAGATTAATGGTAGAAAATGATGTGTCAAGGCTGAATTCGGGTGGGAAACAACAAAAACTCCCCTCAAATTCTTGTTCCTAATGATCTCAAAGCTTTCCACCATTACAGTAATTGAAATGACAAGTCTTAGAGTAATCCTCAAATCAATTTTCTGTACGTGCGCGTCGTATTGGATGGATACTTGACCAAAATTAGAGGACGTTCCGTTCACGTCTATTTTCTTCAATAGGTGCTTCGCGTTATCATTTATCAACATGACCTTCACAAGACCCACCACCTTTTTTAATAAACCTTTGTAAATTATATTCCACAGTTTTTTTTTTTTAAAAAAAGTCATTAGAAACAGAAAGTGGCTATTCCATTTCCAGCATCTCAAATCCACGTCTAGTTTTCACTCAGATAAGAATCTTTAGAGAAGCTGTCTCTCGCTCTCTCTCTCTCTCCAAATCAATCTTGTTTAATAATACACCTCTTGCAGAGCATATGTTTATCCTTTTTGGACCATAATCTTATTATTGTTCGAAAACAACAACAACACAAAAATAAAAAAATACAAAGACCGCCACAAGATAAATTAATAAATATTTTATAAACTCAGGAAAAGGAAAATAGTGCATAATTAATTACTTATCCCTTCTTCAACTCAACCCTTTCGTGATCTTTGATATAAGCCATTCATTAACATGTGTCTAATGATAGAATCAAACTTTATTTATTCTAAAAAAGAAAAAAGAAAATAAATTAATGTGTGTTTAAAATGCATATAATTCTTACATAGGTTTTCAACAGAAATGTTAGAAATTGGATGCATTTCCACCGACCCCAAGGAAAACTTTGTCATGATTATAAAAGGTCTTTTCTACCAAAAGGGTTAAGCAAATTGCAAGCGGTACCGGACCTTCAATCGGAAGGTCAATGGTTGGTTTTGACTCCAGTAACCAAAACGGACGGCAGAGTGAATGCCCCGGCCCACACGACATGACACAGTAGACTAGCTACCGGACCTTCATTTAATGAGGTACAACATTTTTCCAGTATCACTGAGTTACGACTCAAGCAGAGCAGTGACGATGAATTTCTTGCCTCAGGCTGGCCTGCTCCTAGTTAGCTGCAGTTATCCCATTTGTCTTTTGCTCAATATGTTACCAAGCCTGCTGCGATCACGATATTTGATAGGTTTTAACTTTTACGATAAGCTAGGACACCCAACTATTCAGATGTGTATAAAGAATTGAAGACTAGTATGAAAAAGAAACTACAACTTGCACTGCATTGACCCATCGATTCTCTAATAGTACTCGATCTCCCATTTTGTGTAAATAAAAAGATAGAGAAGGTGGAATAATGTAGAAAAAAATACACAGAAAATGACATGACAACGACAAGGTTGATAACTTGGCATTAATTCTTACTCTAATTTGAAAGCTAGCTTCCCTACTATAACAGTTATGGAGATTATAAAATATTATATTTTGTTGAATAACTAGTGTTTCGGATTATCACCATTACCTCCACAAGACCTACTTTTTTTAATCAGTTAAACTCAAACCCACCTCTAGTTTCTGTCAGAATATTAATAAATAATTAAATTAATTATTTCGTATTAACTAAATTTTTTTAGATAATTAGCTATCGTTTACTTCTTTTTGCTGGCATATTAATTGAAGCTAATTTTGAGTCCCACTCAAACTTAATTAAGTTTGTGTGGGTCTTAGTTGAAGTCAAAATCAATAATAAGCTGGAAGTAACGTGAAGATCTTAAGGCTATGAAATTCAAATATTAGATTAGTTGTTATCTTGTAACAAATCTCTTCTAAAATAAGTAGAGAGGTTATGAATTTCAAATATTAGATTAAATTAGATGTTATCTTGTAAACAAATCGATCTCTTATATGTAAAGCCTATATATATAGAGGTGTGATATAGGCACAACTTAAGTCCAACTTTGGCCCAACTTCTAAGCTAAATTTCACTTTCTCTCTCTAATTTAAGGTTTTCTCTCTCCTCCACATCAGTTGTTTTAAAAAAATTTATTAAAAAAGTTGGACTAAAGTTGGACTTAAGTTGTGCCTGTATCATTATTCATATATATATATATCAATGGAAACTCCATAGATGAGTACGTTGATTTAATACATAAATTGATGAGACTTGATATGGCGGAATCCCCTATATACTGATCTTAAGCTCTTTGGCCTTCTTATCACAAGTAATTAAAGAATTTAAACAAAATGGGCATGTCATATTCGAACTATATATGTGGAATAATCTTTTATGAACAAAGTTTGGCATAACCTAGGGATGGAACCAGAAAATTTTATGTGAGGGGGCCAGCCTTTTTTTTTTTTGGTTCTTTAGAATTTTTTTATTTTAAAAAAAAATATTATGGTTGCTTTCTATAAACTAAAGACTACCGTAAGAGCCAAAAAAATGGGCTGCCAAAAAAGAAAACTTGATAAGGTATAGCCCAAATTAATCAGAAATTGCCAAACGTGGCTTTTGCAATATCTTGTTTGAGGGATTCGAAAACAAACAAAAAATCAGAGAATTGTCAAGTTAAACATAAAAAAATAGAGGTGAAAATTAGTTTTTTTTTTTTTTAAAAAAAAGTTATTAATATTATTTTTCATTCTTTTTCAAAAACTGTATGTTAGCAATTATTATTTCAAAAATTAAAGTTAATAATAAAATATGTAAGTTTTCAAACTTTGTGCTTTAAAGCAAATTTGCTACTTATTAGTTATTAGTGCAGTGGGTTCCATGCTTCCATATTAGCAATTTATTGCCCAAATTGCTAAACATCTCCACCAGCCTTAAAATAAATTTCAAGATAATTTATGTAAGGAGATTGAAAACTAAAAGACGTACAGCAAAAGTGGACAGCCATATTCCAAATATGAAAAAAAAAAGAATTATGGCCCTTTCATTCATGTTGCGATTACTTGACCACCTTAATCTAATTAACACGTATAATTAACTTACATGGAAAATTCCTAATAGTACGTAGCGTGTTGACATAATAATATTTTCGTGTAAATTGGGCTGATTTGTTTTCTTACTTAGTTGCGTCTTGCAAAAAGAAAAGTCGTTAAGCGATAAAAAGACAATGCCCAGAAAGGGGAAAATATATAAGCGAATGTAGAATGAAGATGAGCTGGAATTAGTTGAAGAGTAGTTAGCAGCAGTTAGTAATGTAGTTAAGAGTTAGTTTCTTTAATATGGTTTTTACATAACAGTTTATTGTTATGTAGTTAGCAGTTTGTATATGGTATATATACGGTAAAATGTACTAAAAACGATTCAAGCAATGCAATATACGTAAATTCTTTTTCTTCAATTTCGATCTCTATTTTATCTGTTTTCATATTGGTATTGCATTGTTGACATGGTATCAGAGCCATAGAAGATCACACTTTCCACTTTCTTCTTTCTTTCTTCTTCCTCTATCTGCTTTATATCTTTTCTTTTCTTCTTCATCTGCCATGGATGATCTTACTGCGTCACCACATCTTGGTGTAGCTTCTTCTTCTCATTCAGCTAATTAAAAACTCCATTGATGGGTCTTTAGACTTGTTTTATCTCCATCATGGAGATAATCCAGGAACAATTCTTGTACAATCTCCTCTTACAAGTGAAAATTATCACTCATGGAGCCGCTCAATGGAGATGGCACTTGCTGTCAAGAATAAGCTGAAAATGGTTGATGGTTCTCTGCCGCAGCCTCTTATCAATTCTCCACATAACGACGGAGGGAGGGGGGACCGGAGTGGGCCATGGTCCCCCCAAAATAAGGAAAAAAAAAAAAAAATTGTAAAGTTTGGTTTTAATTTTAGTCATTTGGCCAAAAAAAAAAAAAAATTGGCCCTATTTTTAGATTTTATGGCCATATCCAATAAATTTTTTTGGCTCTATTCTTAATTTTTTTGGGCTATACCTAGAGGTGAAATAGCGGTTGCGGTTAGCGGTTAGTGGCTAAAACCGCTAACCGCTAACTACTAACCGCCTATGCTAACCCTAGGCGGTTAACCACCCTGTTAGCAGTTAACTGGATACGGTTAACCGCTTTTCTACTTACCGCCTTTTATTGGGTTTTTTTTTTTTGCCGATTTTGGGCTCACTTTAAACCCTTGTTTTGCTAACTTTAAACATTTTTTTTCCTCTTTCATGGCCATTTTAGCATTAGAAATTGTTGGTTTAAAGTAAACATTATATGTTGAACCATTATACCAAAATCTTGTTGGTCACCTTCTACAACATATAACATACAAATAAAATTACAACAAAATTATTGTTTTGAGTGAGGAAGAAATGAATATATAGAAGTGTAAAACTACATCGTTTTGCACTTCTATATTATATAAATAATATAAATATAAAACCCAAACAAATGTCAAAGGTGAGGAGAATCAAAATTGGGACTCCTGAGTAAAAACTGCGCACAATAACCACTAGGCTACAATAACTTATTATTTATTAGATGAAATATATATAATATAAATATATATTATATTTTTAAAAAATGTGGTTAGCGGTTAGGCGGTTTTTCAAAATCCACTAACTGCTAATTGCTAACCGCCTAGGCGGTTAGCGGTTTTTATTAACCGCTTTTAAAGTGGTTAGCGGTTAGTATGGATAGCGGTTAGCGGTTAGTGCGGTTAGCGATTAGCGGATGCGGTTAAGCGGTTTTAAATTTCATCCCTAGCTATACCCATTAAGTTTTTATTTTTATTTTTGGCCCTTAGGTAGTCTTTAGTTTAAAACAAAAAAACAAAAAAAAAAATTTTTAATAAAAAAAATTTTAAAGAACCGAAATTTTTTTTTGGCTGGCCCCCCATAAAATTTTCTAGCTCCGTCCCCGGGACCACATTACAAAGCATGGAAGAAGTGTAACAATATGGTCTTAAGCATAAAACCTTATCAATATGAAACCAGAATTTGGGTTAGAAATAAGATAATTAGTATGCCATTCGATCAGTTTCCTCACCGGCCATTTTATCAACGTTTTTTTTTTTTAATGTTTAGTTTGAAAAACAATAATAAAATGATATAAATTAAAAGGTAGATGAAGGCATTACAAAAATGGTATGACAATCACATGCTAATATCTCTATTGCATAATCCAAACACGGGATTACAATGGGATATGATGACCAATAGGAATATTTGACCGTCATGATTCCACCTACCCGACCCGACTCCAGCGCACACTCGGACAACAAAGACAAAACCAGATAAGCGCACACAAATGACAAAACACGACCCAATTAAGTACGGAATCAGTGAATCACATCCCTCTACTTGGTGTAAATTCCGGGATTTTTCCAGCTCAGCCCATAAACCCTTTTATTTATTGTAATATATGGGAATACTACTGAGTACTGACGGCTGCATGTAGCGGATCGGACAGATAGAGAGAGCGATATTATATTGGCAGGAGCAGACCCGGAACGGACTTTCCGACCCTACTGGAGACGCTGCTCTCCCAAAGGGACGGGCAATGGAGTGGGGTGATCTCAGCCTTCGATGGTGCTGAGGAAGTGGACGCGAAATCTGAGGAGGGTGAAGATGTGCTGGTGTTGCCGAGGCGGGTGACGGTGAGAGACGTGTTGACGTACTCCCTGAGTTGAGTAATTATCCCATCTGCAGAGACCGTCCAGGCGTGGACCCAGGAAATGGAGCAGGCGCGATCGCAGCCTTCGACGAGTACAGTGGGCCCGAAGGAGGTTATGGACTGGGGGATGAAGCTAAAGGACGAGGCAGAGGCTGTAGCATTGCCGGTGAGAAGTCGCATCAAGAACTGATGAGATGGCGGACCATGGAACCACCAGTCGAGGTCGGCGGCGACGATCTGGCGCACAGTGGCCACGTCGCGGGTGCTCAGGGCGTCATAGAGGACGCGAACTACCCTTTGGTTACTAGAAGAATCACTTTCTTCCAGAGCTTCCTGAGAGTTAGCCAGTTCTAGCCGAAGCCCAGGTGGGTGACTAGGTGGAGGGTTTTTGTTTTGGGTGGAGAACGAAAGAGAGACGGAGGGAATAGAAAAGCTCCTGACAGGGCAAAAGCCGAAGAGAAACGTTGATCTTTGATAAGCCATTCATTAAAATGTGGCTAATTTATTATCGTAATTTCTTAAATTAACGTACGTTTAACATGCATATAATCTTACTTATACTTGTACTTTCCACCGACCCCATGGAAAACTTTGTCATGACTAATGACTTTTCTACCAACAGGGTTAAGCAAATTGCTACATAATCTTTTACATTTAATGCCATGAACAAGTTTAGCAAGCGTAGACTAGCTACCGGACCTTCAATCGGACGGTCAATGGTCGGTTTTGACTCCGATAACCAAAACAGACAGCAGAGATCGAATGCCCCATACGACATTACACGGTAGACTAGTGATGCAGGAGAGCATTTACTTGTGCTCGGAAGCTTACGTACCTGTAGCTCGTTTTCCTTACGACTCTAGTTTTCCATCTACATAACCTAAGTACAATCCTCTTGATATTTATCAAAGACTAGGGTGATGGTGTTACCGCCACCAAAAACCATCGTTCCACTAAATACTATTCATTTCATTTTAAAAAAAAAATAATAATATCAAAATATTCTTATTTTTATATCATACTAGTGATATAATACTAGTGATATAGGAGAGCATTTACTTGTGATCGGGAGCTTAGAGCATTACTAGTAGCCTCAATAAGTTTTACTCATCAAAATAACAAAAAGTATACTTTTAATTATTTTAACAACTTATTTTTTTAAAGCACCTCAGCAGTCTCACTATTTTAATAATCTATTTTCACTATTTCATTTAAATATTTTTTTCAAATATTTGTTTATTCATTTTTTAACTATTAAAGGAAGAAAGATAAATAAAAAGCAAAAAAAAAAAAGAGAAATAACTTTTTTAATGGATAGGTGAGTGAATAGTAAATTTTAAGTTTGATGAGTACTGTTCATATCACCAAATTTTTTTGTTAAACCGGTGAGATTGAAAAGTGACCATTTAAAGTCATTTTGGTTAAATTGTCTCACCAATTTAACTAAAAAATAGTTTTGGTGGGGCTGCTATAGGTGCTCTTAAGTGTCATTTGTTTTCTTTACGACTTTAGTTTTCCATCTACAGGTGATGTAGATGGAAAAAAATTAGAATTTGGCAGGAGAGATGGCTCCCAACACTAACTTATAAGGTGATGTCTCCTCCCACGGTGCTGAATCCAATGGCTACAGTAAGTGAATTGATAAATGCAGATACTAGTCGGTGGGATATAGACCTCTTGAATCGGATTTTTACACGGGAAGAGGTGGATTTGATACAAGCTATGCTGGTTAGCAGTACTAGTCATGATGATATCTTGGTGTGGCGTGGAACGAAGACAGGGATGTTCAAGGTCCGCAGTGCTTATTATATCCAAATGGAACTTGAGAAACGATATGCTGCTGATAGTTCAAGAAACACAGGGACAAGCAAGTTATGGACATTTTTATGGTCACTAAGAATCCCAAATGCAGAGAAAAATTTTCTCTGGAAAGCTTGTCATGATATATTGCCTACAAAAGCTAATATCTGTAAGCGGAAAATCATTGACGACCCTTTATGCCCATTATGTGAAAGAGAAGCAGAGACGGTTTTACATGCACTATGGCAATGTCCTGCGGCTGTGGATGCATGGTGCACGGGATGTACTAAACTTCAAAAGAAAAGCTTCAGCTCAGGTATTACTTTCCTCCAGGTTGTGGATGATATTTTTCTAGAGTGTGAATCGGAGGAAATACAGCAGTTTGTGGGAATTGCAAGAAGATTATGGCTGCGACGGAATGAAGTGGTGCACGGAGGTAATATGACCCACCCAAACGAATTAGTTCGTCGAACTAAAACAGCTATGGCGGAATTTGCGGAAGCAACAAATGGAGGTGAGAAGATTGTAGCACCGGCTTCGGCTGAAAATGTTGAACAAAATATTAAATGGCAGCCGCCAGATACTGGATGGGTGAAAGCTAACTGGGACGCTTCAGTGGCAACCGACAAAGAGTGGATGGGCTTAGGTGTGGTGGTGCGGGATGAATGGGGACGAATTATAGCAGCACGGAGTAAAACGGAAAGGGGTCTTCTGGAGCCAACGATGACGGAAGCTAGAGCAGTACTTATGGCTATCCGATTTTGTAAAAACAGGGGTATTGATCAAGTAATTTTCGAAGGGGATGCAAAGGTGGTAATAAATGCAGTCCACTCTGGAGACATTGACGGGAACTGTTTAAGTGTTATTGTTGCTGACATCAAAAGTGAATTGCAGACTTTCCAACAATGGCGTTTAGCTTTTGTAAGGAGAGAAGGTAATGAAGCGGCGCATTGTGTATCTAGAGAAGTGACAAAAACATTAACGAATACAAGTTGGTTTTCGGAGATTCCGGAATGTTTGATCAATGTATTACGAAGGGAGCATATGTGAGATGGAGTTCCATTCTTCTTCTCTCGAAAAACCTAGGGGGGTTGTAACCTGGGTAGCCTTTGTGGTGGCTCTCGTTACAGCCTGTATTCCACTAGGGAGAGAGGGGGAGGTGGGGTCTGTTTGCTCTTTTTGATCTTTTGATTTGTATGTGTTGAGTCTTTGTACTCGTGATTTATGATTATATGAAGGTTTAACCTTTTCTCAAAAAAAAAAAAAAGTTTTCCATCTACATTACCTGCGTACAATTATCTTGATATTTATTAAAGACTAGGGTGATAGTGTTACCGCCGCCCAAACACCATCATTCCACTAAATACTATTTATTTCAGTTTTTCAAAAAAAAAAATCACCATCAAAATATATATATATCATATCATATCATTTATTTTTTTATTACTATTTAAATAAAAAAAATTAACTATAATTTTTTTTTTTCACTTTACAATACTACTTTTTCATTTTCCTATGTTAATCATTATTATTTATTTGTTTAATTTAAAATAAATCAACAGTGTTGTGTGTTGCCATGTTTAAAAGTTAAAAGTTAAAATGATGAGTTGGATGTGGGTGCTTTAAGAAAATGTGTAGCTAAAATAGAAAAATGTTGCCTTTTTAGCCAAACATTTGATGAGCTAAATGTGAATGCTCTAAGAGCATCCATTGTAGTCTCTTCAAAGCCATTTTTTTTGTTATTTTGGTGAGGCAATTTAACCAAAAGGGCTTAAAATGTCACTTTTCAGTCTCACCATTTTAACCAAAAAAATAACAAGATGAACAGTAAATCATCAAATATAAAATTTATTATTCACTCACCTATTCATTAAACAAATATATTTTCTCTCTCTTCCTTTTTACTTTTTATTTCTCTCTCCTTTTTCTTTCCGCAGCCCATCCCTCTCTCTGTATCTCTCTCTCTCTGTGGCTGCGCCACCAACATGTCAATTTCTTTTGTAATCCTGATTTTTTTTCTTGGGGTGATGTTGTTTGTTTTCGTGTGTGTTGTTTGGTTTGTGGGTATTTCTTCTTTTTGGGGCTTAGATGACATATTGTGCATGTGAAAATTTGCAAGGCAAGGTCTTTGCAAAGGTACCCATTTGGGGTTTCTTATGGAGCTTCTATGTTTGGGCTGCCATGGCGAGCTTATTGTTTGGTTGCTGGGGAAATTGAGGGAAAGTGAACGAAATGAAATATTGGGTTTGATGGTTTCTTTTTTTGGTTTGTTAAAAAGACTAGAGAAAAAAAAAAATAAAACAAAAAACAATAGAAGCATGAATCACTTGTTGAAACTGGTTTTGGTTGGTTTCTTTACTTGGGTGTTGAACAATGGGAGAAAGAATAAACAAATCTTTGAGAAAAAGAATAAACAAATCTTTGAAAAATAATATTTAAATGAAATAGTAAAAGTGAATTGTTAAAGTAGTGAGGCTGAAATTGATGCTCTAAAAAGGTGAGTTGTTGTACTTTTGGTTATTTTGGTGAGTAAAATTTGAAAAGGTTGATGTGAATGCTCTAAGAAGGTTGAAAACTTACAAAAAGTACATTTAAAAACCAAGAAATTGTGTTTTTTTTTGTTTTGGTAATAACATCCATTTCATTTCATCTATTCAATCAAAAGAGATTACAACAGAAAAACAAAATACAAGTTAATATGAAAACCCAAACCAGACAGACTCCTAATACCTCAATGAACTGGTAGGAGACCAAAAAAGAGAAAGGTACTAGCTAATGCAGGGGAGAAAAGTTCAATGATGGATAAAACCATCTGGAGTAAGAAGACCAAAAAATAAGAACACAACATAACAGAATTAAAATACAAGATAGACAATAGGAAAAAATTCTAAGATAAAAAACAGCAACAGAGGCGGAGGCGACAACACAGACCTATTGCCAGCGCATGAGGAACACGCGTTGGCAACGGTTGCCAAGGGGATGGTGGGGAACCCCAAAAGAGGCCAACAATAGGGTGGAGGGGCGGAGGAAGCCTGTACGCGCTGTGAAGGGCGCTCCACGCGACGGTGCATATGATACACACGCCGGTGCGTGGTGGTCCGATGGTTGCATGGTTGATGGTAGCGGAAAGGTGAGTGACCCTAAGATCCCAGTGGAGTGGCGCATTTTTTAGTGTAGCTTCCTAAAATTTATAGATCTCATTTTTTAAAAATCAAATCCAAAAATTTCAAAATGTTTGTAGATCCAAGGCGGAGAATGACGGTATGATACTGAAACCGGGCGGCTGGCGGTGGAGAATGGGATGTCGGTGCTTATGGACAAAGATGGGACTATATACGGATAAGACCTCCCAAGAGGACTCTATGCAATAAAGATTTACAGTAGACCTAGGAGGCTAGCTAGGACCATGGGAGGGAAACTAGAATAAAGGTATGAGGAGAAGAAAGAAAATGTGAAAAGTCAATTTATTTTTTAATAGAAAACCTATACAGGAAGGAACTATATACAAATTTAAGTTTAAACTGTTGTTATTGTCACGGTAGGAGACTGGA
This sequence comes from Carpinus fangiana, assembly GCA_006937295.1. NCBI lineage: Eukaryota > Viridiplantae > Streptophyta > Magnoliopsida > Fagales > Betulaceae > Carpinus > Carpinus fangiana. Next base: position 14,378,781 of record CM017321.1, on the reverse strand, counting down.
GCATGACATCCTAGCAGAAAATAAGAGAACTCAATTTTTGTGTCATCAATCATCATCCACTTCTCTAAAAAAAATTTGGTTTTACAAAACAAACCAAATCAATCTTCGCGTAACTTTTTATGTGTTAAAAATATTTTTTAAATTTCTAAATCAGCCAACAGAAAAACCATGCAGCAATCGCAACCAAGTATCTTTATTACACGATCCAAACAGGGCATGAAATCTTAAAATTTGCGTCTGATATGCAGTTGGAATTGGAACTAGAACCTCTCTCTCACGAGTGATATATGCTAGAAGAGAAATGAGACATAGTGACGATTCAAGAATGTTATGACAACACACGATCCTCCATCTCCAAATCAAGGAATAAATTCTAAGATTACAAGTGCTAAAAAAGGCATTCTCAACTTGCTTATTATATATAAAGATTCTCATTAATCAACATGATACAGCGAATTATGTTTCTAAATACTGCATTAACCAAGAAGAAGAAGAGGAGATTATTAGAAATTTCGTTATTCGTTTTTGAAAAGTACTAGCCTGTCCTTAATTTTTGTAAGGAAAAAAAATATCTGAATCAAATCTCATCAACAAATAGGTGATATAGTTTTTAACTGCAACATGTTGAAAAAAATTAACCTAAGTAAACATGATTTGCTCTGAGAATTATATATATATATATATAAGTATTCACCCTCATGATGTAGTTGATCACGAATGCCTATAAAAGAGATGGAGAGTAAGCTCGAAGACTTGTTGGAAGGGCGGCTGGAAATAATTATTCACTCTTATAATGTAGTTGATTAATGCACGTGCAACACCTTCCAGAACGTGCATTAATCAACTGCATTATAAGAGTGAATAATTATTTACAGCCACCCTTCCAACAAGTCTACTTATATATATATATATATAAAAGTATTCATCCTCATGATGTAGTTGATGACGAATGCCTATAAAAGAGATGGAGAGTAAGCTCGAAGATTTGGTGGAGGGGCGGCGGGAAATAATTATTCACTCTTATAATGTAGTTGATTAATGCACGTGCAGGAAGGTGTTGAACTTGTGTACCTAGAGACTGGAGTCACTCTACTAATTTTCTTCTGCGAAGTACTTTTTTCATTCTCTGATCATAAGGGATGACTCTAACTACGCATTTGGTGAGGTACAACCTTTGTCCGGTATCACTAGGGTATGACTCAAACAACATAATAGTGTCGAATTTCCTGTCTCCTAGCTAGTAGGTGTTGAATTTCTTGGCTGCCATTAAAACATTTTCCTACACGTTTGGGTTCACAATCTGGCCTAGCTAGGCCTGCGTTCTTATCTCTTCAACTTCAAGAATGGTTGCCGGCCGGGGTGGATGCTTGATATATCGCACCCCAAATGGGAAATAATAAATAGCTTTGAAATTTATTATGAAATCTTTAATTAATTTCTCGTCAATATGATCAACCATACACGATTTAGTCTTCGTGCTTGTGGTCACCAACTAAAGAAAATTGACTAAAGAAATTTATTATTATGAAATTTTCCAAATAAAGAAAATTGACTCCAAAATTTGGAGTCAATTTTTCTCACCCTTATCTTTTTCCCTAAATTTGTCTTTTGCTCAGTATATGTTATCAAGCCTGCCGCGACGATAAGGACACCCCAAGTATTCAGATATGTATAAAGACTAGTAAGAAAAGAAACTACAACTTGCAGTGCATTGACCAATTCTCTTATACTCTCCCATTTTGTGTAAATAAAAAGATAGAGAAGGTGGATTAATAATGTGGAAAAAATACACAGAAAATGACATGACAACTTGACAAGGAGAAGGTGGATAACTTGGCATTAATTCCGATGGAAAACGGTACAATTTCCCCTCCCAAATTCTTACTCTAATTTGAAAGCTTCCCACCATAACATTAATGGAGATTATGAAATATTATGTTTTGTTGAATAAGTTCTTCGGATTATCACCATTATTACCTCCACAATACCTACTTTTTTGAATCAACCTCAAACCCACCTCTAGCTTTTGTCAGAATATTACTAAAAAATTAAATTAATTATTTTTCATTAACTTTTTTATTTTTCTAATTGATTGGAGAAAAGATTACAGGGGAGGATCGTTGTTATTCTTGATCCGAAAGGAAAAGATAATGGGGGATCTTAAGAAAAAATAAGCATAAAGCTAAAATGGGGTGGGCTCCCCCAACAATAGACCCAGAACGAACAATACAGTACAAAAATAAAAACAAATGATAGAAAATGGGACAAACAAGTGTCCCGGTCCTCTCAAATTGGTTGCATAAAATGATAACAAAAAGCAAAAACGAAATAGATTAAGGCAAACCTATATGAACCCTACTTGGAAATTATATCAATCATCGAAAGAAGGTTTTAGCAATAAAGGCACTGTTAAAGTTCGATGCAGGAATCGTAGAATAGAGAGGCACCACCACTGATCCGATTACAAAAGTCTTCACAAAAATATCAAACCACTAAAGAGCTGAAAGACAGTAACCCAAACAACACAAAAACAGCAAATAACAAGAAAAATTGCATAACGCTAACAAAATAAAAATACAGAGAAAAAGATAAAAACAACAAATAAACCCGGCCACAAAAAAGCAAATTCAATATAGCACAAGACGGAGGATGGCTGGTGGGGAAGCTTCTGATTGCAGCTCGAAAAATATATTCCTATCTTATTGAACAATTTTCAGATATGTTTTCGGATAAGCTATGCATCAGGTTTTGTTGGTTGAATCCCCTACTGATCTTGAGCTATTTGGCCTTCTTATCAAAAGAAACGAATATAAACAAAAAGGGCATGCCTGCCATATTCGAACTCTATATATAGATATATATGTGGAATAATCTTTCATGAACAAAGTTTGGCATAACCCATATGCCAAATTGTTCCTTGGAGAATCTTTTCCTTTTCCTTTCGGTTTTGTGCTTTTATTCAATTAAAAGGCTATAACTACAGTTCAAGGAATCTTTAGAGAAGCTGGAATGATGCTTTGTTTAGATCCTTCCATAGGTTGGATGCCTGCCTTGGTTGTATCGCTAATTTTTTTTTTTTTTTTTTTGCCTTGGTTGTATCGCTAATTAACAGTATTAGTTAATTTAGTTGTTTGGTTATGGATTAGCTTCTTTTCTTTTTTCTTTTTAGTCAATCAAATGGCCTTTTTTCATTCCAAAATCCCATCAAAACAGACTGCACAATTGTCCGCAATTATGCATGTGAATAATTAATTAGAAATTAGCCCCCTCTTTCCTGTGTTTGAGTAGGGAAAAAAATTAAAAACATTTATTACTCCCATATTCAGCAACTTGAGATGAACGTTTGAATACCTCTAGTGTCCTTTTCTAGAGGCTTGGGTGGTTTGTCAGCTCTGGCTCGCTTGAATGATCAGAAATTGCCAAACTCGGCTAGACCTGTAAGGCTGTAATATCATATCTATGACATCGATTACGGGGTTCGAAAAAAAAAAAAAAACCCAGAGAATTGTCAAGTTAAACTTAAAATATAGAGGTGAAAAATAGTTTTATTTATTTATTAATATTCTTTTTCAAAAACTGTACGTTAGCAATTATTACTTCAAAAAATGAAGTTAATATATAATAACATTTGTGAGTTTTCAAACGTCGTACTTCGCTACTTATTATTGCAGTGGGTTCCATATACTTCCATATTAGCAATTTGGACACCAAATTGCTAAACATCTCCATCGGCCTTAAAATAAATTTTAATATAATTTATGTAAGGAGATTGAAAACTAGAAGACGTACAGCAAAAGTGGGCAGCCATCCAAATATGAATAAAGAATTATGGTCCCTTTCATTCATGTTGCGATTACGCGACTGCCTTAATCTTAACATGTATTAACTCACATGGAAAATTGCTAATAGTTCCGTGTTGGCATAATAATATTTTTGGGTAAATTGGGCTAATTTGTTATCTTACTTAGTACGTTGCGTCTTGCCAAAAAAATAAAAGATGAGAGAGTCAAACGGACATTGCCCAGAAAAGGGAGAATGTGAAACCAGAATTTGGGTTAGAAATGAGAAAATTATGTCGTTCAGTTTCCTTCTTTCTTTTTTTTTTATATGTTTAGTTAGAGAAAGCAATAATAAAATGATATAAATTAAAAGGTACGTAGATCAAGGCATCACAAAAATCGTATGACAATCACATGCTAATATCTTTATTGCATAATCCAAACACGGGATTAGGATTACAATGGGATATGATGACCAATAGGAATATTCCACCGTCATGGTTCCACCTACCCGACCCGACTCCAGCGCACACACGGACAACAAAGACAAAACCAAAACCAAATTAAAGATAAGCGCACACAAAACACAAACCCAGAACTAAACACGACCTTAAAATACGGAATCACATCTCTCTTCTTGGTTGTAAATTCCGGGATTCCAGCTCAGCCCATAAAACCCTTTTATTTATTGTAATATATGGGAATAGTACTAACGGCTGTAGCGGATCGGAGAGATAGAGAGAGCGATGTTTATATTGCCAGGACCAGACCCGGCACGGACTTTCCGACCCGACTGGAGACGCTGCTCTCCCAAAGGGACGGGCAATGGAGTGAGGTGATCTCAGCCTTCGATGATGCTGAGGACGTGGACGCGAAATCCGAGGAGGAGGGTGAAGATGGGCTGGTGTTGCCGAGGCGGGTGACGGTGAGGGACGTGTTGAAGTACTCCCTGAGTTGAGTAATTACCCCATCAGAGACCGTCCAGGCGTGGACCCAGGAAATGGAGCAGGCGTGATCGCAGCCCTCGACGAGAACAGTGGGCCCGAAGGAGGTTATGGACTGGGGGATGAAGCTAAAGGACGAGGCAGATGCTGTAGCACTGCCGGTGAGAAGTCGCATCAAAAACTGATGAGATGGCGGACCATGGAACCACCACTCGAGGTCGGCGGCGACGATCTGGTGCACAGTGGCCACGTCGAGGGTGCTCAGGGCGGCATAGAGGGCGAGAACCACCCTTTGATTACTAGAAGAATCACTTTCTTCCAGAGCTTCCTGAGAGTAAGCCAGTTCTAGCCGAAGCCCAGGTGGGTGCCTAGGTGTAGGGTCTTTGTTTTGGATGGAGACCGAAAGAGAAACAGAGGAAATAGAAAAGCTTTCGAGAGGGCAAAAGCCGAAGAGAAACGGTGATAAGGGAAATGAGGGAAAGGAGAGGTGTTATATAGGGAAGGTCGGAGTTTCTGAGGGAGGCGTGTCAGATCATCTGCACCCATTTCCATGTTTGCTAATTGCTAATGTCCAATAAGAAGCCAATTGGAGTAGTTGTCTAGGGGTATTTTAGTGAAGAACAGTTAACTTTGTATTCTATGTGATGACGTGGTGTAGTTTTACTGGTTAGGCGGATGGGAAGAGATCTCTGTGGATAGGAATGTAGTTTTGGTTCTTGTACGCGTATCGGGAAGAGGAGTAGTTGCGCTTGAATTAGTCAAGCCAACTCTTTTGACCCGCTAATTACGCTATTGGGTTATAATCTTACGCTAAAACTAAAAGCCTAAAAGGTTAAAAATGTGTTAAAAACCTCACGCTATAGGCTTGGTGGTGATCTGGCCAAAAACTTAAAAACAAAAGTACGATTAGGATATTGATTTCATAACTTAAGTTAGGTTCTCAAGAAGTTCAATTAGTTATGAATTATGTCAAATGAAGCGAAAATTATTAGTTTGAATTCTCACTTTCCATTCATTTTGTATGGACATATAAAAAAAAACTTAAATTAGATTTTGCAAATAAATATTTGGTTTACATTTTGTGTTCATCTGCATACAAAAAATTAAAAAAAAAAATCAATAGTAAAACTTCGCGTAAATTTATGAAAAAAAGATGGGCATAAAATAAATGTACAACATAATTAATGTCATTTAATTTTAAATGATAAGATTGTTAAACACAATAAAATAAAATCTTTTAACATAAATAAAAAAAGGTAAAGATCATATTCCATTCTACAGAATGCATACTATTACCACGGCAAGAATTTAAAGATGTAACTAATGAGGTCATAAAGCAGATACCTTAAACTCACAAGGAAAGAATATAAGTCCATTCAATTTCAAATAAAACGAAGAGTAATTATCATTTGATCGTCTGATTTAACACAAAACCTAATGAAAGGGGTGATTGTAAAAAGTTAAAATTTGATATAAATTAAAAATTTTAAAACTTTTAGAAAAAACATTGAATTCATGCTTCAATTTTATAGTAAAAAATTGAAAAGCGAGAGGCTCAGCAATGAATGAGGTCAACTTTATGGGATGCGAGTGGCGAAGTGGGCATGAGGGGTTAAAAGTGTTTGTATTCATTTGAAACCAAGGTTGACGTCTTCAATCAAGCAAAACATAAGAAAAAATAATTAAGGTTGTTGTATTCCTTAAAAGCAAAGCCTTGCTGGCCCACACAAGCCAGCGCATTGGACACAAGGAAAAAATAAAAAATAATTATAATTAATAAAACTAATTTTAAATTCGCAAATTTAACATATTTAAAAATTATTTTTTTTAAAAAAAATCCTTACTTTCAAATGTCATTTTCTGTCTTTTAGGCAGCACAGAAGAAGTCTTATTAAATCTGTACACGTCATTATCTTTGATCAAAGCACGCCTCTTTTATCTAAATCCAGTTGCAATTTTGAGACTTTTTGAGTATGGACGTCCAAGTGTGAAGGAAAATATACAGAAAGATAAGTTGAAGAAACACAAAAGGAAAGTGTATATAAAAAGCGTCAGCCGTTATGCTAATTAGCTAACTGCTGGATTTTGTCGGAGTAACACGAAGACAAATTGATTTTTGGCAGATCGCAGCTAAATTTACAAATTAGGGACCAGTCGGAGTAAGCACGAAGACAAATTGATTTTTTGTCGTGTATAATATAGTGGGAAGAGAGAGTTGTAAAGTGCTGCATGCGCATTGCTACACTGTATACAGACCATCTCCATCTGTCATCATAACTCATCGGCACTTGAGCCTCAGCCACGGCCCACAGCCACTGATGATGATGTTTGTTTGTGGTTCGTACGATCAAAATGAAAGGCTCCAGCTAGGCAGCTAGTCCTACTCAATCTCATCCATAAAATGGCGCAGGAAGCCAACCCTGTCATGGGCTCACGGATGGCAATGTTTTGGAACCCATAGCTGATTTAGACAGGCACAAAATACAATTAAGTAGGTTTTTTAAAGTGGATTAAGATATTAATCCTAGCCGCTGTTCCTTGAATAGTATTTTCTTTTTACGTCTATCTTTTACATTTATTTTATATCAATTGATATAACATGTTTTAATAAGGGGTGAATTATGTTGTTTTTATTACATCAATCACTAAATAATTGAATTTATCTATCAAATTTTATTGAATTCTATTTGAATATTTATTTTCTATTTTTTTTTTGTTTATCATCTTTTATTATTCACAAAAACAGAAGAAAGAATCATAGTGTTTGTTATTTTGTTAGTATATTTATGCATAAGCCCACTGCGCAAGCATAGTATAAACCATAACATCACACCAACAGCCAAGATGTTGATTTCTGAGTCATTGAGGCACTCTCTTCCTAGGTGCCACCATGCAGCCTAAGACAGAGACTATACAGCTTTTTAGCAATCGTGGAGCCTCCATGGGCTCCCATTTGCCATTCTGTACAGGCCTTCATGGCCACCTTCACCATCCACCATCATTGGAACTTGGAAGCTTCGAAGCATGATGTAATCTTTACCCGTCTTTACGGTCAACTTGTGTAATCAATCAAACCACTCCTGCACCACCACAAAACCCACTCTTCATATGCAGCAACATGCCAACACGTCTCCTTTAATTCAATAATTATCTCTCTCTCTCTCTCTCTCTCTCTATATATATATATCGCACAGTGTGAGTAAATATTATGAAGAGCTCATGATTGATAATTTTCATGGGGGTGAAAAGGTGTCTTTTTTTTTTTTTTTTAAATGGGATAATCATAATCTTTCAAAATGTCAATTAGTAGTACATTAACTTATATTTTTTTTATCTTTAAGGTAGGTCAATTGAATGTGGATCACGTCCCATAAAGTAGAGGTCACTAATCTGAATTCATTTTTTCTCCTTCTTTTGTGTGGAAATGTTAAAAANATCAATCAATCCAGTACTCCTGCACCACCACAAAACCCACTCTTCATCTGCGGCAACATGCCAACACGTCTCCTTTAATTCAATAATTATCTCTCTCTCTCTCTCTCTCTCTCTCTATATATATATATATCGCACAGTGTGAGTAAATATTATGAAGAGCTCATGATTGATAATTTTCATGAGGTGAAAAGGTGTCTTTTTTTTTTTTAATTTCTTTTTTTTTTTTAAATGGGATAATCATAATCTTTCAAAATGTCAATTAGTAGTACATTAACTTATATTTTTTTATCTTTAAGGTAAATCAATTGGATGTGGATCACGCTCCATGAAGTGAAGGTCACTCCATGAAGTAGAGGTTACTAATCTGAATTCCTCTCTTCCCCTTCTTTTGTGTAGAAATGTTTAAAAAAAAATAAAAAAACCTTATATTTTCCTTTAGTTAAATCATGAAATCGCCTAATAACCTTAGCCTACCAAGCATGATTGTTCTGTCGGATAGTGGAGGGTCTTTATCTTTGGTTTTATTAACTAAACATAATCAAGATACAGAGAGGTGGGACCCAACAAACTCCATAATACAATTAATACAGTATTAAGATAATAATAATAATAAAAAAAAAAAACTAAAAATAGGCCAAATAAACTATTAATTAGTCCAATAGNCCCCCCCCCCCCCCCCCCACACACACACAAAAAAAAAAGGCGATTTTAATTTTCAAGCCGACCAAAAGATTGGTAGGCACACTTGCGGCTGCAGCAAAGAAATTTGATTGTTGCTGAAACAAAGAGCGGCCGCAAGTTTATGCTATTTTAAGTAGTTGGTTTAAAGCATAATTGGGTTGAGTTGGGCTATTACGGGTAGAAATCATTTTAGCTAAGGACACTTTTGGGTTTAGCCTAATATTATAAGAAATTTTGATAAAGTAGGGCTTACCTAATTAAGGTTAATGGGTTATTTTAGGATTATTCTTTATAATCAAATTGGATTGGATAAGTATTATCTTATTTCATTGTAGGATTAATCTTTATCATCATATTAGACTAGTTAGGTGTTACCGGCCTTATCTCATTGTAAATCTGTTTTAAGCAAGTCAGAGTCTTAATAAGATCATTAATCAAAATTCTGCTTGCATGACAACTTATGTTGGTGAAGAGACCTAGGTTCTTTTTAAGAGCATTGTCAGCAAACTCCTTATAAGGGGGTCTGTTTTCTATGTGTAAGAAATATGTCAAAAAAATCATAAAAAAGGTCTCACAATAGATTTTTTAAATAGTTTCTTAAACCATGAGCTACTACAGTAAAACCCTAAGTATAAGGTTCTACTGTAGCAATCATTACGAATATTAAAAATAAAAAAAATAAAAAATAATCTCTCCTCTCACGTCTCTCTCTCGCCTTTGTTTCTCTCTCTCTCGCAGAACCACTGGACCTTGATCTTGAAGCAGGTTTTTGGGACATCGGTGCACTCAGGCCGGGCCTTGTAGAAAGAATCAACAGGAGCTCCAGAGTCCCTCCACATTTTCAGAACACCAAAAAAAAAAAAAAAACAGAAACTCAAAGCAATTTCTTTTGCTTTTGAAACCAATAAATCCCAACCACTAGAAACAACGAGGAGCTGGACCCCTTTGAAGAATCAACAAAAACCTAGAAAATTTATTGTCTTAGACAACGTTAATTTTCTTTCTATTTAGCATGTTCAGGCAGTTTGAAATTTAGGTCAAAGTTTAGATGAGTGTTAAAGAAGACGAAGGACAGAGGTTGAAGACAAAGTCTTTTAGTTTTTTAACAAAACACCCCCGTTTAAGCATTATAAAACGCACCGTTTATACTAATGTTGAGAAGCGCGAGAGTTGGGCTTTGGGTTTTGACGAAAGCTCTAAAGCTTTGAAACTGCAAACTATATTTAATAACTTATTTGACTGCTTTGACTCAAATTGAATTTGTTTATTTCAAAATATGTGCCTACTTTAACAAATTATACTTAAAAATCTGCCACGTTAAAAACAACCTCTACCACTTTTGAAATGCCACAATAAGTGTGAAAGCATTACAATTTACGAAGGATCTATGGCTATGTTTGATTTCTCTCATAAAATGGTTTTTTAAAACTGGTTTCATTTTCATATTAAAAAAAAAAAAAGTTACAATGATCCATTTTCAGTGGTTTTTATTTATTTATTATCTAAACTGATCATATTGTTTTTTTTTTTTCTTTTTTCTTTTCTCTCTATTCGTATAAACTTATCATATTGATGTTCTATGAAAACATGTTGTTTTTAATAATAATAATTATTTTACAGTTTTTAAAATACATTTGTCAAATCATTTTTATACTAGTTTTTGGTTGTTTTTCAAAAACCGAACTTAACACCGAGTGCTATACTGCTATTTGCCTATTTGACAAATCAAAGAATTAGAAGCTATATATTCAACATTTCAAAAATTTTGCAATTTGCAATTTCTTTCTACTTCAAACCTTCAACGGTTCAAATTAATTTTTTCAAGGTATCTAAATTTGTAATTAAACTTTTACATTTTGTTTTTGACACATTCATATAAGGAGAGGGAAAGGGAGATGATAATTCGAACTAGTAACTTTTGTTTTATGAGACTTTCCAGCCGATTGAGCTGCCATTTTTAAAATGACAACTTTTACATTGATTAAGTTTTTTTATATTTAAATTTCTATTTTAAATTAATTGTTTATAAATATATATAAATTATCAGCTTATTCTTGATAATTGTTTTGATATTTAATTATTGATGATGGTCAAATTAAGAAAAATAATGTACGATTATCATCCTATTGATAGAGACCAAATTCAAAGAGCATTTCTACAAATAAGAGCTTGTCATTTTTTATATTTAATTAATTTTATATTTTTATTCATAAAAAATGCCCTCTCATTAGTGAAGATCCTAGATCTGTCACTGGTCTCAGACGCCAAAGAGGAAGATTCAAAGAGAGACCCCAATCAAGAGCTGCGCAAGACCGCTCAAAAAGACCAAATCCTAAGCCAAACATTTTAATTTATTTTTTTCCTTTTAATTTGGATATGTGAGGGAGTTGGTGGTGGTTTCGGTCTTGCTCTTGCTCTTGGTCTTGGACATGGTCATGGTGAATTACTTTGTCAAAGAGGAGGGTGCGTGAGGTGGTTCCAAGAAAGAACAGGGTTGAAGACAGAGTGAGGGAGAAGACGGGGACATGAGATGGAGAAGAAAAGAGTTTCAAGAAAGAAAAAAAAAAATTAAAAATTAAAAAGTAAAAAAATATTATTTTAATGATATAATGAATGATTAAGGAAAGCTATTGTGATGTATTTTGACATAAGAAAGTAAAAAGTAGTTTAGATTTTTAAATGTAAGGAAAATGACGAGGAAGCTGCTAGAAATGCTCTAAGAACATATCTAAAAAAAACAAAACAAAAACCTAGCTCACATTTTCTTCTTGCCAATATCCTCCAAAATATAGAATCAACGTAAGAAGGAATCTCACAGCTTTTTTAGTGAAAAAACCCGTGCGCCCTAACAATCACAAGGACGAAACTGTTTTTACGATGCTAACAAAACTGATTATCACATAAAGTAAACACTTGCAATCAAATTAAAACAAAACACTCGTGAAAATACAAAAACAATTTTCACTTTTTTGTTACATCAAAATTCTTTTCAAACCAAAAATAATAATAATAATAAAAAACGCCCTCCAAAAGAGTCAATAGATGCTGAGTGGTCAAATTTTGAACCAAAAATAATAATAATAATAATAAAACGCCCTCCAAAAGAGTCAATAGATGCTGAGTGGTCAAATTTTGAATTAATGGCGTTAGAATATCTTGGCAGAGTTATTATTATTATTATTATTTTGGACTTGGCAGAGTTATTAAAGTAGTAATCAAATTTCAAATTTTCAGAATTAATTTTCTGTTTTCTTTTTGGTAACAAATAGAGCCACTATGATTTCACTTTATTATAAAATCCTACAACCACCATGGTTCTTTGAATGCTAGGCTTGCTAGCCTTAGATGGGCCACCAAATAAGCTGAGGTATACGTAGTAGCCATTTGTTGGAGCATGATCCTCACTAACCAGTAGAGATCTTGGCTTTATAGGACTTCTGTTTGGTCGGCAGGATTCAGTCAAGTCAATCACAACTTTTGGCTCATAGTGCTGTTTACCATAGACCCCGCTGCACACGTTTTTCCGACCCCTTGAAAATTTTGGCCATGATAAAGACGCGTATGTCTAGACACAATTTTGCGGTAGCTGCAGCTGTCCTATTGTCTCGGCTGTTACTAGTAGCCTTTCTCCTCTACATGTTAATGCTGGAGAAGCAAGTAAAATATGCAGTTTCTTGGGGCTCTCCCATTCTCTCATTTTTTAAGGAGACTTTCTCATCATCTCACTTGGCTCTTTTCTTATTGGACTTTTGCTCTTATCATAGAAGATATCCACCACCAGCTCCACCTTCTCCAAAGATGGACGGCTGTTAAAAATTTTCAGAGTGCCAATCATCGAGCACATGAGCTTGCAAAGCAGGCTGCTTCCCAATTTTTTCCCCTTGTCTCTTCAATCAAACGACAGTGGAAAAGATCTCCCTTGTCTACCATGTCAATTATAGCGACATAGTAACTACTCCATTACCACCATTTAAAAAAAAAAATATTAAGAAAAAAAAGCCCCTCTCATTGAAACACATTCAAGTGCATATAATAGAGTTGGAGGAGAAGTTGATGTGAAATGTCTCTTTATTGATGACGACATGAAGTATCAAACAAGAAGCAGGACAATCTTTACAAAAGAGTCTCTATTCATAGCAGCAGCAACACTCTTTTGACTGAGTGAATACACTGTATGCCAATATGTCTATAATGTGAATCACATGATACACAAACATAAGAACAACAATATATTAAGCAAACTACAGACTATAGCATGAAATAACTCAGTTAAGTGCTGTTCTGGAAGAGAGGTTGTCTGTGATGTTTCAAATTTAGGTCCCACTGCAGGAACCTTAGCAGAGCAATAGAGACCATATCTTTCATTAGTGCTCAGAACATAAAGTTCGGTAGGCAATTTCTTTGCACTTAGGGGTAAGACGTGAGAAATGGAGCACTTAATAAACCAAAGTAGTGCCATGTTTGGTCTGAACAATCAGCCTAGGATCTTATTTCTCAAGCTATCAAATTAACTAGAATTAAAATTTTGAAACTAGGGAGATTCGAATTAGTGACCTTCGCTTCATAATGTGTAATTCTTAGCCGATTGAGCTATCCGTTGGTTCTTAGTTCTAGTTCTCCCTAAAATTTCAAAGGTGCCTCAGTTGAACCAAGGCCTGCCCAGCTACCCAACCACAAGATATACTGATTTAGTTTAACCTCTATAAAATGATCAAATCTCAAAAGGCTAAGACCTATTATTTGTGCAAAAATTTAATATGTATAGGTTAATTCCTTTAAGAGTGATACTTTCTAGTAAGACTTTCATTTTGCAGACTTCAACCATTTTCCTGTAGTTTTGCTGATAAGCTCAAATAAACTACAATCATCACAATCCTTTGCGCCAAAAATTCCATGTTAATTATTTTCGCAATTTCATTTTACGTAGGGTTATACCTTCAGTCACACCATGTGCCAACATATACTTCCTCACCTTTTCAACTCAGCCATTTTGGTCTCTCTCCTTGTTCTAGCAATATCTTCAACGTGAACAATGTTTATTCTTTTCACGAGTTGTTCTTCTGACTGGTACACTCTTTACAAGCCATTACTTTTTACTTTTTACAAGCCATTTTCCTGATATTTGCGAAAAGGAATATTCACACCCTCGACTACATAACCTCAACAAGATTTGATTCCCTTAACTGAATTCGAGCAGGAGGCCCCCAAAACCTAGTAAGGGAAGGCAGGAAGGCCAACCTATATAAGCAGGGTAAGACCGTCCATCAGGTACACAATTTTTTTAAACACCCTCACTCAGTCAATTTGCCTTTTTCTTTTTCTTTTTTTAACTCATTATGACTTAATCACTGGAGGTGGTTCTGCCGGACCTCTTACCATCATCCTTCTCGGTATATATGATTGCACAGAACCGAGAAGCACTTCTCCACTTTATTCATCTTGCTTTAATTTTGTAGGCCAGCATCCTCTACACTCTATCTTCCCTTAATTGACAGAAACAGCGCTCTTTGGTCACTCTTGGTCATCAGTATTAACTACTTTCTCATTTACATAAACTTCATTGTTAACAAAAGCATACTGTAGTTATTGAAAACATCTAAGATATATGTCTTTTTTCATGTAATAAACCAGTTAAGGTCAATCGAAAACAGATATTTATGTTCATGCTTAGCAAGAAAAAAATTGGTTTAAGGTTGTCACCTTCCAAGTATAAATAAAATTTCATAATCAAGTTGCTGTCAGCATAAGGAAAATGATGGTATTGAGAAACAGATATCTTCAATAACATTTAAAAAAAAAAACATGGATGCATCCGATTCACTCTAAACCTACACGAAAAGTTTCGCATAATTTCAGAGACAGATCAATATACAATATAACAATATATTTTTCCTTACCTATTGGGCTAAGTGGGTTCTCTTTGTACCGGCAATGTAGATGGCGGGGTCATAGTTTCATCCCTACCTCCTGCAAAAAACTCTACTTTCACTGTAGAAAGTGGCCTATCTGGGCTATAATATCGGTTCGAAACTCTACTGGGACTTGGAGAACTAGTTGTAAGAATCTTGGATGGGCTAGTGTCATTCCCCAATGGAGAACTTGGGCCAGATATTGCATCTTCACGAGGCAACGGTGAGATCAGTGATGGGTCCCCATGGTCCATTTGTTTCCTGCAGAACGTATCTTCCACAATATCATAGGAATTCCCGGTCCGCACTTCCTGAGCAAGAGAACACCAACAACAGCATAGCCATAGTGTGCAGTCAGCAGCTGTTGGTTCACCACAACAGAAGTTATAAGCAGGTAGATTGAATCTCTTTCTCATTTGGATCCTCCAAAAGCCACCGTAGAGTAAACCAAAGGCACAAAGAATAACCCCAGTAACACCTAGAGCTTCCCTAACAGCATCATTGTTAATATTCACAGCAGCCAAGATGAATATCCAGAAAGGAGCCATACAAAATAAAACAAAAGTCGCAATATGGACATACATATTGCCAAATCCAAGTCTCTCCATATTCCACCCAAATACACAAAAGCTACAGAAAAGTGAGAGAAATGCTAGAGAGATATCATCCCAAAAATCAAGAATTCCCCCACTCCATTGTGGTCTATCAACAATCTGCTGTTGGCCTGTCGCTGCAAAAGAATACCTTTTCTGTAATGATTTCAATCTCAACCCATTCGACCCATCACCACTGGTGGTCAGAACCTGTGCTTCCTCATCCATGTGAGAATCATAATCCCTACCAAGGGGGCTAATAATAGTATATAAGCCAGCAACAGCAGGTGCAGCAATTGCAACAGATATACATATTCCAACTCCTATGGCTGGTCGTTGAGATCTCTTGTACCCCAAGTTTAGACCACAAAGCGCATACTGAGCAAAACAATTTATGTGGAGGAGAACAACAACAACCATCATGTGTGTCCATTCATGGGGCTTGTAGGTCCCATTCTTGCAGTAAATCTTTCTAAGTTTAGAAATGTCGTCTGGTTTCCATCTGCACAGAAGTACAAGGTGGTAGAATCGTTGTGGGTACTGGTACAAACACATAAGAGTAAACAATGCATTGAGAATTTGATTGTTCACTTCAAACCAAACATCCCTCTGGGACTTCTCGGGTAGGGCACTGTTTAACATTCCGGTCATAACAAAGAATAGAATGGCACCTGAAACAGCAACGCAGGTGATCCATGCAAACAAAGCCATATTCATTGGGTTTCTAATCCATTCTTTGCCCATTTTCATGAGAGAACCCCGATCAATTTTCCGAGCAAAAACCCCATTGAGGCGTTCGTGGAAACGGTGACCACCTGAAGCCACAGAGCGTGAAATCTCATCTCTCCCATCAGCTATGCGCTTGAATTTGGCAGATGCAGAGCCAAACTTTAGGAAACTTATTCTACTATGAGGAGCAGTTAGGTTTTCATCACTTAGTAGCGTCTTTTGAGATGCTGATATGTCAAGAGGAATTTGACCGTTGACTTTAGCACCATTAGATTCCTCAACTTCTTCCTTGTGCGTGCCCTTATCAGTTGAACTCATTCTCAATCAAAACACAATCTAGCCTTGTTGCTCACAATGAGAATTGTAACATCAAAGACACAATGGACACCGGAGGGAGAGCTATATGTTGATTGTCAATGTTTCCTCCTAAGTTTTGAATCCCAAACAATAAATTTTAAGAATTTTTCAGTCATCACATTTAAGTTATATTGTGACAGGAGTCGAGAAGCAAGGAATCTATTAAGTTAAAGAAAATGGAAGCATGTAATTAATGACTCTACAAGCCCAAGAAGCTTTCCAAAGAACAAGAATCACAAACCAAAACTGTAGTTTGACATATAAAACCTGAAGTCGGATCCTAAGTTTTCAAAAATCCATGCAGTTAGGGATGTTTTGGGCGTTTGGAGTTTGTAGCGAGTATGGATTTCTCGGGAAAAAAAAAACAAGGTAAAACTTTTTGAGTTTTTTTCCCATAATCGAATCCTTAATTGGCATTTGAATTTGTCCCGAAAACAAAACCAAGAACAAATTTGCTTCCAAATTATATAAATTCCGGGAAACGAAAATTTCATATAAAGAGAATAAGACCTCCACTTGCTCAGCTTTTATTGCTGATCAAAATCCAGTATCTAAAAACACAAGCAATTGGGCACAATTAAAACCCAGAAACTGATCCTAAAAGAACAATCTTTTCATCCAGAATTTTCACAAGAAGAACAGAGAATAGAAACACCCACCATTTTATATTTGCATATTTCAACCGAAACTAGTCAACCAATTTATACCCCCCAAAAAAACTAACAAAAAAAAAAAATTCAAAAACATGAAAGGAATACGAGAAGATCTAAAAACTTGTGTACCAAAAGAAGCCGAAGCCAACACGTACCTACGGGATGATCGAGAAACATAAGAGACTTGAAGAAGCTTTATTAAAACCTGTTTCCTGAATCCTCTCTGAGACTCTAACCTCGCAAATAATCATACTTGACAAAATTTAGCGAAACCTGCAACCGCAAAACGATAATCTTCTTGCCTCTTTGGCACAAGGAAGGGTCAACGAGGACCTTACATGCCAAAGTGCGTTGAGGTGGGTGGCCTGACTTGTAAAGAGAGATCTAAAACGATATCGTTTTGGCTGTGGAGCCAACACCGACTTTCACCATCTGCGTTACGTTAACCATGGCCATGTGTTTCATGGATTGTGACAGTGACAAAAGGATCAAAATGGCATGCTTTCGTTTAATGAGTATATCAGCAATCCTGTGATCCCTTGCTTCATGTACAACATATTGTGTCTTTAATTGAGTTATTTAGGGTGAATTTGACCCTAAAGTGTATTTTTAAACAAAATTAAAGAAAGTGTCCGTTCGAAAATGCATTTAAAAAATAGTAACAATTTGAAAACGCGAAAAAGAAAATTTATGTTTTTAAATTGTAGGTGAAAAAGTGCATTTTTAAGAGTACATAATTTTAAAAGACAAACTACAATTTTAAAGATTGAATGACAAATTTAAGGAATACGTAATTGGGTTTTGAGAAATCAAATTTTCATTGAAAATGTTTAAAAATTAAACCGAAAATGATGGGGAGGAAAGAAAAATTGTATATAAACCGTGGTTTTTGTTTAATTTCCGAAAGTTAAATTGTATATACTGTTTGACTTATTTTCTTTTATCTTTCATCTCTAACTAAATAAAACCCTTTTGTTTTTTTTTTTTGGTGAAATAAATAGTTTCTCACTTTTACGTACATAATTTACAAATGAGAAATATTAAGTATTCTTCTAGTGTTCTCTTTGTGTTATTTCAGGCTTTCCAGTTATGATGCAACTTTTAAAATCACAGTTAAATTTGAAATTATCATTATCGACTTTTAATCTATTGGTGATTTTAAAAGTTACATCACAATTAGTTTATCTATGCCACTGACAAATACGTTTTAGTGATTTGGCGACGGAGAAAGCCTGGATAGTACAAGGATGTTCACCACACTTATTAAAAAAATAAAAAAGGTTACATATATGAGGATTTTTTTTCTTTATTATTTATTTTTTGTAAGTAATTTTTTTTTTAAAAAAAAAAATTAAATGCAATCAAAAGGGTTAATTTTTTTTTTTAGGATTGGTGAAAATCTTATTTACCACCATCGGAAAGGGATAATATTTAAATTACTATCTTGACTTATGCTGTGCTCAAGAGGGTAAAATCCACCATCTTTAGATGTTAAGACTTGAGATTGTGAGGGAAAATTAGTATTATTACTAGATTTTGCTTGTAAATTTTCGTTTACAAACCTATGCTGGAGAAAACAACTTTTCCTTTCTGTTGTTCAAAACGTGCCCATGCTCTTTTTACTAAGAAATATAATTGTTGAGAGATTGTTTTTTTTTTTTTTTCCTTCTTTTTTTTTTTTTTTTTTTTTTTTTTTTTTTTTTNTTCAATGAAAGCTAAAACAGATCTTTGTTGAGGAACAGACTACATATATGATCATCGCTCCTTAATTTATGAAATCGATTGTATCCTCCATTTAGGGTTCTCATTTTTTTCCAACACAAAATTTTAATGAAAACCAGCAGTAGAAAAACTAGGCCAGATTCGAACTACAAACTCAAGTCACAAACTCATGAATCAGTACACGGATTAACACCCAATTTAAGTACATTTTAGTATCGGTAGCCATTGAAAATGAAGGGCAACTGGACACAAGCACAAAATACAATGCAATCATCAACAACGAAAAGCAAAACCACCGAAGCTTTTAGGGATAAAAAAATTTCAAGTAAGATCATCTTCCTCCAGTTCTTTGGCCTTCAGCTTTTCCTTCACCCTTAAAAGAAGAGTTGTCTTCCAGGAATCCTACAGAGCAGTTTATGCAATTAGCATCTGAAAATTGCAGCAAATACAATTCTTTTTTTGGATTGAGATCTAGGGTACTACAGCACCAAATGCAATACTTTCTAGCCAAGATAGTAACAACAAATTAGAAAAAGGGTTAGCTGGTGTAGTTGAATCACCTCCATGGCCCCAGAGCAGTTTATTCAAATAGTAAGTGTTGAGTTATTCCCCTTTGCTCACCCCGGAAATTTTATTACAGAAAAATTTATCCTGATTTTAACATGTTATTCCAGATCAACTCTCACAAAACCAATTTAGAAGTTCCTAGAATGTGATCAACATCCAAAATTTCAAAGGAGTTTCTAACAGAATCATAATTTCAGTGCTGGAGAGAGTTTTACCAGCGGAGTCATGCTATCAAATTCTTTGACTACATCAGTAAACTTCACAACATCTTCCTCATCAACTGCAGCAGCAATATCCTGGCACAAAGACATAAGCTTCTTTGTCAAGATTCAGAAAATAAAGATAACAATGAAATTATTAAAAATGCCACCATGATAAAGGAGGCAGATACACTGCTAAAAATAGCAAGTTACTCTAATTTAAAAGGCAATATAATTAATGCTAAAAGATGAGGAAAGAAAAAAAATCAATACTATAAAAAGGTGACGACAACAATTCAAATTTTACAATCAACCAAAGAGTAACAACCAAATAGAAGATATTTAACCATTCAAAACAAGAGCCCTAGAAATATAATACAAAATTAATATAATAAAAAGTTTGAAACTCACTGCTAAGAATCTGTATTCACGAGTTCCAGAAAAAGTTGGATCCAGTTCCTGCAAAAGCAATTGCGACATTAGTATAGTCAGATGACTCAACAGGTAGAATGTTAAGATGCTGAAATAGGGCCAAATTCAGACCTGATATCGCTCTAATGCGTTGCTAATTGCCACAACATCACTTTTGCAGAGTTGGCAAATGCCAGCATTAAGAAGGTGTCCTTTAACTCCATACTTCAGCAAGTTATTATTCATTGACTGTCTTGCTATTTCTTCATAAATCTCAATCGACTTCGGATATCTGGAGAAATATCACAAACAAACTATTCAGGCCCCCATCAATGAAAATGTCACTTCCATAATTATTAAAATGGCTCCAGAATCGGGATTTCTGTTGTTGTTGTCACTTTGCATTTTCCTACCATAGAATTTGGGGTAAGTGGGCACTTGTGTAGGTGAACTAGGACATATGCATCAATTAATAATAATCTTTTCCAAACTAGAATCTGTATCCAAACAATTGTGCAAAAACTAACAACCATTACAGGAAAATCAAACATATTGAAAAAGACAGTTAATTGCCCACCTTATCAAAATGAAAACATAATTCTCAACAGTATTTGATTGACAACCTAAGTTTCTCAAATTAAGTTCTTAGGAGCATTCCAAATGTTCATGTCCTCACCCAAGCCTTTCCAAATATGCATATATAGAATCTTATAGTGAAATTTAAACTTCGTAGGTAATAATAATTTTTCAAGATCTGTACTAGTTCAAAAACAAGCGCAAATACAACAACTTAATGTAATTAAATACATCTAGCAAATAAATCTCAGCTGCAGATACTAATAAGTTATAATAGGAGTACAATTTCAAGATGCGTCAGGTTGTGGAAATTCTGGGATCATGTTGAGATATCCACCTAAGATTATACATGTTTCTCAAAACAAACAACTTGCTGCAACAAAATTCCATGCACACGAACAGGCAGGATGAGATAGATACAAACTGTGCAAGACAATCCTTTGGAAGAACTAATTACAATAACCAGAAGCCATATACTGTGTCAAGAGTAAGATATTTGCAAATAGTTGCTAGCCTTACTGTTCTACTTGAGCAGCAAATTGTGCAACTTTCTGCTTGCACTGATTGGCAGAAGTTGTTACTTCTTCATTTTGGAAGAAGTCAGCTGACTTTTCATAGTAAACAATAGCCTGCTCAATGTTGTGTTCGGACTCATACAATTCAGCAATTTCCTGCACAGGGAAAAAAAAATCCAAATTCACCAACTGTTTTTTTTTTCTTTTTGTAATTAAACTACAATGATTTCAAAAATATATTCCACCAAAAAACATAGACACCAAGAACACTCCATAATCAATTTCTTGATTTCTAGAAGGCTTGAGGTTATTGCAACAAGCAATAGAAATAAAAAGGAACAGCATAGTACTAAAACCCAAAACAGTACACCTCAAAATAACATACCAAGTAGAAAAATTACTTTAAATGATTATCTCAAATGTAGGGATTGGTAGAAATTTCTGACAAAGCCGAGTAAAAAATTTACCTTGAAGTATCTTGCAGCCATGCTGAGCCTTCCAATATCACAAAACAGATTTACTGCCTGATCTAAGCAAGATATGGCCTCTGCATAACGAAATTTTTTTTAGTTACAAAGAAGTTTTATCCCACTCAATTGAAAGAGAAACAAACTAGCAGATAATACAAATAGATAGGCAATAAAATACAGGCAGACAACTACTTCTACAATTCATATACGGCCCTACATGCAGTAGAAAGGTGATTTGTGCAGTTAATGCCTATAGCAGAAAAGGCTGCTATTTCTTGGGAAGTTACATAAACAAATACTTTATAAATTCAAGCACCTATCTTATATATGCAATCTGTTCACTATATCCTTTTCTTCTTTCACTTTTGATTGGTAAGTTTGTCCACTATATCATCGATTCTCAACAGCATGGTCTGTTGCTAAAAGCATGGAATTTGATCATGCCAGACAATTTAAATTGACTAGTGCGAGAGACCAACCAAAGGATGGCCTAGGTACTTTCAAACTTCATGGAGTCATGTTTATAGGAAATGTCATGCATGTACGCCAAAACCATACATACCATTCACAGATGCTTTCTTATAGCAATGAGCAGCATCAACATAAGCTTGGGCAGCTTCATGTTTGCTTTCCAACTATAAACACAATAGTATGGGACAATATTGTCAATTAAGAAATAATTGGTCAAAAGAATAGATGCACTAAAAGATTAAAATAAGTAACAATGCTTAATCCCAAAAATCCAAGTACCTACCTTTAAATGGCAGTTTGCCAACTTTATATATGTTGCTCCAGCCTTCTCCCCTGAAAAACCATATACATAGAGATCGGCAACTCTTAATATGGGCACACAATGTTGACAAAATTTAGTCTAGAGAACAAGTTCATTCTTCAATTTACATGACCCCTACAGTACCACAAAGATCATAGTTTTTTTTTTAAAGAAAATTTGGACCATTTTGCACAGGGGTCATTTCCCTAGGACAAGATAAAGCAAACATCTTTTAGATCAGCGAAAGACAACAATATAGATATTGCGAGTAATTAATTTGGAAAAATGGTTCAAGATCCATTTCTCGTATTAAACCCGTATGCATTAATAAACTTTGTTTCCTTTAATCGAATATGCTTTCAGAAAACTATCCTCACAAAACTGGGTAAAATTTGAAAATTTCATCACATTTATCAAATTCTTCACACAAATTGCAATTCAGCCTTCAAGTATCATTTCCAAACTAAATTATAAAAACCTAATTTATCTACCAGTTAAATCATTTAAAATCCACACCGATCCACCCTAATGCAATCAATCGAGAATCACCAATTCAAAGCCAAACCCCAAGCTCACCAAGAACCGAAACAGGCAGACCCCAAATCATATAAAAAACTCAATGATCAATATCCAAAATTGGGTCATTATTATCGAAAATATTAAAATTAAAGGGTTAACGCGACCCATTTGTTGCACAGATCAAAACTTCCCATCTCTATCCCTTTCCTCCCGATTCTTCCCCGGGAAACAAACAGAAAATTAATTTTTTTTTTTTTAAAAAAAAACACAACAACAACAATCAGAGAAATGTATAAGTGAAGAATAATAATACAGGATTTGCCGAGCTTAAAGGAATTAGCAGCTTTATCGAAGAGATCGGCAGCGTCTTCATACTTGGAGCCGAACAATCCCCAACCGCTGAGCTTCTTCTCTGCTTTCTTCTCGAACTCCTCTGCTCGAGCTATCTGATCCCCCATTTGATTACTCTCAAAATTTTCTTCTCTGTTGCAGATCACACAGGGAGACTCTATTAAGCAACCGTGAAATTTGATATTGTCAAGGTCAGCTTTTGTTGTTCCTAGAAAAAAAGAAAAAGTAGGCTCGATAATTGGACTGGGTTTGGTCCGTTTAATTCACGCTCACAACCCAATATCTCCATCTCAAAAGCAACCGAATATTTGGGCCGACAAAGATGGATGGAATGGCCCAAACTCAGCTAATGTTTGGGAACCACTTCGTACCCTACTGTATTAGAGCCCGTTTGATTTACGGATTTCAAAATACAATTAAGTGTTTAGTAAAACTGGTAAAAGAGTGTTGTTTCTAGAGGTGTTCAGGCGGGACGGTTATAACTGCCCCGTCAACCGCTAACCGTTTATAACCGCTTTTTAATAACCGTTAACCGCTAACCGCTTTGTAAAGCGGTTATTAAAAACCGCGAACCACCTAGGGCGGTTGCGGTTAACGGTTTTAGGGGTATGAAAAAGCGGTTATAACCGTTAACCGTCTTTATTTATATATAATTATATATTAATTATTTATATTAATTAAATATATAAAAAAAAATCCAAAACGACGCCATTTTGGTTGGAGAATAAGATGAAACATAAATAAGGCTTGTAATATTTGTTTTGCTTACGTTTGCTGGTTTCAAACTTTCAGTGGTTTGTATTATGTTTCGGCTTTGGGCCATTTAATGGATTTGGGCATTATGACTATGTATGTGAAATAAATCCAAAAAAATATCATGTTTTTCGGCCAATAGGGCAAAATAAACCCAAAAAATATGGTAAAATAAGACCAAAATATATGAAAAATGATGGACTAAAATATAAAAAAAGCCCAAAAGCTCATTTTTAAAAAAACCGGTTAAAACCGCTTGTTAGCGGTTTGAATAACCGCTAACCGCCTAGGCGGAGGAGGGTTACGGTTATTGAAAATCCGATAATCGCTTAAAGCGGAGGCGGTTGCGATTATTGCAAATAACCGCCGGTTATAACCGCTTGAACACCCCTAGTTGTTTCTATCAATTGAGCATTTAAAAACATGTATTTTTAAAAGCGCACCATCTTGCTTCTTGTGTGAAAATGTAGATTTTTCTAAACGTTTTGAAACCCTCTTTTTTTTTCTTTTTTTCTTTTTTCCAACCCTTATATCATTAGGCCTAAACCAAACTTGTAAATTGTAATCAAATTTTATAATAGCGAGATAAAAATGTTTCTAACATTTCTCTTATGATAATATAAAATATTGTTTAATTAAAATAATAGTTAATTGATTTTAAGAGCTCCATGATAATAGAACAATTCTATCTCTATGGAATCTTAATCCAAGATTTATCATTATTTTTGTTGAATAAATATTTATTATAGTTTGATATTAGGATATACATTAGCCTACTAGGCTACTACACGTCCCCAACCTTTGTTTTATAGCACGTGAAAGAAGTCGAAGACATGCACATCTCCCACTTTTTCGTCTTCGTACATTTTCTTAGTCTATTTTTCACATCTTTCATGATTGATTGGTTGTCTTGTCTTCATACGTCATCCTCCACAAAACGCACAACATGATTCAACACCCACTCCGAGCTGTCTTGTTATCATTCTGATATCCGAATCATAATTCTCTCAACATTGATTCCCATCTTAGCCTCCCTTTTAGCCAATCATATTCCACCGATAACAATGGCATTTTGGTAAACTGCATGGACCAACCCCCACTTCTCCATTCATGTACACGAAGACAAGAAGCTCAGACAGACACAACTCTTCCTACCAAGTCGGAGAACTAATCGCCGACATGTCACCGGCAGCCAAACTAAAAGTGCCACTCTTACCGGAACACAAACCTGAGCTGAGGCATGCATCGGTAAGTGGGGCGGTGTTCAACGTGTCAACGAGCATAATCGGTGCCGGCATCATGTCCATCCCGGCCACGCTTAAGGTCCTCGGTGTTATCCCTGCGTTTTTGCTTATCCTGGTTGTTGCTTTGTTGACGGATGTGTCGGTGGAGTTCTTGCTGAGGTTTACACACTCGGGTGATTCAACAACCTACGCCGGTGTCATGAAGGAATCTTTTGGTCGGGTGGGATCGACGGCCACACAAGTTTGTGTTATGATTACTAATCTTGGGTGTTTGATCATGTTCCTGATTATCATCGGTAAGCATCGAGTTTAGTAAAGCTTGATCTGGGTTTTCAGTCTTTAACTTTTTGCTAAAGCATATGTAGATTTATGATTGATCTGTGGCATGTTAATTAAGCACTCTCGAATCTCGATGTTGTTTCTGTTTTGATTGCTTAAGCCAGAACAGAGCAGCTTCTTCTTGTATATATAGCCAATTAGGCAGTAAATAGTTACAGAGAAAGAATCAAGAAGAACTTTGAGAACCAAGTTTAAAAAAAAAAACTGCAGTTAGGGCCAGATCGTTCTAAGGTGAATGATTGGGGAAGATCAAAATTATTTTTCTTCGCTGGCTGAAGGAGTAGTGCAAGTGTCACCGGATGTTTTGAT
Source organism: Carpinus fangiana (assembly GCA_006937295.1). Taxonomy (NCBI): domain Eukaryota; kingdom Viridiplantae; phylum Streptophyta; class Magnoliopsida; order Fagales; family Betulaceae; genus Carpinus; species Carpinus fangiana. The sequence goes on along the minus strand of CM017321.1, from coordinate 14,352,953 downwards.
GGATTGGTTGACTTCCAAGCTTTCTACCGATCCAAATTTCCGCTCAGTCCCTTCAAAATGATGAATTGAGTTTTTTAAAAATTACTTATAAAGTTTAATCTTTAAGAACTTATCACTTATAAGCATTTTTATAATTTACCTAATCTACTTACTCAATGTAATAAGATTAACATTTTTGGATATCAAGCGTTATTCCTTCATTTCCTTGTACTTTTTTTTTTTTCAGAACATAAAACATTTACAAAACTACAAACTTTATGTCCCACGTGAACACTTTTTTTCTAAACAAAACGTACCCTTCAAAGACTAAAAAGCATTAACAAACGAAATGTCCTTGGTCTTTTTATAAAGTTGGGGTACTACGTTATAAATTCAGTTTCATGTTCCGTATGAAAAGTCCTAAAAACATTGTAACGTATATATATAGATTCAGAATTTATGGTGCGTGTATCATTTTTGTAGGTGACGTCCTCTCTGGAAATCGGCCTGAAGGAGTAGTGCACTTGGGCATTTTGCAGAAATGGTTTGGCATTCACTGGTGGAATTCGCGGGAATTCGCACTCCTAGTCACCGTTGCTTTCATTTTGCTTCCATTGGTCCTGTTACGCCGAGTAGGTCTGTAAATTCCAAATTTCATTTCTATTTAGCAACAGATTCGTTAGTTGAAAACATATTAGCTATCAAGGCACAATTGATTGAGTATTAATGGGCTTTACAGGTGTTTCTAACGAGCTCTAATTGCAACTTGACTAGTTATTTGGATTACGTGGCTAACACTTTTTGTGGGTCGATATATTGCTAGCTTGTTACCATTATAGTTTCTAATGCACTTATCATTGGTTGAAACATTTATGGTTAATGAATGGTTTGCTGACTGCTAAGTGATTAGACATTAAGAATTGTGAATCTTGATATCTCATGGCTGAGGCATGCGCTGATATTTTCTTACTCTCTATCACACATTCACACCAGGTTTTTTTTTTTTGGCTCCAGAGTCGCTGAAGTTCAGTTCAGCAGTATCGGTTCTACTTGCATTGGTGTTTGTTGGCATAAGTTCTATGATGGCAATCTTTGCACTCGTGGAAGGGAAAGCAAAGAGCCCGAGACTGCTACCTCAATTGGACAACCAAGTCTCCTTCTTTGACCTTTTCACCGCAGTTCCTGTCATTGTGACAGCCTTCACATTCCATTTCAATGGTAAGAACAGAATTGAAAGCATTGCTTTTAGTGTTTTTTTTTTTTTCCTCTATTTTTTCTAAAATTCTCACAAAAAGCCTTTGATGAATGATGCAGTTCACCCAATTGGGTTTGAGCTTGGTAAGTCTTCTGATATGATGAAAGCAGTTCGAATATCACTAGTGCTTTGTGCTGCCATATACTTTTCCATTGGCCTCTTTGGGTACCTTTTGTTTGGGGATTCCATCACGTCTGATATACTTGTCAATTTTGATCGGAATTCGGGTTCAGCAATTGGTTCGATACTAAATGACATTGTACGGTTGAGCTATGCACTACATGTCATGTTGGTGTTTCCTCTTTTGAACTTCTCATTGAGGGCCAACATAGATGAGTTCCTTTTCCCTAAGAATCCCCTGTTGGCCACAGACACCAGAAGATTTCTATCCCTCACCCTTGTTCTGTTACTCATCTCTTACCTGGCTGCAATTGCCATCCCAAATATATGGTACTTTTTTCAGTTCCTTGGATCAACCTCTGCAGTTTGCCTGGCCTTCATCTTCCCTGGTGCTGTTGCTCTCAGGTACTCCCTCTCTCTCTCTCTCACTCTTCCCTTCCCACCTCCCTTAAGAAAAGGTAATGCTTAGTACTTCTTTCATACTTTTTCCAATGACAGGGATGTTCATGGTATATCAACAGAAAGGGATAGGATTATGGCAGCAACAATGGTATTCCTGGCTGTAGTAACAAGCACGATTGCCATTTCCTCCAATATACACACTTTATTTGGAAACAAGTCATAGTCCCCCCACAATCATTTTGGGTATACTTGAGGTGCTTGTTTTTGTGTGTTTCTTCAAATTTTGTTGTCTTTTAGAATCCAACAGCAAGCCGATTCAAATCTTGTGGCATTAAGAGTGCTGATCAAATTGCTCATAATTCAGTCATTCATGAATGCACTAAGCATATTGAGAGTGATTGTCATCTTACGCGTCATCGCCTTCAGCGTGGCACCATCTCTCTCTACTTTGCAGATGGCAAATTTCTTCACATAGTCTCACACTATTGAGTGCTTCCAGTTTTTTTTTTTGGCAAACTCTCGAAGTGCGCCCCATCAAATTGTGAGTTTGAGGGGATGTTAGAGAATATATGTATTAGAAAATAAAGGTACATACTAAGGGTATTTTATTCTTGGTACTGCCTTTAGGGTTATTATATTATTTTTGTTTGTTGTGTTTTGTTCTCTGTATAGAACATTATGCGAATATGAAAACAGAGCAACCAGCGTGCAGATGTTGCTCTCATTCTCTCTTTATCTTTTGTTCTTAGATTGTATTGACTTTTGCACAAACTATCAATGGGAATCCCATATGCCCAACTCAGGAGCAGTCATTGTAAACGGATCATTACCCAATGCTGTACTTTTTAGACCATAGCCTGGTAGAGGAAATTTGGATAAAAATCTGCCATCCTAATGCCTAAAAAGGAAGTATAGATGCTTCATATACAAGTTAACAATGTAACTTCCAACATCTTGTCCCACACCCCATTAAAATCCCAGATGCTCAATTGTACATATTGCTTTGATAGTTCATCCAACATAATCTTTCTTCAACAAGGTTGATATACAAAATATCCACGTTGAGAATGCAGGCCTGAGAACTCACGTTTGTGTCAGGATGATCAGACTCAAATCACGAGCTTCAATTGGGCCATGGAAGCTAACGTGCCAACGCAAAAGTTGTTTAGATAATGATGGGTATGTGGCGCAGTAGACAATTGCCCCACAATTGCATTCTAACTGTCCTACTTCTCCAAGTGGAGAACTTGATAACGTTCGTAGTTTACCAACAAACATATGATTCAACACGACATTTGATAATAGCTGCAACATGCCAATAGAAAATAATGTACCTTGCTAAAGGCACACAAATTCAGCGTCATGCCTAGCCAAAGCCGTATCCTATCAACAAGTGACACCTAGCTAAGGCCGTACCCCATTAGTAGACACTTCACATTGGGGAAGACATGCAACCATTCAAGGTACATTCATATTATCATTTGCGTTACAATTTTACAATCCTTCTAGTTCTCACTCTTTGAACAACTCACCAATCACCTTCACTAACTTAAGCATTAACCCTAGAAAATCTCTATCGTTCTTAATCTTTCTTGTGAGCATTCGTTGTCCGAGATTGACCGTGTGATGAGTTTAACAACAATAGTCTTTTCAAAGGCAGTCTAGACAAGTGGTAAATAAGACTCTGTTTGGTAAATAAGACAAGTGGTAAAAACAGAAAAAAAAGACTGTTTGGTCTGGAAAACAAGAAGGCCATGAAAATTGATGAATAGCTGGAAAAAAAAAAATTAAAAAATTAAAAAAATAATAGGGACGCATAAAAACAATTTATCTCCTTTCTTCTAGTATCTCAAATTTACAATCCTTATCTCATTCCTTCTAATATATACATGATGGTTAAAGCCTGGACGCAAAGAAATAATTTCAATTTTGTCATGAGATACAGGGTACAGGGACTCTCCATTACTTATCTGACCACCAGACCAAATCCCTTTGATAACACATTAGAATGATAAATCAAAGTGATTTTTTATTTTCTTTTGTAGAAATTCAGAGCAGCCTTATCACATAAGAGTTGAAACCAAAAGAGATGGTTTGGCATATTTTAAGTAAATTAACAGGACGAAAAGATTTATGTCTCCCTCAAATTGTCAACCTAGAGAAAGATGGAACATTCCAGAGAATACATGATACAGTATAAGGAATGTTGTTCCAAAATTTAAACCAACAAAGACCTTTAATTAAGAATAATAAGGTCAACAACAAAAATATGATCCTCTTGGACGATGAACAGATGCAGGGAATCTCAGTGCAGAAAGATACAGGACACATTCTACCTATCCTCACAAAAAAGAGATCTATGCACATACAAATGTGCTTTTTTGACTTACCAATTGCGTTTGAAGCCTTCAGTTAAAGGCTGGTACCCTAATTACATCTCAAGATGAAACATCATCTCTCAGATCTTGGAATCTCTTCAATAGGCTTGACTTGTGTTTCTCAACTTCGGGATCCTCAGAGGAATCTGGGATACATCTAATAACTGAGACTGCCCCAGCATGGTGCAAAGCTCTAGCAGCTTCATCTGAAAAATTAGAATTTAAATTTAGCAACCTAGAAAGGAAATTGAAAATAACAGTTATGCTACCACTTTTAGTATATCCTATACACAAGGCACAAAGGAATATAGCAGTAACGGAAATCCTGATGCTAATCTGCTTCTTAAAACCAAAACTCCAAACTGTCTTGGATGATAAATTTGCCCTAATTTACACAAAGCACTCTCCATTTTCACATTCCACGGTTATAGTGTCTTACCCTTCTTAATATTTGTATTACATATTGCATGTTCAAAAAAATCAACTTCTTACCTATATACTGTTACAAGCATTAGTTACCATCTATTACACAAGTTTATATGCTTCTCATTCAGTATGATTTTGAATCAAAATGTCAATGTGGGGGTATATGGCTGATGCATCTAGTGATTTTAAAGCAATATATGGTCCTTTGGAACTGAAGAAAATGAGAAAGGAAATTGAAGGTAAGGAGTATGGTAGGAATTTTCATTCCACCCTCCATTTCAGTAGACTCCAATCTATTTTGTTCCTCCACTGGTGGAGGCACGGAGATGGTAACAATGATTTTTCAACCAATAGTCATGAGGATGGGCATTCCATATTGGGTTAAGAAACATCTATGTCCTCATTTGAATGGTCATTACCATGGCCAAACCAAGTGCCTAAATTCCAGCAAAGGAATTGTTTGTAGCCCCTTACCTCACACCTTTGCCTTCTTACGTGTTGTTTACTAGTTGTAACATATTGAAATGGTTTTGATAGAGTCCAGTTTTAAGTGTGGATGCACAAGCCAAATATTCTTTCCACAATCTATATCATAGTTATTCAACATGAGAGAAATTTCACCCGTAAGACGACACAGCTGAAGAAACAAAGTTTCCATAGGCAGTACAAACATAAATATAGGCATATATACTAAACAAGCATAAAAGTATGACCTGAGTGTGAGAGTGCAGCAAGGGCCTTCAATGCTTCCTTCCGTGTGCGGTGGTCTTTAGCAGCCCCCAACATATTTAGGAGCTCTTTATCCCCACCAATCTCTACTATTTTCATCCTCCTTTCATCTATAATGAAGGGAAGGAAAGAGTTATATGCAGTAAAAGAATTATCAGACTTCACCCTCTAGCCCCTCAATTTCATGTGCCTGCTCTCATAGGTAAGGCTGAACTAAAGGAAAACATCAAAGAAAGTAATAGACAACCAGAGTTTGGGACAATTGTAGAGTCAAGAAATGAATGCTTAAAACTGGCCGCAAGGCAGTCTGCAGAACAGAGTGACAGAACTCATTATTAACAATTGTAATTTTATTGCCCAGAAAACATGGTAAGTTTAATTTATTTGTCCGTTCTACACTCAGTTTGGTACAAGAAAAAGGACAAACTGCAGAATCTCATTCTGGAACCAACTAGTCAAAGTTTTAGTATTTGAAGCGAGGCAAGATTGAACTTTTATTAACATGAAATTGTTTTGAAACTTAACCAAAGCCCTTCTGTCAAAGAACCAATGTATGTGCGTGTGAGTTTCAGAAGAGAAATAAGATACTCTATCAGAAATTATGAGACATAACAGTAACACTTAACATATTAATACTTCAATAAAACCAAAGGTATACTCTTTTCCTAAGAACTACGTGCATCATATTGACATTGAAGCTACCATCTATTGCAAACCGAGCTATTCTAGATGCGCCCATTCTCTTAAACAACGGATCCTTGACGTGCAAGAGTGACACAGACTGTTGCATCAAATTTTCTCCTGAAAAAGTAAATTAAAATAATCTTGTCAGATAAGAATTGCAAAGGGATTGATTCTTTTTACAAGACAAGCAACTTCAAGATCGTTTATGAAACCAATCTACATACCCAAGTAAGGAAATAACTGATAACCAACTGCGGACGCAGTCCCAGCAAAGATTATTTTCAATAACCATCCTATCTTTCTTTCAGCATCCTGCTCAATGGAGAGCTCATCTGCAAGTAAAAGTAAGGTCCCAATTGAAAAAGGAGCTTTTTTTCGACACTGATGAATTGCCAAGTAAATCTAATGGGAGTATCTCAAAATTTAGTATTTCTTTCAGCAGTACCTAAATCAAAATCCTTTCTCAAGCGAAAAACAAAATTAAAGTTCTTCCCAGCTGCTCAAATAAAAAGTAAAAGGTTTCTTTCCCATAATTTTCTGTAAATAAAAATCACAATCTGCCCAAAATCCTCAGCATGACCAACGTATTTTTCTTTAATTAAGTACTTTTTGTTTATTTTTTTATAAAATTTATAGTAATTTAAAATATAAAGGGTCAGTTGGGCAAAGTGAAAAGAGTGACCTTTTGCATTTAATGATGAGAAATTGCGAGATTGCACATTCCATCCAGGCTTTCTTCTACAGAAATACTGCACATATAAACCAAAAGCACACAAAAATTAATAAAATAAAATAAAATAAGCACAAAAAAAAAAAAAAATGATATATCCAAGCTAAAGAAAATGCTAATAAAACAAAATTTTCAATCTGAGGCAATTCCCAAAAAAAATGTGTACAAGTGGGTTGCGATGAATGTATGAAGAAGAAGAAGAAAAGGGAGCAATTTACAGAAGTGAGCTGGGCTGCTAACGTGCGCATGATGCGGAGCGCAATCTTCTCAAAGGTCAGCTCTCCGGTTAACTGCTCTCGAAACTTCTTCTTCAATGGCAGGGGTGCAGGCCAGCACCTATGCACAGGTAATGAACGGTTTCGGATCAGTGGCCCTTTTTGGGGTTTGCTTTTGACAACTACAAGTCGTTTATGTTTCCTCTTTTATAAGTGGGGATAAACATCTTTCAATTGACTGCTCAAATTACACATAATTCGATCAGTCTTACAACTATAGTAGAAAAACGTTATAGAAAAAATAATAATAATCTTTATTAGGTTGTTCAAATTGTGTGCAATTTGAATAACCAAGTATAGGCAAATCCCGATTCAAAAGCAACAACTCATTTAGAAACCATTTAAATAACTCTTTCATATTTGCTAAAACGACTCGTTATGCTATTCCCAACTCTCAAGTTTATGGAATTTTTTGTCCCCTCTTACTTTCTCCAAATGATATACCATATTTGTGAAAAATGAGGGATTTTTATTTTTATTTTTTTTAAATAATGTTATATACTACATTTTTATCTTACAACTATTCTATAATATTGACATGATAATCTCAAAAACCATTAATTTTCTTTTAAAAATAAAATAAAAAACGAATCCAAAGGTTGATTAAAAATTTGTAATTGTCACGTCAGTATTGTGAGATAATTGTAAGATAAAAATGTAGTTTCTAGCATTAATATTTTTTTTTATTATGCAGCAATATACGTTTTATCTAACATATAGATTAGAATTATCTCCATCATTCATGATTCGTATTAGATTAATAAAAATATTATAACTTAATTTTAAATTTTAAATAACGTGGCACTAATTATAAAAAAATCAAACTATAGAATTAATCCTTTCTATTTTAAATGAAACGTAGAACATCATATTACCCCGTTTGACTGTTTGCTTACATATGGGCAATATTGAAAAGATGGGTCATTTACTGAAAAGACAAGTGATTTAAACAAACGATAGGCCATTTGCTTACACGAGAAGTCGTTTTTATTAACTACAATCGGCTTGAACAGTTGGCAAATTGGAACAAAACGATGGAGTACAACAATTTCGCAACATCGAGGACAATCCCATTTATTACTAAAAATTTTTTTACGACCAAGTGAAAAATCCATCCTCTAAAGCGCTCTGAACTATTGAATGCTAAACCCTCTCCATATTAAAGCAAATTAGAACTCTACTTTTAAGGCTCATGAATAAGCCTGGGACATTAGCTCTCCATCTATTGATCTTTGGAAAGCTGCGCCCCCGGGTATCTTCAAGGCTAATTTTGATGCAGCAGTCAAATCATTTCTCAGCAGCTTCAGCAGTTATCAATGATGACAATGGAAGAGTTACAGCAGCCAAAACTACTACAAGGTTAAATACTACAAAAGTCAATATTGGAGCTTTATTAGCATTCAATCTTGCTCATTTCACGGGGATTTCTCTATCATCATTTTGACAACTAAAAAAAATCCGAATCTTATATCTGACTGGAATATTGCCCCTAAAAGCTTAAATGGCAAAAAGGTTGCAGGGCCGCAAAATATAGGGCCGCAAAATATAGTTGCTACTAGGCACCATTAAAAAACATTAAGTGTTCACATTACATGAACAACTTAAACAAACATCTGTATCTATCATTGGCTCATTGGCTGTGAACTAACATTGGCCGAATACATACTAAGCATAATCAGTATTTTCTACTTCCTTTTGATAAGAACGGAAAGTGATTAAAACACCAAAAATTTTGAACCAGAATATTAGGGGGGGAAAAGAACAAGCACAACGCAAGGAAAAATCTATATATTAGTAAACACGTAACAACAAAAATCTTCTGCATGGTTAGATGAATCCACGATACTAGGCCATCAATCGCTTAGCTTTTAAAGATCACCGTCTTGTGAAAACTGTAGTGTTCTTCAAAAACCAGGCAAACTTGTCTGTTCAAAGGGAAACCACTCTACTTCCTGTCCAAGTACACACATGACACATCCATGAGCCACACACAACCACTCAAAAATGTACGAATACAAAGTGAGTCCAAGAACACATCCATGAGCCAACAATCATTCATAAAGGAAAATAGTCAGTGTTTCATGCCAAATGTGCATCCAATCATTCCAACAATAGCAATATAACTTGTTTAGAAAACAGAATACTGATAAATTGATTTAGGTTGTTAATACTTAATCATATGGAAACTTTCATTCATTTAAAAACAGGAATAATCTGACAAGCTTTTATGTACCAAAGTTAGAGAGGATATAGGATTATCAAATGGTAGAAAATGCTAAACTATTAGGAACACTTTGGAGAACAGAATTGCAATCATGATGCAAAAAGAACACTTGATCTAGGGTGAACTATTCCTATGTGCCAAAAGGAGAAACAGTTGCTCGTATAAAACGGAATTGCAGCATAATCACCACAAATTTACTGATGAGATACACAATAAAAAGGATAATCAACTGACCTTCTGCTCTTGGCTGTCGGGACAATTAGTCCTCTTTTCTCTAGGCTCTTATACCGGTCCTTTGCAAGGGTGCAACAACCCTTAACAAAAATAAGAACCAGGTATGCTCTTTATTGAATCTCAAAACCATTAAAAAAAAGAAAGAAAGAAATTATGATTGCATGGAAAGTTTTGGAATGGGGGAAAATTTCATTGTACCTTCAACTTGCGGAGTGATCCGGTTATTTCTTCAGATAATAGGACTTGAACTGGGGCAGGCTGAAATCTGAAATGAAGATAACAGGTTACTTCCGCCATAACAAAAATTTGGTCATGACGTTTAAGTATGAGTTTATAAATACAATTTAAATACTTTTGTTTTTCAAAAACATAAAAGCACAGATACTTTCTGTTGTGATTCAACCAGCGCGCACAAACTTCTTCACAATAAAAGATATAATGGTGTATCTCATATTTTTTCTTTGTTTACTTAAAGTTTAGCTTTCCACTTCCAAAGCCTCAAAGTAGAGGACCAACAGTTATCAAAGAAAGGAAAAGAAAGGAGTAAATAAGGGTCCCTTCACTACTTGAAAATCTATGTTTGCAACTATGAGCATAATTAATTACCATAAACAATAAATGAACTAAACATATTAGAGAAAGATAAACACAAAAGTGCTCATACTTGTGCCTCCCCAAGCGTGGTGGACATGATTTTAGCCTTTCTTGTTTGGCTACAACTCGGCGGAGATGTCTCTTTTGCTTCTCCTCATCTTCTTTGGCTATTTCTTGAAGGATATTCGGTAAGCTGCGACCAGGAGTACCAAGCAATCATTAGAATGTACTCTGCACAGAGATGATTGTTTGTAGAAGCAAAAGGTCATCTTACCTGTCAATTTCTTTAGAAAGTTCCTTGACCTTTTTAGCTTCTGCTTCCATTTTCAGCTGTTCTTTGCGTCTAGCTCTCCTATTCAGCACAACTTGGGTCACCCTCTTCGTTTTACTAGACCTGCTCCATATCCATTTGACCGCGTGAACTCACAGGACTTAGTTTAGATGTTATTTACACAATAACGAGGAACATAGCATAATACACAAATCATAAATCATTCCAAAAGCAATAGACACATGACAGGAAAACATGAAACGTACCAACACAAGCCATATATATAATAAAAGGACCAAATCAAGCTACTGAAGGACAACCTTTCATTCAACTTGATGGATTATGCATCTTCTCAGAATTACAATTATGAACCTAAATTATATATTAAACAAAAAACACTGAAGGAAATGATGATGTCCATAACAAACGAACCTTTTCTCTAGAGTAGAATCCTCATTTTCACCTGGATTTTCCAAACTCATCTCCTCATCATCATCACTTTCATCATCCACCTCAATAAAACACATCTAAAAAACAGCGGGTTATGTTAAGGTCCTGCTCAATGCATATAATTCAAAGGGAATATCTATATATTCATGAAAAAGATTCCTGGCAGATTAATTTTTTCATAAAGAAATAAACCTTATGCCTGAACCACCAGCCGCAGACAGCAGAACCCAAGTACATGGGATCAAAAGGCCCTAAACCACACCCTTCCCCCCCTTCCTTTCAATGCAAAAGAGGATTCCTTGTAGATAAACAAATGGAGAAAAGAGACAACTCACATCTTCTTCATTGATAAAATCCCCTGGAACAGTCAGTGGAACTGGCTGAGGTCCCAACTCATTTTGATAGACTTTCTGCATTTCTTCTGCAACAGCATGAGCCAACACATCCTGAATTGACAAAAAAAAAAACACGATAAAATTCCATGTGACTTATCCTAAACATAGGCAAAATATGTATCACATATCACAAAATTACCTGATGACTTTCAAGTGAAGGATTGAATGAGCAACCTGGAGGCTCAACTTCTACTGCTGCAATAATTGAAGACTTCGATTTCTGCAGAAAGAGAATAAGAGCTCAACAATCATATCATCAACTAAGGTCCACTAAAGACCAATAATGGAACATCTTCAACATGAACTTATACAATCATACATCATAGAGAGAATTGCCTCTAAGATTATATGACTCTATAAGAACGAGGGTGTATCCCCCACATACCACAATCAGAACAAATGTATCCACTTCCTCATATCCTTCCTCAGTACTGAAATAAAATTACGCGAGAGAGGACTCGACATACAACTGATACAAGAGTGTCACAAACAATTTGAATTCAATTCTAAGCAATAATATTTTACCTTTTTGGCTTTGCTTTTGTCTTGAACTGCAAGAGTGTCGAAGAGAGCCTATGTTAATGCATGTAATATCATAATAACAAGCCAATGAAAACATTAATACAGCATAGAAGAAACCTTTCTCATCCCATATATCAACCATGCCAGAAGCTGAGGTAAAATCATCCTGAGAGAAATGAACAATAGAAAGATAAATACATAAATAAGTAACAAAGAGTTCAAACAATTTGACACATCCGTTTCTATACTAATTATATGAGTTACAGACCTTGGGACCACCTTGAGTTGCATCATTTGCTTTTGTAACCTCGTTATGCTTTCTCTTGGATTTCTTCTGTATTGAGGATGGAACTAGTTGTACAAAAGGATTCTTTTGTAGCACGCTGTCACTGCGGAGTACTTTTTCCCTATGTTTTTCAATCTTCCGCTTCACCGAAAGATCTGATCAAACAAAAGTAAATAACTTTTAATCACTTTCTTCAAAAGAAGCTTGCATTCATTCACGCCAGATAGAATTAGCCCATTGTATGATTTTTTATTATTTTTTTTAATCAAAGAAATATTATACTTATTCTACCAGAATAAGCACCAAAGGAATTTCAATCTGTGTGCACATTACCATGCTTCCTTCGTCGACTAAAAATTCAGAGCATCGGAATATTCTACACATGAAAATTTCACCAATACTTTTCTCTAAACTGAACCTTGTCCATATGCTACACACCCCTAATGCTCATAATATTATTTTCAATAGGAAAATTAAAATAAAATCCTAAACATCACAAACCACTGACATAAAACCCTAAAAGCTTAAGCACCAAAGGGAAAAACCCTAACATCCAAAGCAGTTGAAGTGTGAGGTGGGAGCGGAGGAGGAAAGAAGAGAAACGTCGAGGGGCAAGAGAGTAAAATACCTCTGGACTTGTCGACGACGAAGAGGGAATCGGTGGGGGCGGAAGAGAGGGAGCCACCGGAGAGAGCGTCTTTGGTGGACTTCTCGAAGAAGTCTTCAATCTCCTCCGTGCTTATGTTTGCCCTCCATGCCTTCTTCCCCTTCCGTGAGGTCTTCGCTTTCTTCCCCATCTCTCTCTCTCTCTCTCTCTCTCTCTCTCTCTCTCTCTTCGTTTCTCCGTTCGTCTGGGCCTTCTGGGTCTGGGAAATATGAGGAGACTCTCACGTTAAAACCCTAAACTGCGTTCCCAATAGGAAAAAAAAATAAACGACTTGTAGCACAGCACAGCACAGCACATCTCAGATTTTATTTTATTGTATTTAACTGAATACATAATTTTAAATATAATAATAAATTATTAATTTTGAATACATAATTTTAAATGATATAATAATACATACATTATTAAATTTGTAAAATATACTTATCAAAATAAAATTCTGTGAAGTGTAATCTGCCTCTCATTCCAAAAACAGAGCACCACCTCTTCCACATTTGTCATTTTTGCAGCGCAGCTACTTGCGTCTGACATGTTCCCAAGTAGATAGAAATATAGACCGGAGGCCTTCCACAGAACTTCACTGAAGATTCGGGGCTATTTTGAGCTGTTTTCAGTGGTGGGGTGACAAATTTTTCTGTTGTGATTAAATTTTATTATTTTAGTTACGCCCTCAATCATAAATTCCTGATTCCTGGACCATTGTAGTCTCCTATGCACTTTCAAAGTGCTTTCGCAAACACAAGATTGAGCCACATTCTTGACGCTGACTATGAGTTTCTGTTTCTCCATCAAACTGGGTGTTCCTCAACCTGCTCATCTAGCCGTGTTGCCCGCCCCTGTTTCCAACGACAAAAAAATAAGACACAGAATTCTAACTCTACCGTCAAACGGAACCCACGGAGGCAAAGGTGCCCAATCAGCTGCACGAGATGAAACTCACAAACAGTCACACTTTCAACCATTGGTTGATCTCCTACGTGACTGCGCCGATAAAGGGTCAGTAGAACAAGCACAAGCGGTTCATGGGTTAGTGTTAAAATCCGATTTTTCGGGTAGGGATTTGTTGGTGTTGTTAAATCATGTAGCTCATACGTATTCCAAATGCTCCGGTTTTGATGTGGCTCTTCGAGTATTTGATAAAATGTCTGAAAGAAACGTATTTTCTTGGACGGTCATGATTGTTGGGTCGACGGAGAATGGTTTTTTTCTTCAAGGATTCCAGTTCTTTTGCGAAATGATGAATCGTGGAATCTTGCCTGATGGGTTCGCATATTCGTCAATCATGCAGACGTGTATCGGTTTAGATTGTGTTGAGTTGGGTAAAATGGTGCATGCCCTGATTGTTATTAGAGGTTTTGCATCTCATACTTTTGTTAGTACGTCTCTTCTTAACATGTATGCCAAGTTGGGAATGATTGAAGATTCGTATAAGGTGTTTGAGACCATGACTGAACATAACCAAGTCTCGTGGAATGCAATGATCTCGGGGTTTACCTTGAATGGTCTTCACTTAGAAGCATTTGATCATTTCCTTAGAATGAAGAAAGGAGACATTACACCAAATATGTACACACTTATCAGTGTTTCAAAAGCAGTTGGAAACTTAGGTGATATTGGAAAGGGCGAAGAGGTTCACAAGTATGTTTCTGAATTGGGTTTGGAGTCTAACGTTCTTGTCGGAACTGCTCTAATGGATATGTTCTCCAAATGTGGGTCTTTAAGTGAAGCAATATCCATTCTTTACTCGAATTTCATCAATTGTAGGGTTAACACTCCTTGGAATGCAATGATTTCAGGATATTCTCAGTGTGGGTTTAGCCAAGAAGCTTTGGAACTCTTTCAAGAAATGTCTCGAAATGATATAAAATCTGACGTTTACACATATTGTAGTGTGTTCAATGCAATTGCCGCATTAAAGTTTCTTCGATTCGGAAAGGGAGTTCATGGGATGGTTTTGAAATGTGGATTAAATATGAATGTAAGTGTTTCCAATGCAATTGCTGATGCATATGCTAAATGTGAGTCACTTGAAGATGTAAGGAAGGTATTTGACAGAATGGAAGAGAGAGATATAGTGTCTTGGACAACACTGTTGACTGCTTACTCTCAGTGTTCTGAATGGGAGGAAGCGCTAGCTATCTTCTCTCGGATGAGAGAAGAAGGCTTTATACCCAATCAGTTTACACTTTCTAGCGTGCTCGTTGCTTGCACCAGCCTTTGTTTACTTGAATATGGTCATCAAGTCCATTCTCTTCTTTGCAAGGCTGGCTTGGACACCGACAAGTGCATAGAAAGTGCTCTGATTGACATGTACGCCAAATGTGGTAGTATAACTGAGTCGTGTAAGGTTTTTGAGAGGATATCTAACCCTGATACTATCACATGGACAGCTTTTATATCAGGTTATGCTCAACATGGTCTAATGGAGGATGCCATTCAGCTCTTTAGGAGGATGGATCAGTCTGGTGTGAAGCCCAATGCTGTTACCTTATTGTGTGTTCTGTTTGCGTGCAGCCATGGAGGTATGGTGGAGGAGGGCCTAAACTATTTTCAACAAATGGAGGACACTTATGGTCTGGTGCCAAAGATGGAACATTACGCATGTGTTGTCGATCTCTTAGGTCGTGTGGGCCGCTTGGATGATGCAATGGAGTTTATACAAAGGATGCCAATTGAGCCCAACGTAATGGTCTGGCAAACTTTGTTGGGAGCATGTAGGGTCCATGGCAATGTTGAGTTAGGAGAGATTGCTGCTCAGAAAATCCTCTCAATTATGCCAGAATTTTCAGCTACCTATGTTCTTCTATCTAACACATATATTGAGACTGGGAGTTACGAAGATGGACTTATTTTGAGAGATAGGATGAAAGAGCAGGGTGTAAAGAAGGAAGCAGGATATAGTTGGATTTCTGTAAAAGGTAGAATTCATAAATTTTATGCAGGAGATCAACAGCATCCACAAAAAGAGCACATATATGCGAAGTTAGAAGAATTGAGGGTGAAGATCAAGTCCATGGGTTATGTACCAGACTTGAGTTATGCGTTGCGCGATGTGGATCGGAGATAAAAGCCTGGTATGACTGATGGAAGCTCACAAAAGGAGATAAATTTCATCCATTTAACAATATCTCTTGTTTATTATATTATAATCACAATGTTTCACAGCCGCATACCATAATCTCTCTGAGCAGAACTTCTCTGTTTGGAGATGCCTTGTTCTCATAATTGACAGCATCTAAGTACCGAAAAAGCAGAGAGCACTTGAGGAATATTTGTGGACCCATGGTAGTGCTGAACATTGTTTGCCGATGCAGTATGGCTACTGAATAGGTTCCTAGAGTGCTAGTGCTTATGACATATGTGACTGACTTTGTTGAGCAAGGAAACTGAATTGGACGAATATCTTGGGTATTTTGGCAAAGCAGTTGAAATAGTGTCCAAAAATGGCTCAAGGTGTACGAAAACAAGGTCATAGGTGAACTATCTCCATCTTTGCAGCAGATCAACACATCAGAAACCTTTACTGAGTTGAGGCTCTTCAATTTAAAAATGCTGGTATTATTTTTATTTTTTGTAAGTAAGATGCTGGTATTTTGTTTCCTTCTTTGATATGGCGAAATGCGAATGAAAAGCTTGTGGTTTCTGTTATTGGTTGTTAGAAATGAGCATGGTTCTTTCATCTTTGGATGTTGTATTGATCAACCCTCTTGCTGTATATGGAACCTATAGTCAATATTTGTTGCTGAAGTTAATTTATTTCTTCAACCACCGTGTTCGTATCAGGTTCGCAAGTCGTATAAAAATTATCAACCCTAAATGTTGTTTGTCGGGTTTGGATTGTATCGAAACATGGGTATAAAAATATATAGGTCAACTCTAACCTTAGACCCTTCAACCTTAATCATTTAATTTTGTGTTGAGTTTGTCTCAAATTTGCAATGTGTATCAAAAATTGTCCACCTTATTTTTTTTGTGCGAAAAATACTCGTCAGTACAGTTCAGATAATTTGTTCTGAATAGTCAAGACAGGTAGTATGTCATGAAAATTAATAATTGTGCATCTAATATCCCCATGACAAATTGAAAAGACCTAAACCACGGAAAACAAGCATACAAATTTGCTAGGAGTCAGCTTAGCTTTCTCTATCCAAGTGATTGTATGTCTTTTTGAATGTACTGTTGCGACCTCATTAACAACTCAAACGAAGACTTACCATATACAAATTGGAGAAAAGGTCGTTGTCCAAAAGCTAGAAAAGTCTAAAACTCTCCCTCACCATTCCAAGAAACTCAAAGGCTTCTCAAGATATATATATATATATATATATATATATATATCTTGTGGGGCATGAAGACATGAAGCCGAAATGCAACAATGCCTGCCTTCCATATACTATCCAGAAAAATAACAAAGAGACACCACAACTGAAAACACCCTTCAGCCTTCTGATATGTCTTGTAGATATGGGTATCTCTCTCTCTCTCTCTCTCTCGTGCCACTGTATGGTTTTTGGTCGTTTTCACTTGTGGATTTTACTCTCTAGCTCGTTCCCTTACACGTGAAGAAATAAGGGACAAAGAGCACTCTGTGCGATGTGATGTGCTCCATATGTTATTACCTATTATCTTTCTGTCATTTGTGATGGAAAATTATTTCATGGTCAATAGCTGCAACCGACCCTACGTGGTACAATCTTTTTGCCTCTGCCTCTGCCTCTGCCCATGCATGATGCTGCTATTTCTTAGACAATTAATGTACAATTGAGGGGTCCGGTCACCTGTAGAGATGCATGTGAGCTCTTGAGTTCATTCCCTCAGAATTCAGAAAGGTAATTCTTTGAGCGTCATGCACATAATATAGTGGCTTTGTAACCATGAATTTGTGCGCGCGGTTTAATGGCGTTGTAATCTAGTGATATTGGGTTTTTTTTTTTTTTTTCTCAAAAGAAAGATCATCAATTCAACACGCTAGATATAAGTACAACTATATATATTTTTTCAATTCTTTAAATATAAAAACCAGACACTCATTGCCAAAAACTTAGGAAGAAGCATGCGAGAAAAATGAAGGGTTAGAAAAAATCTTGTTGGAAGTATTGGCGAAAACCACTTCCGATGCTTAAGTCAATAAAAGAAAGATCGAAGGAAATTAAAATTTGGGAGACTAAAAGCAAGGGAAAAGTTGAGGGCACCAGATTAGGACATCTCCTCTTCTTTTATAGATCAACTTATTGTTCCTGCCTTTTTTTAGTTAGGATTTTAGAGGCTTAATTTGCATGTTTATAGTTTGACAATGTGGGAGATTCCCCCCGATAATATCTAAAGGTTAAGCAGCATGGTCCCGTCAGTTATCTGACGTGGCGAGTGAAATGTTGAGAGAGTAATCGCGTTTGGTCCTAGACAATTATAAAACATGGCATGAAAGTGATTTGATACACTACGTACATCTTATTGAGTTTCGAGTGTTACCTCACCTAAAGACAAGACAAGTACTCTCGACTTCGGCCATGGGCCTCCTAGGGGTTTGAGTGGCCCGGTGAATTTGCCTTGGTAACTTTGGGCCACTTGGTCATATTAGGGTTGGAGACTTGGAGTGACAATCAAGCATTGCTTGAGTTCCTAATCCCCAGCTTGTGTTTGAGATCAAAAGACCAAAAAAAAAAAAAAAGGTGAAAGAAAATAGAGGTACCGACATTATTAAGTTTAGCAACCCGGATGAAACAAGTACATTGATGATGAAGCAGGTGCTTCGAGAATAGTGCGATTGTATCGATAATTTCACTGTTGCTGCTCCTATGCTATTGGACAAGTCACCAATAAGCTCTCCGACGAGTCACGTGTTCTACTCTTTATGAGACATCTCTTGACCACCTTTTTCTTTTTTCTTTTTTTTTTTCTTTTTAATTAATATTTGCACGTACATAATATTAATCATTGACCCGTAATTTTTTCTCGACTTAAGCCGGCTGAATATATTAACAACTTTAAATTTAAGACCAACTTATTGAACATATATAGCGTGTGGCTTGTTTTCACTAAAACACTGACAGATTTCTTTAGAAAAATAAAAAGATAAATGGTCAAATTTGTTCTCCTCCAATTTTATACTCCTCTTCACACTTATTTATTATATATATAGGTATAAAACATATATATATATATATATATATAGATGATGAGAAGAAAACAATAAATGGAGGGTGAATTTGTGTTGGAAAAATAATTAGAGAGCCAAAGGAAAAGACAACATAATATAGCTGTCCCAAGTGCGAGCTTATTTGTTTGCATGGACAGAGCTTGAAAAGCAGTTTGTAGCATTTGATGAAAGAGCTTGAATTCTAACAGTGACGACCAATGGAAAGTGACCTCTTTATTCTTCTAACGTTCGTGTGCATGCGTGAGAGAGGGAGAGAGAGAGAGAGTAGTATTTGATTCATGAAAACGACTTCTCCACATACCTTTTCAATTATATATAAATTCTTGATGCTGAATATTAATTAATAATACTAATACGTACGATTGTGTTATTATATACCCTTGTAGTTGCAGATTCTTTAATTGCCAACGTGAATATGGCCAAAAGAAAAAAAGAAATATTGCAGCAACAATTCTCTCTCTCTCGCAGAAAATAACAGAGACACTGGCACGTATCAATAACTTTATACTTTTATTATATATATATGTATTTGTTCATCCTCACATGCGCATGTGAACGTACTTTCCCGAAGTGCGACTCGATCACGTGACTTTTGATAGCTTGCTTGCTTGTCACAAGAATCCTACGATACTTCTCTCTCCCTGCAAAAGGATAACTTATACTAACTTATATTCATCGTCATCGATCACCACCACTAAAATGGCCTAATTAATCATATAATAATTAGATTTTGAGAGCACGCGAGACTTGAAACTGAGAAGACCCATTTTATAGTTAGAATTTAATGTTGTTATAAATTAAAATTTAATCTAAATCATAAAACGAATCATAAAAATATTGAGTTAATTAATTTGTACATGCATGCATGAATCATTTGCAGTAACTTACGAACTCAATGATACTTAATTTATAATTAAGTGCATGATTAGGCCATGTGAAGTGAAGGAATCTAGCTTGATTATGATAAATGTGGATAAGAACAATGAATTAAATCCCTAAAAAGAATCTTCTTAATCTCCAACTTTTTTGCAACTAACAATGCTTATTATTTTAACATATAAACAAGGTTTAAAAAGCGTTAATTAAGCTTCATTGATAAGGAGAGTTGGAACACAACAAGCTAGCTAGTATTAATAGATATATACCTACACATCCATTTGTTCTTATTATATATATTCAATTTCCTAGCTCCTATAATTAATTTCAATTTTCCCTATTTTGTATTCCCTTCTCAAGAAATAGGATCAGGATCCTATGCAATAATTGTGAGAAGCCTTAGATGGCCATTTAATTATTATTATTTTTACTTTGGCCTCTCAAACAAAAATTTTAATGCAATCCAGCCTCCTAAAGTTATATTATTAGGTTCGAGGATTCTAGATGCATGAGACTCAACTTGAGCAAGTGTTCAAATGGATGGACCCTCATTGGGGCCTCTTACTTGGGTAGCTTTCTCCAATTCATGGTTGAAGAAAATTCCTCCTTTTGTAACACCTAGCCTCTAATATATATTAATTCCTGTTTTATTTATTTATTATTTTTTAAATTGTGAGTGATTGGTTCGTGAAAGACATAGTTGAAACGAAGGCACAATATTAGAACCCAGTCACAATATTTCTTCAATCTAATTAATAAAGAAATATTAATATAGTTTCCTGCAGACGTGTCAAGACAAATTGCTTATCTGTTAAACTTGTATTTTTCCCACAATATATCATCGTCGATAAGCATCCAGTCACAGTCATTCGAGAAAATGTTGAAGTTCAGTATTGTCAAATTTTGAATCATGCCATTTCGCGTTTTACATGTTGTGGATCTTTTCTCAAGATAAAACAAACTCAATTTATAGCATTAAAGAAATGAGAAAAGAGCACCGAGGCTGTCAAGATTGTAAAGAAAATTGCTTCAATAATAATACTTTCACTTATAATTAACGTGGGGGGATTTTTTTAATTTCTATTCATTTTATAGTAAGAAAATGTCATTAGGTTGGCATTGTGCTGAAACATGCATGAGTATAAAATTATATAATTCATTTAATTAAGTAAGTTAGATCCTTCAACTGGCTCCTAAATTTATGTTTGGTTAGTGTCGAGATCGCGAGTCATGTCAGAAAATCAAAGTTATTGCATTATAAATTAATATCACTGTTATTGTCATTTTTATTACTGTGTGTGAATTTACGTGGGTGGGTGTGTGTGGCCAATGCTAATGCATGTGATTAAGGGAATTAAGGTAATAATAATGGAAGATTAGAGAGACTTGTAGGTGATACTCTAGGAATTAGAGTAAATATCACTGTTATTGTCATTTTTATTACTGTGTGTGAATTTACGTGGGTGTGTGTGTGTGGCCAATGCTAATGCATGTGATTAAGGGAATTAAGGTAATAATAATGGAAGATTAGAGAGACTAGTAGGTGATACTCTAGGAATTAGAGTAACTAGGTATTTTTAATATGGAAGGCAAGAGACAAACGTTGGAGCAGGGTATATGTATGCAGAATATTGTTTTGTTGTAATGATTAATGGGCACACATGTGAATAGGAGTGGGTACGTGAATTTGTCCGTCTGGAATGGAGACAATGTTGCAAGCAATAAGGTGCAGCTAGCTGCCTCTAAACATGCGTATCAGCCCGTTTGATAACATCTCGTGATTCACTCATCGGAGATGCCACTTTGTGGACAGTTGATGATCTTCTAGCTAGCTTGAGCACGAACCCGGCCTGCACCCCGGCAACTGTTTCTGGTGGCTAGACCTAGCTACCTAGCCTGCCCCTGGCAATTGAGTTGGCATGCTAAAAAAATAAAGTGGTTGATGCGACTACCATTAATGGATTATTGGTTATTGCTATACTGATTGGAAATTTGGTCAGAGAATGAGAGAGGGATGTAGAGTCTATGTATTCTGACATTCCGTAGCCAAGAGATTCTCAATCATATAAATATTAGAAGTATCGGTAATTTATGTTTGTATGTCGAATTTGGGTTGTCTTGAGATTAAACCTCTTAACTCTAATTAGTTAATTTTATATTGGGTTCGTAAATTATTTCAAAAATTTATAGCCCTAAATATTGAGTGTCAAATTTGTATTATATCGAAATATAAGACTATATAAGTTAATCATAACTTGTTAGTTTCGTATTAAATTTTTGTCATGTTCGAAAACAAATTGAAATTAAGAAACATCGTAATGTAACACAGTAATTTGCATTAATTAGTGCCTCTATATATATAGTGAACGAAATCATTAATTAGATTTTATTCTCACTGCAGAGTACAAGGAGCACAAACATTCTGTTACTTTAAATGTATATGTTTTAGTATATACAGCCAATTAAAAAATAAAAGCATTACAAGGCAAACGCGTGTTGCTTGGGAGTTGGGGCCATTTACTAAAAGAAATTTGGCTTTTAGCCATGACTAAAATTGTCACTAAAAATTTAAAAATTCTTATTAATGGCTTTTATCGGTGATTGATCTTCACTAATAAGTCATGACAGTTGCTCCGTCAAGAAAGTTATTGTGTCGGAAACGACTTTAGTGTCGTCTTCGATATGTCATTAACTATGATTATATTAATTTAATGCTTGTTGTGCATGTGATCTTGAACTCAACAGGGGCTGTCTCTCTCTCTCTTTCTTTCTTAATCTTGACCAGATATGGGTCTTATTTCACTTGTAAAATCTTGAAATTTCCATTAAAATTGTTAGCAAGAAAACATATAATCTGGAAAATTTCATAAAATGTCATAAAAAGGGTGGTTTTTTTTACTGAATTTTAGAATCTCAATTTTCAAATATGATAGAGAAATTAAAAACTATATATATATGTGGATCACAATGAAATAATGTATGCATGCCGACTTTATTCTTAGATGGTAACTAGAGATATCAACTTATTTCAATTTCCAAGAAGAAAGCATTCAATCTCAATATCTTATTTAGATGAGAAGTTGGAGTAGGGTGATGAGAATGATAAGAGTGGCATGTGGAGAGAGAGAGGGAGAGAGAGAGAGAGAGAGAGAGAGAGAGAGAGAGAGGGAGAGGACAAAAGGTGACGGCTGGTTAGAGAGGAGGGGTGGAGAGGCTAAAAAGGCCCCCGTGAGGAGTGTTTGGAGGCATTCAAAAATCACAACTACGCATCCTTTTGTTGCTTCCTCTTCACTTCTTTCGATGGCCAATTTCACTCCCTCCCTCACCATCACGAGCTTTTGTTTCCCTCCTTTCCCTCCTCCGCGTTAAGTTATGCCAACCTCTTTTTTCCTTTCCCATTATGCCCCTCTTCCCCTCCTTTTCTGTAAACTATTTTAATTTCTGCTGAAATTAATTACTACAGGAATTTTAAAACTTAATTTCTCCCAGGCTTCACTTTCAATTCAAGCTTAATTAATTAAGGCTATATTATACTCATTTTACACTGGCACTTAAAATGGCGTGTTTTCAATTTTTTTTTTTAATTAAATAAATATGATAAATAAGTGTGAAAAATATCATTATTTTTAGGAAAAATGTATAATAATTTCCTAAGTCAACAGTCTAAAATTAAAAACTTCTTAAAATTTTTTTTTTCAAAAAAAAAAACTCCCTAAGTCAGTGAAAATGGAAATAAACTCCATGTCGTCAATTTTTTAATAACTTCCGTTAACTAGGATTAAACACACCGTTTTATCTTTATTAACGGTGGCCGAACCAAAAGACAGGGGTGGCCGAAACACCCCCATGGCCTAAGGGGTCGGCCACCCCCTAAGGCCAAACCCTCAAAAAGGGGTGGCCAAAACACCCCCTTGGCCCAAAGGGGTGGTTCGGCCACCCCAGGCAAAATGGGGTGGCTGGCCACCCCTGTCTTTTGGTTCAACCACCGTTAATAAAGATAAAATAGTGCGTTTAACCCTAATTAACGGCAGTTATCAAAAAATGATCGACAAAGAGTTTATTTCCACTTTCACTGACTCAGAGAGTTTTTTTTTTCCAAAAAAAAAAAAAAAACTTAAAAGGTTTTTAATTTTGAAGTGTTGATTCAGTGAGTTATTATATATTTTTTCTTATTTTTAATCAAATACGCTTAATTATAAAATAATTTTTTTTCTCTAACATACATCGATCGCCCACGCCTAATGAAGCGAAAGTCACTAGTTCGAATCCCCCTCCCCCCTCTTGTGTGGACATGCCAAAAAAACAAAAAAAACTTGGAGATTATTTCTGTATCCCAAAAAGGTTGCTAGCTTGGAAAGTAAATCTTATTCATAGCACATGTAGATGTAGTCGTAGTATCAGTATGATATGATAGTAATTAATTATTAAATTCAACGGATAACATTTTTCAAAACAGTAATTAAGTAACAGCTCAGGTGCTTTTTGTTTTCATAGTTTGAAAAAAATGTTTTGATGGGATATAAATTTAAAAATAATTTTGAGTATTTTATGTTTTGAATTGTTAGTTAATATTTTTATTTTTTGAGAATAGAAAACAAAAATTTTAAGCTTATATATATATATATATATATATTTATATATGTACGAAATTGCTTTTCTTTTTCTTTTATCTTTTAGGATATGAGGGGAATCTGATGAATTATTTGTACGTTCAAATCATACACAAAGTGGCCGGCCGGCTCGGAAATTCTCAGAACAAAAGAGGGTACTATATATATATATATATATATATGTGTGTGTGTGTGTGTGTGTGTGTGTGTGGGGCTAATTCAAGGAAGGAAGATGTTATTTCCTTTTACTTTTTTTAAAACATTTATTTAGAATGAAAATACTTTCTGAATTACCAAAGGGCAGTTTGGTAAGTTGAGGTAGAGTTTGTATTGTATTTTGTTGTGAAGAAACTGAGGCAGTCATGTGGGAAGCAAGGAGGAGATCATATCGATTTGAGAGCTCATCCCCCTCTCTTTTAAACAGCCTCAGAGCTTTGCAGAGTTGATTGGAAGAGAAAGAGAGGTGAAAGGAAAGATAAAGAGAGAAAAAGTAACTCATGGTTTCTAGAGAGCACAAGCGGGCAGCACTGCATGAGAAGCTGCAACTTCTTCGTTCCATTACCAACTCTCATGCTGTAATTCCCTGAGGCCTTTCCATCCATTGGCTTAATTTCTTCTTACCTATTCTCAAGGCTATATATATATATAACAATCTTCTGTTGAACAAAGTTAATTAATCGATATGCTCAGCTCCTGGCCTATATATATATATATACATATATACTTCCTGTTGTTATTGGAATTCTTACTTGGTTTTCCAGCTTCGGTTTTCTGTCTTCAAATCACCTATAGTTTTCCATGATTCCCTTGCAT
The DNA here is from genome assembly GCA_006937295.1 of Carpinus fangiana. Taxonomy (NCBI): domain Eukaryota; kingdom Viridiplantae; phylum Streptophyta; class Magnoliopsida; order Fagales; family Betulaceae; genus Carpinus; species Carpinus fangiana. The sequence goes on along the minus strand of CM017321.1, from coordinate 14,327,876 downwards.
GTATTCAATGATATTTATCTTCTCATTCTCATTGATGTCACAATTTAGAAAAATAATTTAGAAAAATAGTCGATAAAATTAATTAGTTACTGGGGACTTTGCAATAATCCCAGAGTCTTTTTCTTTATCTAGATTCTGGGGACTTTATTTTGCAATAATCCAGTTAATTCCACGGTGCCCAATGATCATCTGAGGAAAGAATTTTAATTAATATATAAAAGTTGCAGGATTGGATTCTGACTGACGGTTTCTGCTGTTCATGTTTGGCAGCTAAACCAAACTTCAATCATAGTAGATGCATCAAAGTATATCGAAGAGCTAAAACGGAAAGTGGAAAGATTGAATCAAGATATAGCGACTGCACAATCCTCAAATGACCAAAACCCATTGCCTGGGGTACGTATATTTTAACATCTATTCTTTCTACGCTTCTAGCTTCTTCCCCACCCCCTGCAATTCTAATTCAAACTATTATTATTAATGAAATTTCAATTTGTCATATATATTAACCTAGTAGTTTATCTTGAGCTGTAATTTCTACAGGTTACAGTAGAAACACTAGAGAAGGGGTTCTTAATAAATGTGTTATCAGAGAAGAGTTGCCCAGGCCTGCTTGTCTCCATATTGGAAGCCTTTGAAGAACTGGGTCTTAATGTTCTGGAAGCTAGGGTTTCTTGTGCAGATAATTTCCGGTTACAAGCAGTGGGAGGAGATGTAAGATCTTCTTTTTACCCATAATACTTACCATGCATATATATATATGTATGTATATCTCTCTTTCTCTCTCTCTCTCAAACCGTTCTCTATAATATAATTAATGTTATTTCGTATTTAAGAAGTATCTTTTTCTTTAATTTTTTCGACCAGAATGAAGAGCAAGCCGAAAGCATTGATGCTCAGGTGGTGAAACAAGCAGTGGTGCAGGCCATTAAAAACTGGAGTGGAAGTACTGAACAAGAGTAACTAAGCATCCGGCCGGTGTTATATATATATAATAAATATATATCTATTTATCTCTCTCTCTCTCTCTCTCTCTCTCTCTCTCTCTCTATTTCGCTTGTACAATCTTCCATTTTCTTCCTTGTTGTAAGTGCATGGAGAAGTTGGTTGAAGATCACAAACAAGTACCAAGAAAACAAATGAGTCTAGTTTACCAAAATTTTCTAGCAGGCGAATCTTGGCTTTTATATTGGGCAACAACAACAAGATTCCACGCTCTGAGATGACTCGTTGTCGTGCATTTACGCTTATATATATAGTATTGGTTTGTAGGCAGCTGGCGGGCTTAATTATTGCTTAAATTCTATATATTTCACTAATCTGCCTTCAACTTTGCTTCGGGTTTTCTTTTTTCATTCAACTTTTTGATATATAGTTGCCTGAATTATATATATGAGTTTCCATGTTTGTTCCTTTCGAGGAACTTAATATCTATATTAGATTGCTAGCCTTTTCCATGTTAATTTGTTCCTTTCGAGGAGTACTTCCAGGATCTTCCACTTTGCGAGCTTAGATATATGGGTCGGGGCCGGTCCGGGGTTTGGAAGTGACCATATCTACTACAAGCAATTACCACCAAAAGGAACAAAACCAAATGGTTCTAAATTAATGAAGTAACAAATTAATTAAATTAATTAATAATGTGGCTGTTTTATTTATTTAGGCTAAATTGGAATATAAAATCTTTGGTAAAAATTGATGATATGAATAGGTCGGTCAGAATTCCGGTTGTTTGGTGTCCAAACGAGAACTCTTGATTGAGAATAAAGTGGCCTATATATTGATTTCAATATATATATATATATATTGTGCTACAACAAGAACTAGGGTAACGACAGCATCACGTGAAAACAATTCCAGGAAACTTGGAATCTTACCACAGTGGATTAAAAGTGGTTTCGTTGTATTTACTGTCTTGTTATTAAATGCCATGCAAATCGCACATATCAAAGGAATTATTTTATTATAAAATGTTGTATTAATTAAACAACATAATACGAAATTCAATATTAAAAATAAAGTAATTCCCTTACAATGAAATAATTTTCTTTTTGGCTTCCATCAACGATGCCCTTGTTATCTGCACACAGAGATGCGGGTTCTTGAGTGCAAATTCATCATATCTCACTGAGAATGCTATATCCTCCATGTTTTTGACAATGAAGTTCAAAGCTGTCTCCTTCAACGATATGTAGGAACAAATATCTGAGATCTCTAAAACATCAAGAGCGTTCGATGAATTCAAAGACCTAAACATATGACGCTCACAAAATTTCTGTAAGTACGAGATTTCGTACTTGTCGGCGGCCACCGACAATGCGTATACATGCTTTTCCACTTTCTCTTTAGCCAAACTCCCCGTATAGAGGAACTCCAGAAGGCACTCGAGCTCTTCAAAGTTCAACTCCGACAGCGTTATCGTGTCCATTGGTGGTGCTTTACATTCATCTGAGTCTAGCATATTTTTAAAGATTTGTGATCTGGTTGCCTATAACATAATATATCATTTTTATAAAATCAATATTTATCCCAAAAATAAATTAGGCTAATAAAAATTGGATGAACCATTAATTAATTCCATATATATATATAGGAGGGAGAGAGAGAGAGAGAGAGAAACCAGTAAGGCTCTATGGGCGGGCACGGAAAGCCCATTATTGCCTGGCTGGAGCTGTATGTCGGTGTGGATTTGATCTTGAAGCGCAGTGAAGAAACCAGCCCTTAGAAAGCTTACTTCCTCTTTTAGTACATCTTCCGTGTCCTTCCTATCCGACACCCAACGTGATACATCTACGAGTGTCTGAAGAGAAGCATGAAAGAGATATCCCAAATATATATATATATATATGTAAGTATAAAATAGTATAAATAAGGTTACACTTATTTTTACACAATTTCTTTTCCTTACTCTATATAATGAAAATGAAAAAAAATAAAAATAAAAAAAAATAAAAATAAAAATTTGAGGCTGGGCTTCAGGCCCCAAATAAACGTATTAAGTCCATTTGATATGAGGAACATTTGCATGGGCCAGAATGAAAATTAGCCCGTCATCTTTTGCTCCGAGCTTTTTTGATAGGCCCAATGCCCACCAAGAAATAATCTTGAGCCAGCCCATAACCCCAAGTATACAAAATCCTCTAGGAAGGTTTTTTTTTTTTTTTTAATTTTTAATTTTTTAAATCCTCAAGTGCCCTTTTTCTTTTCTTTTTTTCTTCGGTAAATATAAGTTGTAACATTTCGGTTAACATGAAGTGCGGGTGATTTATAAAGATAATTTTAAGCGTTGAGTTCTAAATTACTTAATTATTAAGTAAACTAATTAACTTTATAAGTGATTCTATGAAAGTTTTAAATTTGAATAGCGTTTTTTGAAAGATCGCTTATATAGCGGAAAAGCTTCCAAACAGACTAGCGTGTTTGCATGATTTTCACTATTTAATCCAATCAAAGGCGATCAAATCAACTCATGATATGGATTTATATAGCTAAGTATGCAATACTTGTAACAACCATGAGATCGAAGTAAACATGAAGATAATCAAATGCAGGATGAAATTAATGAAGCAATTGGAGAAGAAACATGAAAGTAGAGCTTGCCTTACAGGAATTTGAAGGAGTATGATGATCAGTTCCTTTCTCAGTTTGTTTCTCAGTTTGAAGCTTGTTTATCAGGTTGATTATGCCCCTAGCTCCCTCATAGCAAGCCCCACATATTGTATTCCTGGGAGGCCTTAGTATAACCGGCATTGATGTACAGACAACGCAGTCCATCTGGGTTTTCTAGGCTTAAATATGCTTGTGCAGTTGTGGGTCGCAAGAACTTGATGGAACTAGCTGATCAGCGAGAGAGAAGGAGATGGAAGAATGAAAAGCAGAAGCTCTTCTTTCTTCTTTTCAACTCAATTTAATACTAGAGGTTAGTTGGACCTTCTAATTATTCCATCCCTTGCTAATTAATGATCAGTGCTGATTTGACAAAGGAACAATTATAATTGCCCTTTGGACGGTGCACATTGTTTAAGGACAGGTACGTACTCAAATTACCAAACAAGTCTTTAAAGGATGGTGTTGCCATTTTGCCTAAAGACGGCTATTGTCTTTTAGAAGCATTAATAAAGGTTGAAAATGAGAATATTTTGCATTTTTCGAAGTTTAAATCGCCGCGTATTTCAAACTAATTAAAATGGTGGAATTTAATCGCTACTCTTCAATGGGCACTAATGAAAAATGGTGAATATTAATTTAAACGTTTAAATTAATATTATTGAATGAAACAAAAGGGCACTAATAAGATAAGGTGGAGGAGGGCATGAAGGTCAATCAAATTAAAAAAAAAAAAGGGGGGAAGTTGGTGGCATGTCTTTTGAGTGTATTTTAGAGAAACCACATAAACAATAGGCGAAGGAATCAGAAGTTAGGAAGAAGAAAGGGACTTTCCAACCTTACAACAGCAAATATGTGCGAGGCAGGCACGTCCCAATGCCTACTTTCTCAACACTAAAAGCCAGCGGCGGGTGATATGATTGGGCCAACAATGATATGATGCATGTCTTCTTGTTCGATGGTGATGCATATGCATCTGGGTTTGCCATGCATCATGCATGCACAACAAGCCTCTTTTAATTTAATTAATTAGGACCCATTTAGTATTGCATGAAAATTATATATTTTACGAGGATGATGGCTAAGATATATCCACCATTCGTCATCATCAATGTAAACCAACATGTTGGATTTGGATCCCCCATGATTGGAAAATTTTACAATCTCCTTGTCTTCTGCGAAATTTTGAGAAGCTCTTGCGGCTTGCCCAAACAAAAACTCCTTTATCCGAACAAAAAACTTATATTTATGTCCGATCAAGTGATAGGGGCCAAAGAATTGTAAGGATTCCGATCCCATAATTTTTTGTTCTTTATCTTTTATTTTTCCTTCTAAGTTGTACGTGAACCACTAGAAGGGAAATAAATTGAAAATAAAAAACTCACTTGCTCTATAGTCTATATATTTCATATATATATAGTATACCTCCTACATTGGCAGCAACGTTAAACGTATTAATTAAATGATTAAAATAACTTAAGCTTTTGATAAAAATGATAATTTAACGGTTTCACATTAGACCTTGCATTCCTTTCGGCTCACTATTTCTATTTTTTTTTTAGTTTAGTTATATATATATATATTGGCCATTGCAGACTGGAAAAAGTGCTATCAAACTGTGGTGCTTGGATAAGAAATCATAAAACACAACGTGTTGATATAAGGAAAGAGGTTTTCTGTTCGAACTTTAATTTTATCAACAAAAGACCAAATATTATATATATTGATATTAAGACAGCTTAATTTCTACAACAAAATATTACGTTCCAGTTCTGCATAAGAAAGCAAAGAGATGGAGCCTCTAATATCTCTCTCTTTCACTCTGAAAGAGGACTCTCTCCTTGCGCCGCTGCACGCTTCTCGTAGTAGTGGTAGGCGGCTGCGCCAGAGAGCACCGCCAATGTCAAGGCTTGTGCGTGCATCCTACCCAAATTAAAGAAGTGCACGCATTTTATTAGTATTATCTCATACACAAACTCACTTCTCTGTAAAAAGTTCAGGCCTTGAAGAGAAGAGGAAAGTTACCTTGCATGAATAAGCCTAAGGCTTGGCTTCAGGGGAGATCTTGTACGTGTATAAGCCAGTGATGCCCCAATTCCTGATGCCCACAGTGCCCCTATAACACCCATTTCAATTCATTATATATCATCTACTAGTTAAAAAAAATGAACATATTAATTGAGAAAGAGGATTAATACTGACCAATGCTGGTCAGCTTGTGCTCTGAAACCCAAGACTGAATTGCTTCCATCTTCTTTTTCTTCTTCTTCTTCTTCTTCTTCTTTTTCCTCTTCTTTTACCAAGTTTTGAGTATACCAGTGAAAAGAATGAGTGGGGTGGAAGTGGTAGGCAGGGGAAGGTTGGTATTTATAAGCGATGTTATGTTGAAAAATGTGGTTCTGTGTTTGTCGTGGCCCCTTGTTTACTTTATTCCCTCTCTCCCTAAACCACTGGAAGTTTTAAACTAGAGGCTTCACTTATCCGGTTTTTGTTAGTGCTGCTGCATGTTTCAGACTCTTGCTCTGCTAACCTGTGCCCCCCAAAGCTATCAGCCGTTGATTTAGATGAAAGTCTAGGAGCTGTACCTATTCACTCTCAGACTAGACCATCACTATAATTTTTTTACAAACTGGGTCGAATCTATAATTGATAAATTGACCAAGAGTGTACGGTTGTCTAATAGGGGTGGCAACTTGCTGATTGGTCCTGAACCTTTCTTAGTCATAAAAGCTAGTTCAATCGACGAAATTTTTCTCACACTTATAAACTAATTATCCGTCTCTTTCATAATTGATATGTGATAACTCCTAAACAGTTAAATATGTTGAATTTAAATCTTATTAAATTTTGAATATAAGACTATATAAACCAATTATAATCTGACTCATTTAATTAAATGAGTGAAATCCTCCTATCTGCAAATTTCTCATTTGAGTTTTAATTTTAATATTTGGCGATGGATATGTGTTTCGTCAGCTCATAGGCTGCGGTCATTTATTTTCACCAGTTACTGTTGGCCGTTGGCCGTTGGTAATGGACTTCCAAACCTTTAGTACTGTTCAATACTTTTATGCAATATAATACATAAAAAGTTCTCTAAAGTGGTTGGACCTGGAGCATTACAGTGGGTATCCATCCTTTTGATCTTAAACAAAAGTTATGGAATCTGCAGATGTTCACGTGCCTGATTAAGGCGCTAGATATGGTGAAATAAGAACGTACAGAACAAAAGGAAAAGGAACTGCCGACCAAAGCATTGAAGGCTTGAAGCCGTTGGATCACCTCTATCTGAAAAGCCATTTAGAGAGCCCAACTTTTTTTTAATTGGACGTTGAGATCACCTCTTCGATGTTGCTAATTGGGGAGCAGAGCAGACAGATCATATGGTTTTGTGAGAAACAGGGGGCGCTAAATGGTAATGCTTCTCAGTTCTCAACTCTCAAGACACATGTACCGCATCTTTAAACTTTGGAAAAATTGTAAAATTGGTCCTTCAATTTGACCATTTCACAAATACCTTCATAAATTTTCGAAAGTGACAAATTCCTCCTTATAATATGTCAATCTAATAAATAACTCATTTCCTATAAATCCTGACTATTGTTTACAAATAAATATAAATAAAATAAATCGGAATTGGGCCACCAATTTAGGGTGGTCGACAGATTTCTATGGACTCAATTAAGAATAAATTAATATATATATTAAGACATCACTTATAGTCTAAAGCTTAAGCTAATAGGCTTGGGTCCGCTTAAGTATATTAATCACTCTTATTCTTTATGCTTTCTCAATTTATGATACAAACTTCACAAATACATGTACAATAAATCTCTCTTCACTCGTAAGTTTCTTTCACATTGACCAAACTCTTCCACATACAAGAGTGTTACGTGTACTGTACTCTAAGAGAAACCACTCTTTTTTTATCGAAGTCAAACCAAACACGTCAAATCAAGATACTCATATCAACAGCAATAAAAGCTAACCATGACCTCTAATATTAATTGTTGGAGAGATAAACACCAAAGACAATATATAAACTCTCATACATTTGTAAAATGAATTACTAGTAATCTTATCAATAAACTGTTGAGAATCTATATTCGTAGCTGACCACTCTAGCGCCATTTTTTTTTTTTAATTATAATTTTTTAGGATACATATGTAAATTCAAAATGATCCTGACCGAAAAATGGCAAGAATTTGGATGGAAAGAGTTATTTGTTACGTAATCATATTGGACGAGGTAATGTATCACTTTTTCTTTTTAAACCCTAAAGAACTATTTGTCAATGAGTCAAACCTCGTATACCAATCTTGTAATTTTCCCTTAATCTAAAATCTGTAATCTCCCATTAAAAAAGAAAAAAGAAAAAAGAAAAAAAGGGTTGAAAGGTCCACTGGGCCGTCATGGGCTCTGATCCGAGGAGTCTCTGAGGGCCTAAGGCCCAAGCGAAGCATGAGTGTACAGTTGGCCAAATCTCGTGGCTCGTGACTCGTGAGGGTCGAACCATCCAGACATCTCCACGCAAATATTAGTGAAACTGTGTCTCGGATCGGAGTTGATCCAATTTTATCAAAAAACCAGAATTTCCCGCCACTCCGGAAGTTAGCTTCCTCCACACACACAGACTTAAACAAATGGAGAAGAAAGAGAAGAAAGGAAGCAAAGCAGTGATGGAAGCTGAGAAAGGAATGCTCCTTAGAGATAGAAAACCACTCTCCGACTCTACCAACCTCACCACCACCGCTGCCAGAGCCACTCGCAAACCCGATCTCTCATCAATCTTCACAAAATCGCTTCCTGGAACCAGCCCTGGCGCGAATCTCACTGATGCCAATGATTTCCGAAACCCTAGCTCCGCTTCTACGCCTTCGCGGCCGGTCAAAGCTTCGTCTGCTCACGGTAATTTCGTCGTCGTAGCTTATTTTTTTTGTCTGGTTTTGGTTCTGCATTGAATTAGGGATTCTGAAGTAGGGTTTAGTTTGTGGTTGACTCTTTGTTCTTGGAATTTAATAGCAATTTTTGGGGGAATTGTTAATGTTTTCGGACACAGTTATTGTTCGTACAAATGTTAGGAACTGTATGGGTTTGGGGTTTTTGGTTTAGGAGGAATTGATTTACTAGTAGTCTAAACGTTGAATTATCTAGTGGAATTTGCGATTTAGGTTCATGGGGTCGTCTGGCATTGCTTGTTTAGCTTAATAGTAGGGACTTTTGCTGCTCATTACTGAGTCTGAAACGCACATTGAAGGCTCTAGCGTACTGATACGCTTCTATTATGGACTCCTAAAATGGGTTTTTCTTTTTCCTCTTGTGCTCATCAACACTGTCACTGTTTTTTTATATTGTTCTGTTATCTATATATTTTGCGATGTAATGAAATGTATTCTATGTTCTGGGTTTAGTTATGGGTGATCGTGAGGTACCCGAGCCGTGTTCAGTTTATAGTCGTAGAGAGACTGGCCATAAAAAAAAGGGTAAAGAGAAGGCAATTGCCGTGCCTTTGAGTTGCCCTCCCACAGTAAAGACCCAGAATATTCGGTACATTACTTACTCTTTTTCTTGCATGCATTTTTGCTATTATCAGTCATTCAATTACAGTTCATCTTTAAAAATTGTAGAAGATAGAGTAAGAAAACTGATCATGAATATAGCTTTGTGAAAAGCAGTAATGAGAAAGACATTAACTGACATAATCAGTACTATGCATTGGGGTGGCTGTGGAAGTGTTATATACTGCATGTTGGTTGATAGGGTCTAATGGATTCTTCAGTGTTACTGAGTAGTTTGTCTCAATTGTGCAATCACTGATCAATTTATTGCACAAAATTGGCATGAACCGGTGGGAGTTGAAGGCCTGAAAGGACCATGGAGTCTCCTAGATGAGTAATATGCTGATGATACTCTGTGTTTACTGGTACCAGCAGTAATATTTCTGCAAATCCTATCTTATTGTGATGCTCTAGAAAGTGAAAACTGATCACTTATTGAAAATAAAGACTTAGAGAGTAAAAAATCGAAGTCTTATGCATGCACACAAACTGAAATCCTCATTTGTTCCGATAGATGTGATGCTTGGATAACAAATTTATATACTCAGTGCACTGCTTGTTGTTGTGCATTGTACTACGGTATTCTGATTTTACTTTTCCTTGTATGTCAATATTCTATTTTCATTAGGCTTAATGTGGATGTGACTTTAACCATACCCTGTTCTTTTATTGTCTACTATGTTCATTAACATTGCCGTGTATGTTCCTTGACTTCAAATTAGGGACATAGACAATGATGGAGAAAAAGGTCAATCCCAAGCATGTACAGTGCCTCCTAAAAAGGTTTGTTTAAAGGCTTTGTTATTTCAAATTTCTTGTTAATGTGGGCTGGATATTCTCTCTACTTTTTTTTTTTTACTATTATTATTTTTTATCTTCAACTTTGGTCTGGTTTCTACAACCCTTTTTTTTCCTTTTTCTGATATGTTGTCAAGCTTGAAAACAATGTTAGATCAAGTAGATTGCCTTATTTCATACTGCAACTGATTTTTAAAGTGGGGTATACGTTTCCACCACCACAACCACACCCCCCCCCTCTTTTTATGTATAGACGAGATAAATCTAACTCTATGAAGGCATTTTGTTGCATCTCACTTTATCAAACAGTATTGACAGTTTAGGAGCAGACTGTTTTGGTACCGAGAGAGGTTATTTTTGTCACATATAGTTTCTATATAAGCGGCCATGATGTAGAGTGGTAGACAAAGATTCTTTTACAGCTGAAATTGGGGGAATATTGGATAACCATTTTAACTGTATATCAAATATTTACAGTGTTGTAACCAGTTGCATTACGCCATGTACTATTCAGTCGCTATGCCATGTGCTGTTTTGTCTCTGAAACTCTTGCTTGTTCTAGCATGTGCATCGTGGATCAGATTTTAATGAGATCCTACATTAGTATATAAAATTTTGGGAAGTGTACCATTTCTCTTAGCTATACTTTCAATTGGCTTGTGATGTTTCTGCAGAAGCAGCGTCTTCTAGACGTTTCAGACAATGCCTTGCCACAAGACTTCATTAAGCAGCAGAGAGAGTACTTTGCGGAAATTGATTCCTTCAAACTGGAAGAGGAAGAGGTTGAGTCAAGTGAACAGTTAGAGTAGATGGAGGAGTGTTATGGTTCATCATTTCAGATAAGCAATCAAGGCAACCTAACCTTCTAATATTACCTGTATAGTTACAATAGGATAATTTTGACAATTCCTGGTGCAAGTACCATCTTGGTCCCAGTTATATTAGTGAATAAGGTGCTTGATAATCTCTTTTAGATAGTCTAGCATACACGATGTACAATGGGTTCGTTTGGCAAATTTTTTAGAGGGTGGCTTTTTGCTTTTTAGTTATGTGACATAAAGGTAAAAGTAGTTTTAAATATTGTGATATTTTGTATTTTGAGTTATTTGTTAGGCCTTGTTTGACAAATGCTTTCCATTGTTTTTCTACTGTTCAAGATAAGTGCTGCTGTCAGAAATGATCAGAGAGGCGTGAATGCATACCTCAATAAAAAAAATCAAAAGCAATGCCAAATGAAGGAAAAATTGCCCCTTCAAAAAATGCCCCTACAAGGACAAATGCCAGCGTATATCCTCTTTCTCCCATTGCAGGGGCATTTTTGTCTTGGTGAACAGTAAAAAAAAAAACACATAAAACAAAGGCGTTTATCAAACGAGCCCTTAATGCTTTTACTAAAAGGAAAAGAGTTATCCTAAAAAGTGTTGCCGAAGGAGTTCAAATTGCTCAATATTCTTTGACAACTTGTCGGTAAAGAAATGTATATTTTGTCACATCAAAATACAGTCATAGTCCAGCTGTGCTGATCATATTTCATTAATTACAATAGTCATATGTCTCTTCGGTTGTGTCACGGTAGATCTCATGCTGTTGTTCGGCTCTGATGGGTAATAAGGAAAACAGTGACCACAAGGAGGTGTATGTATTCCAAAGTTCGTCAACTAATTTTAGTGCTCTCTCGTATATTCGCCTCCATTCAATTGAATGGCCAGTATAATTCTCAGGATCAAGATTTGGAGATTTGTAACGGGTGATGCTTGAGTCATTGGTTGCCATTCGTTACATGCACTGATGCACTTCCGATGACTGAAAGTATCAATGAAGGCTACAACTTACATTTGATGATGATCACCACCGCATAAGCTAGGTGTTTTATTGATAAACATAGGCATTTGCCAAGAATAAGATAGATAGTACACAATTTTGGACAGAAAATGGTGCTTATTTTACATGTACTCCGACTTAATAATTTATACCCAAATACTATCTAGCTATTGACTTTTCTGCAATTGATTCTGATCTCTCCTTCGCGTCCTGTGAGGGGCTTGATTTTGCCCATTTTAACCATGGCCCGGGCAAAGTCCCTGAAAAATACTGTAGTGTCGGTGGAATATTTTTTAACCAGAGAATCAGCAGAAGTACCATTATAGAGCTCCTGATCTGAATGAAGAAGACCCCTTTTGTTCAACAAATTCTTATAATACTGAATATCAAAATGGGTCGAGGTTCGGATGTCAAGGGGCGCAATGTTGTTGTCATCGCCGCTTGCTGGGCACTTGCGCTGCCGTGACTTGGCAAAGGAGGAATCAATGCTGCTCTCAGTATATATGCGTGCTCTGAATGAAATGCATCTAGCCCGGCCAATGGTGTGTGAACCTGCCACCCAAGATGAGTTGCTTTATCCAAATCAGTGCGTGGGATAATCATGTATATATATATTTCAGCCTATTTTCTTAAAAAAAAATTTTGTTAGTTTTCATGGCTTTGTTGACAGTTGTTCTTATTGTCCATACAGAAACTAATAAATTACCTGAAAGAGCTACCATGTTCTTAAATGAGAGTCCCTGTACAGCGAAGCTTGAGACGAGAGCGCTTAGGTTGAAAGTAGGTGAAGGGAGAAACGTGTTGGCGGCAGTCCTGTTAGCAGTGAGTGAATCTCTTCTTCCCAGCCCTACTTTCCAAGAAGGACCACCTAACTGCAAAAGAAAAACATCCCCGGCCCTCAAATTACATCAATTTGTTTAACAAAGTTGCTAAACGTACACATGATGCTTAATTTATTAATGGTGGCACTGACACAGAAACAGAATGGATTAGCTTACATAAACTGTGGAGTCTCGAGCAGCCAGAGCAAGAATATCAGCACAGGACACCACTCCAGGGCATGTCTTCTCTAGCTTGGCTTTAATGTCATCAACTACATCGAATCCTCTAGCCGAGTTATTGTTGGGGCCTGCTGTCTTCTCTCCTACAAAGCTGCCCGTATCATCCAACAGTATTGATGCGTCACAGCCCTGATGGATCATTTTATAAAATCCAACCATCCATATTTAAAGTGACCAAAAATATATTATTAAGTGGTAGCCTGCTAGCTAGAAAAGCTATACTCACATTTACAAAGCAATCATGGAAATGCAAGCGGAGTAAAGAAGCCCCAATACGTGTTTCATGGTCTATGGCTGCTCTAACTTCTGCCTCAACAATGGATGACGCTTTAGGGCATTTGCACGAGTAGTAATCTGGGGAAAGCTTGCCATCAGCTTTGAGAAATGCACTAGAAGCAACGAGGACAAGCAGCACAAGCAAGTTGGAGGCCATCCTACTCTTCGATCTACACCAAAAGCAATATTGCCTTAATAACCACAAACTATGACAATGGCCGCTCAACCGACACGAAACATTAGGGTACGTTGATTAATATGTTTTGGGAGGTTCCTACTGTTTTTTTTTTAATTTAAAAATAAAAATACAAACGAATATATAGCCTTGCAAGCTAGGGATTGCCACAAGTTATTCTACCTCGACAAATGTAAAGGTGATGGTACAGTACTGACTAGTGACTACCCATGTTACTATTAATTAAGAGCTTTTCCCCACTTTGACTTTGGAAATTAACGTGGATTTGATTTCTGCATGCCATAAAGTGATAATGTATTATAGGCGACGCCATAGATCATAATTGCATGTCCTTATTTTCAGACCACATACAGCTAACTTTGATATGTCCTCTTGCACGAGGAAGGGTCCCCCTCCCGATGGAAATGTCCCTCTTGTTGGGAACCTTTAAAAGTTATTCCCCTCGTTCTTCATTTTGTTTTCGATTTCAAGTTGGAAAATGTTAATAAATAATTCAAAACTACAATCTCTCTCTATTAGGGTTGGTAATTTAACCCGTGACACGCGAACTCAATACGAACATGACATGCGAAAATCGGGTTAGGGTTGGACATAATCAGGTTCGGATCATAAACGGGTCGACCCGTTTATGACACGTTTATAAATGTGTCAGGTCGTGTCGGGTTGGGTCAACCAGTGACCCGACAGATCACGGGTTGACACGTTTATTTTTTGAAAAAAATAAATTTTATTGTTTTTTTTTTTAATTTTTTTTTTCTCCATGCTAGTGGTTATTAACTTATTATATCACTTTAAAATCTCCAAATACATCTCCACTGGTAAATTTCTCAAATGTTTGTGTAAATATTAATTATTTTGTTGAAGTATAAAGTTTTATTTCAAATTAAATTAAAATTTTTTCTTCTGATTTAATATATTAAAGTGGTTGGTAGGTGTCTAAAATTGATATGATTTATAAACGGAATTGAAAACAATTATCTCATGTCCATCACAAATATTTTTAAGAGTGAGATAAGAATATAATCCTTTTGGTAAATAAATATCCACCAAACTCTTCTTATTCCTAAACCACAAATAAATCATAAATGGATCAAGATCTTTTATATTTGTTTGTATTATATTTGTAATTGCTTTCATCTATTAGAATGTGTTATTAGATAAAAGAACATTGTATTTGTCATTTTGTTGCTTTGGTTGCTAAAATTTTGCTATTAAAAAGTTTTTTTTTTTTTTAAAAAAAAAACTAGAAATAAATTTATATTCGGGTCGTGTCGGTTTCGGGTTTGCATATCGTGACACGACACGTTTATACAAACGGGTTCGTGTCGTGTCACCCATTTATGGAGCATGTCGTGTTCGGGTCGACAGGTTCGACACGATTAATTAATCGTGTCATATCGTGCCAAAAATAATCGTGTCAAGTCATAATCGGATCGGACCCGAACCCGACACCTCAACTCCGAATTGTCATCCCTATTCTCTATATATGTTACTTATTTTGTGTAATTTTCTTTACTTTCATCAATATCGATGAGCAACGACGTAACATCTAGCTGCAATGCGCATGGGACCAATCACGCACTCGTCTTGGAGTTGGTGATGGAATACTTTTCATATCGAAAGTAAAAAAGCACTAGCTACTATTATGCATGTGTGACGTCTCCGTCTAGCCATTTCACTTTGTCTTGATCATCAAAGTAGGACACGAAGGTCATTTTAATGTCAGGTTTATTCCACACCTTTTTAAAGGAAGGATCAAGAGCATTATTGGTCTCTGCGGGATAACAAATTAACAACACAGGTTTCTTTTCCTTTATATGGTGCATCTCGCCTGCGACAACACATTTGACGTGTTTTTAAACAAAATTACAGAAAATATTCCTCTTGATCGAGAGTCCATTTGAAAAAAATAATAGCGGTTTTTTAAAAAAATACATTTTTAAATGTCAAATTATGATTTATCACATGCTTTATTATTGTTTAAAATTACTTATTTATTTATTTTTTTTTATATAAGTACAATGAAAAGCACCAAACAACAACAAACTAAAGTACAAAAGAGATAAAGAGGAATCAGTCCCACCGGCTGGAAATGTAGAAGAGGGAAGGGGTAGGAAAAGGGAATACTATCAAAATGAGATCTGGTTGCGGCCCAACATGTCACTAAGTGGGCACAAAAGTTTGCACTTCTATTAGGGATTGTTTGATAACCGTATTTGGGTTGTACTGTGCATGTTTGCACTGTTCACGTTTTTTTGTGTGACGATTTTACCCTCCAATATTTTCCTAAAATTACTCATTTACCCCCCTTGAGCCAACCGAATCTGGACGAAGCCTGGAAATTCCAAAGATAAGTTGTCAGCCACGAATTCAACACCAAATCTCCGCGCAAATTCGTCGAGACCGTCGTGGACACCGAGCTCTCCGACCGCCTCATCCCTATTCTCTCCTCAGCTGCCGCCACCGGAACAGTCCTTGACTTCCAGGACATTCTTCAAAGATTTGCCTTCGATAATATATGTAAAATCGCAATTTCAGAAGTTCAAGAATTTGCAAAGAACATAATAGTTCCAGAAGCCATAGATTCCTTCAAATAAGAGAGAGAGATGAGCAAGAAGGAAAAGCCAAAAGCAATGGTCGTGGGAGGGAGCATAGCCAGAATCTCCATACATCTCCAGTGCCTCTTCCGTACCCATCCCTCTCGCATACATCTCCGACGAAACACCCCTGTACAAACAGACAATCGCTTTCCCTGTACATCTCCGGCGAAACACCCCACCCATTCCCCTAGATCACAACAATCCTTCCTCGCGCCCCCTGCTTCCTCGAAACCCTCCACGCCCTCGCATTTCCCGCAAATCGACGCGTCCGATCAGTCTGTGTCCTCCGGCGCAGAAGAGGAGCCGTCGGATCACACGGTCTCCTGGATCGGGAGCGACATCGCGGAGATCTTGAAGATGCCATCGAATAAGGAGCTATTGGAGGCGCGTGGTCTGGGAGGAGCCGTGGGGATCACTGACGAGGTGTTGGCTTTCGCGGGGAACATCGGGATGCATCCTGAGACGTGGTTGGATTTTCCGCTTGATGAGGAGGAGAACTTGGGTGGTATGTGCGTCTCCTTTTCTGTGATGAAGAGAACAAGAAAGAAGTGGGATTTGCAGAGAAACGGACGAAGGAAGAAGAGAATGGTATTTCGGTGATAGGAGAAGTTTTATTAAGAAAAAGACAAAAATATGAACAGTACAACCCCAAACAGTAGATCCCAAAAAACCTTTGTCAAACACCACCTTAATCTTTCTAGCTTCCCAAGAGGAAGTAGAATGAATACTATTTGAAGAGTCCAGAATAATGGGAGAGATCCTCCAATCTACATCTGAGAAAGGATTATTGAGAACTTGGATAACCACTGCAGAATCACCTTCAAGAATAAACCAGTCCAATTTTAAAGAGCAAGTTAATGAAATAGCTAATTTAGCTGCCAAAGCTCCTCCCATATTAGGTGAGCAAGAAGAGCTGATTTGAGAAGACATATGGATAATACGGCCAGCAGAATTACATCAAACGGCTGCCTGTGCTGAGAAAGAGTCATGGATGGCAATATCAAAATTAATCTTAACCCAATTAGGGGCGAGAGGAATCCATTTTTCCACCGGTTTAGAATATGCAGAATGCCAAGCTTGGAAATGCTCAAGTGAAATTTTATTGATATGCGCAGAAACATTACGAGCATCAAAGGAGATTCCATCATGAAAAGCTATATTCCTGTAAAACCATAAAATCTCATATTTCACAAAAGCAAATATCTGAAATTTATGACAATCTACCAAAGGGATGCCAAGAGAATTGTCCGGAGAAATGATTAGTTTGATCCAATCTAACATAGAAGAGAGATTTAAAGCTGTAGAATCTAGTGGCCAGAAGGAGTGACGCCAAACAACTCGAGCAAAAATACAATCAAAGAACAAGTGTTGCAGAGAGCCATCCGTCACTTTACAAAGTGGCCAAGAGATATCAGAATTGATATGAAACAATTGTCACAGCTTCTCCTTTGTAGGCAGAATATTCCAAGCAATTTTCCATAGAAATAATTTGAGCTTGTCGTTGAGATATAACTTTCATAAAGAGTTCCAAAACTGAGGAGTAATGGAAGAAGAAATGATGGGATTGGAAGCGATAATAAAATTATAAGCTAAGGAGACAAAGAATCGCCCCGAGGTCGAAGCAGTCCATAAATAAGCAGGATCTAGATCTGGGGAAATTCGAGTCTTGAGGATCTCTTGAGCTGAGTCAGAATCAAATAGAGAATAGATGGCTGGAGGCTTCCATCTAGAAAGAATGGGATCAATCAAATCCCTTATTTGTAGAGATTGGAAGTTCCGATTAGAGGGAGTTTTTGGCCTAGGCTTGAAAGAAGGAAGAGATGGGACCCAGTTTGTAGACCAAATAAAAGATGAACAAAACCTAAAGACCTTAAGGCAAGCCCTAACATTGATAATAGGCTTTATTCATTGAATATCTTTCAAAATCCATGAAGTTGAAGAGGGATTCGGTGAAGACACTGTAGTGACCTAAATTTTTAACTAGGCGTAAGTAGCTTAGTTGGAGGAGTTAATTTGGGCTTTGGGTCACTAAGGACACTAGAGGGGTAATTTGGACTTTTAGGCGGACGTATGCTGTTGTCTGTAGTGCGGACGTACAGTGGGGGACCATCGGACGTACGCTTTGTAAATCGTACAGGCGAACGGACGTGGAACCACCGGAAGTACGCTACTTTTTAAATACCCCCTGGATAATACCTAGACGTACGAGGCAGCCATGGAACCACTGGGCAAAAACCACCGGACATACGCCTCTTGGCCAAACGTCTGCTGCTTTTCTGGACCCATAAATAGACCCATACCCCCTTCGTATTTCTCATAACTTTCAGACACCCACAGGCTGCCAGAGTGTTCCTAGAGTGTTTCCCAAGTGTGTTGAGTGTGTTGTGAGCATGTGTGTGAGGCGTTTACGAGTTTCAAAACGTTCGTGAGGCAGGACTCTTGCGGTTTTGTTTCAGAGAGGTAACGTTCGATCCATAACTTTTAATTATGTCGTTATGCTGCTCGTTTTGTGTTTAGTTGTAGTTGTTGGCTTAGTTATGCTTTAAGACCCATTTGAGTTAGCATTTTAGTTAACTTTGCGTTGTTACGTTGCATGGATGTTGCAAACTAGACTAGAAGGCTTTAGGGTGTTCCAAATAGCCCTAGGAGTCTGAGAATAGGTAGACTGTGGAGAGAAATGAGAACCCATACAGCGAATGTACGGTATCGTGACCGGACGCATGACTTGTCGTTGCACGACAGACGTATGCTTTCGAGCCCGGACGTACGGTCAGTGTGTAACAGGAAAACCCTATTTTCACCAACCGTCCCATAGCTCATGTTTTCCTTACTTTAGGGTTGTTTTAGTGGAATTAAGACTAATAGAAGGTTTTCCATAGATTTGGAGAACCCGGATTTTTTGGAGTTTTCGGAGACGCATATCAATCCAGGTGAGTTTTAACTCATATAGTGCTCATTGCTATTTTCTCATGCCCTGCACATCTATTTTGTGTATCGAGAAAACATGCATATTTTACAACTCTCACAGTTTATACTTATTGCACATGAACTCTGTCATTTTGAGAAAAACGTTGTGTTGAACATGTTAACCAAGTGAGACTTGTAAAATGACATGCATGTAAAATATAGACAAGATAATCTGCATCGTATGACATGGTACACCGGTACATGCGGTAGTAATGGCCATGGGCTTACTATATATGTTAGCTTTATGGTCAAATGTGTGTGTCATACGGGCTGTAGATCCATTGGTTTCGTGACCTTGATGCAACCATTCCCAATGGTTCGGTCACTACAGGACGGACGTCATTAGTTGGTGTGGGCCACTCAGGGTCGGACTCGATCGTGCCACTAATGTTACGTACAGTATGTTGTACAATGGCTGGAGCTCTAGCATTATATTATAGGTCCCTCGGAATAGCATCAACCCTGCTGAGAAGGGGTAATATCTCGGGTAGACTATACTGTTGAATTATAACCGTTATATACATCGTATGCATATATCATTACTATATATATATCACGCCTAAATAAACTGTTGTGATGGCACTGCTTTTGCTTATTAAACATCTGAGTTCATTACTAAAACTGGTATAGGTATTATCTGCGTTAAAAATCACTAAGTCTTAGACTTATCCCTCCTTTATTTATGTCTTTTCCCATCATTACGAATAATTGTGCGATTTAGCTGCACTAGACGAAGATACCATCGGAGACTACTTAGGTGATTGCTCAAGACCTGATACGGGTGATCTTTGAGGATATGGATCACATTTGGCTCAGGACGATGTGGGAAGACGGAGGATCTGTAGTATCCCAAATATTAACAATCCTATTTTGGGAATATTTATTTAATAGTATTAAGTAATGATATTTATTCTTGAGAATTTAATAGAGCATATGAATATTATAGGAATAAATATTGAGGTTATAATGAAGTTAATGTTATACGGGAGATTATATTCTAATTATTTTATTGGGTGATTTAAGATAATTGATAAATGTTAGAACCCAGAAAATGAACGTATGGTTTGGAAGCCTTCAGCACATTCCCTTGTCCATATGTAATGATATGGTCAAGTGAACAGTATAATCTATGAGTGGAGTAGGGGGGACATGGAATGAAATTGATATAATGATAGAATTTTGTCTTGATGAGTGCACAACAGTTTCGATTCCAAAACATTCGTGAAGTTCTTGGTTTAGGAAGCTAGCAAAATGAAAATTTCAAGGTCATGAGTGTTTAGTGGGGAAAAGTGAGGAAATAATAAATGATGATGAAAACATCATCACGAGGGATAAATTTTTCATGATGATAAATTTTTCATCATGAGGTTGGAAAAGGATGATGGCATAGCTCTCTGGTTGACGTGCACTGGAACCATTTGCCCAAAGCTATTGCGTGGTAAATCACGAAGATGTGAAGAAGACACATTGCTTGGAAAGTTTCCAACCGAAGCAGTTGATGAAATTCCCGAATTGGAGTCCTTTTGCTGCACCTTTGCTACCAGTCTCAAGCTAACATATGAAGGGGTTCGCAGCGACTTGTTGTACTTTTTTGGAGGAACCAATTTTTGCAGAGCGAGACAAACTCCCTTTTTATGACCAATACGACCACAGGAAGTGCAATAATCGTCCAGACGTTCGTATTGAAAGCAATCCATCGGGGTTCCGATCCATCTTAAGGCATGTAAAATCCTGGAGCAAGTGGCAAAGAAGTGTTGATCTCAATTTTAAAACGAATAAACTAACAAGAAATGAGCCCAAAAGAGTTGTTGTTGTCTAGCTCCAAAATTTTACCAATACCCTTACCAGTTTTGATGGCATTTTTTGTAGTCATGAACTGTTGTGGAAGGTCATGGACTTGCACCCAGAAAGCACAAAGGTGCAGTTTTACTTCATCTGTGGCAAGTGTAGGTGACCATGGCTAGAGCAACAACAGGGAGCCTCTAACATTCCATGGACCTTGCTTGATGATGCTATGAAAATGACTTTCCTGAAGAACGATGAATAGATATTTGTTTGGAGCCATGACTTCCATGGTCAAGGATGCAGCAAACCCCATATCGACGAGAGTGTTGCACGTACATGATAAATGTTTTGAGCTTTCAAAGCTAGCAGCTTACCAATGAAAGCAAAACCTTCACGTGGGGCAAGAATACCATCATGAGCCACCAAGTTATCAGGATTGTCCCATCCTAAGGCTTCAGTTTCCTCAATTAGAGCTTGAAGATCATTTTGGGACATCAGTGAGTCTTCCATCAGTGAACAAGAGAAAATGATACAATAAAGAAAAGAGAAATAACAGCAAAGAAAAATAAGATAGTAAGTGTAAAATATGGGAGAATAATCGAAGAAGCGATTGATCGATGAGGAGTGGAAGTCAAGAACTTGGAATATCTGTTTGTGAAAAAAGAGAGAAAAGCTCAGAGGAGAGAGCGAGCACTAAAATTACTATTTTTTTCAAACGGCACGTTTTGATTATACTAGTCCAAACAGACCCGAAATTGAGGAGATTGTTTAAGTCACCTAACCCAAATAGCTTTTCAGAGGCTCAGGAGGCCTACTTCCATCTTAAGTCAACTTAAGAGCTCAACGAGGTTAGTCAGTTTTTTAAGGCGAAGAGTCAGTTGGGTTGGGTTAGGCTTTTTCAATCAGCCCACGGGCCCTGTCGCCCAAGTTTGTTTTGCTCTTAAGATACTCAGCGAAACCGCAAAGAGGCTCGCTATTTTACGTTCGATTCCCAGCTTAATAGGCCTATTTAGCCACCGTTCAGGCCCGACTTGTTTTTCCAACTCCCATGCCCATGGGCTTTCCTTTATTTGATTATAAGTCACTCTTTATAACTTTCCATTTTCTCTTCAAGTTCTATTTGAAAATTGAATTATTCTCCTCTTCTCCGGTTTCTTGATTTTCCAACAATTCATATATATATATATATAACTAATTATTATAATGGAAATTGTCTTTCTTTGTGCAAATTAAGTGTGTTAGATAATCTTATCATAAAGTCAACCTTAAAATAGTTCATTTGATAAATCAGATTCTATTGTTCACAATTTTAAATTTTATTTTATTGTAGCCATAACATATAATAAATAGTGTTTCGTTTACTTAAATTAATTTTAGAAATATACAGAAAATAAGCATCCTAATATTAATATATATATATAGTAACTCTTAAATTTATCACCTTAAACTTCAAAAATCAAAATTATCCAGCAGCCCTAACCTCATGTGAAATACTTTAGTGGGCTGGTTATGTTTTGGGGCATTGTGACTCAACTTGCATGTCCTTAAAGCCTATGAGCATGGGAGGCCAGGACGCCATCTTTATAAAAAGCTAAAAGTGATTGTTTTGCAGCCACTGCTGGTGTATACCATTATGATCGATACTGCAGCACCATGCTCACAGTTGACCTGGCTACAACATTTTCACACCATTTTTAAATTCCCAGTTCTAGAATCTTTTCCTACAAAAGTCACCTTTTCTTGCATATTTTTATCTCATAAATGTTCTGCAACTTTAAGGTAGTGGTTTCAGTTAACTCTAGGTGAATATCATGTAATTAGAGTAACACTATTCTTTACACATTAGGTTATTAAAAGTACGTTGCTTGTTTAAAGTGACTTCTTATATTAGCTACACATTAAAAAAAAAAAAAGAAAGTTAAAATACTGAGTAAAATTGCTGATCTCAGATAAAGATTCCAAACGTAAGTGAATTGATGTGCATGCCTGATTGGTTGCCAGTGAGTCACATTACATGTTGTGGTGGTTTGCTTGGTGCGCAGGCTAGCTAGCTTCTCCTTGAAGTACCAACTAGGAGATCGAAAGTAATATCAAGGACGAAAATCTCATTATTAATTAGCTTGGGATTGGCTAGTTTTAGTCAATATCAATCTCATTAATGCTAATAGGTCACCCCTTTTGTCAGCATTCTTGCAAGTTGCAATGCTGCTCAACATGACAACTCGTTTTCAACCATAAATATTGAAGGTCCGATAGCAATTCTATGGCGATCGATTGGCGAGTGGAGTGCAAGAGTTATCCTCTATACTATCTAGAAAGAGCTACTGTTTTTGTCTCTCCCTAATCCCATAAAAGAACAACTGCAACATTGTTAGCCACTGAGACAGACCAAATTAATTCAAACTATATATCGGTAACAATTTGTGTTCGAGTATCAAGTTTGAATCGACCTATTTAATTAAACGAATTAGACTCATTAATCATAATTTGCCAATTTTTTGTTAATTGGTTAATGCATGTCAGTTTGTGAGTTGTGTCAAAAATTGTTATTAATCTTAAATGTCTCTTGTCGAGTTTGGATCATGTCGAGTCATGAGTATAACGTGATCTTGTTGATTGAGCTCGGTTTATGTAAAATCTTGTTTGGGGTTTGTTCTTGAACTCGAAACATTTATGAGAGAAAGAGTAGGCTTGTCATGATTTCGATCGCCCCACATAATGCAGGGCAGTGATAGGCTGTCCTAATAAATAATTGAGCCACCCTCTGAGAGGGCATCGTTTTGAAGCTTGGGAGAATCTAAAATGGTGGGGCTTTATATGGGGTGGATTATGTCAGAGTCTCACATTCAAAGGAGGCATCAAAACCTTAGGTGCTTTCAGTCTCTTTCTTTCTGGCCACTAATAAGAGGGAATCCAAACAAACCTTAGTTTCGGACCCCAGCCCCTTGAGCGTGACATGTGTTGCATTGGGCTGTGGATCCTGTTGCTATTGCCGTTGCCCTCGATGCCATGCAACAAATAATCAGCAATATCCCAAGCCTCCTTTCACGTTGGAGTAGCCTGTTTTTGTCCAAATATCACCCCCCCTCCCTTGGAGTTGGGGGGCTCAAGGGGTGGCAGAATTTGGCAAAAATACTGACGTTAACAGTTCTTTATTTTTGGACGGCAGAAATGAAATGATAAAATAAAAAAAAAGATTGAAGAATATTGAAAAGTCGCCGGATTTAGAAATTCATGGAGTAAATAAATTTATAGTTATTCCGCTCTTTTTATTTTATTTGATTATATATATAGCTGATGGAGGTGGTAAAAGTGGAATTACACGTAAAAAGAAAATGTTATGGTCCAAGATAATATTGACCATACAAAGCTTCATCATTAATGTGTTGTTTGGGGGCTTATAGTTATAGGTAAGCTGTGACTTCATGCCCACGTACAAGAGCAAGGATTGGACACAGTTGTTTGCACCTTCGTCACATTGGCATTTCATCGAGCACATGGATTGTATTTTCGTTTGAAGATTCGAAAAAGACCAGTATCCCACGTACATTCAAATTTCAAACCCAGGATGATTCGTCCATGTCTAGGATGCCATAGCTAGGGCTAGGGCTTCAGAAAGCAATTAAACCCAATTCAATTGCTTCTCCACAGTCCACTGCATATGGTCCATTGCCTTCCTTTTGAAGGGACAAAAATTCAATATACTGCCTCTGTATCACGAAAGATTCCTAGGGACCCAAAAATATTTCAAACGAATCCATGCAATCGAAATTCTACAAGAAAAATAAAATAAAATTGTACCATTAATTTTGATTTCTAATCAATCTGCATTTACTGGAAAAGCAAGTTCCCATGAGTGAGTGTTGAATGAAGCAAAGACCATCGATCGTACCAAATGGGGCAGAATGTGTCATTTAGCAAACAAAAGTCCTGCTTACCGAGTGCCTCCCCACAACCACATCCACATGTTTCTCTCCAAGATACTCCTAAATTTTACCCTATGCACAAAATTCCCCCCATCCATAGTGTGAAAAATATCCTCCATCATCGAGAGATTGAGTTTTACATGGTTCTCTCTTGCTATTCATAAGCATGCTTTTATTATGTGACTTGCTATGAAAGATAAGCTTATTACAGGGGAGAGATTGCTCAAATGGGGCTATAAGGGTGAAGTTCATTGCAGTTTCTGCCATAATCAATTGGAAAATCGTGATCGTATATTTTTTGAATACAGGATTAGCTATAGAATCTAGAATTTCTGCATGCTATGTTGCAGAATTGAAAGGCTAGCCTCCTGTGATTTGAGACGATATTGTGCAGCTAGGATGTAGCAATTGGGGGCACAAAATTCTTAAATGTTTGTTATGTCGTCTGGTTCTTAGGTTTGTTGTGTACAACCTTTAACG
Source organism: Carpinus fangiana (assembly GCA_006937295.1). Taxonomy (NCBI): domain Eukaryota; kingdom Viridiplantae; phylum Streptophyta; class Magnoliopsida; order Fagales; family Betulaceae; genus Carpinus; species Carpinus fangiana. Next base: position 14,302,801 of record CM017321.1, on the reverse strand, counting down.
AACAAGGAATGAGCTCAAACATGCTAGTATTCCAAGCACCGAGGAGCAACTTTTGAAGACAATATTATGGGAAGTCAGAACTAGAATTGTTGGGAAATGAGGGTTTTCTAGAACTAGAGAGAATCTTATTTTGTGTTCTTTGTGGAATCTATGCTTTTGTAATGTTGGCTTGTAGGTTTGTTTCCTTAGTTTTGGTTGCTTTTCTCGGCCTTTAGNTTTCTGCATGCTATGTTGCAGAATTGAAAGGCTAGCCTCCTGTGATTTGGGACGATATTGTGCAGCTAAGATGTAGCAATTGGGGGCACAAAATTCTTAAATGTTTATTATGTCGTCTGGTTCTTAGGTTTGTTGTGTACAACCTTTAACGAACAAGGAATGAGCTCAAACATGCTAGTATTCCAAGCACCGAGGAGCAACTTTTGAAGACAATATTATGGGAAGTCAGAACTAGAATTGTTGGGAAATGAGGGTTTTCTAGAACTAGAGAGAATCTTATTTTGTGTTCTTTGTGGAATCTATGCTTTTGTAATGTTGGCTTGTAGGTTTGTTTCCTTAGTTTTGGTTGCTTTTCTCGGCCTTTAGTAAAAGCTTGTAATTGTGTTTGAAGTGTTGTTGCTCTGTTTTGAGCTTTGTATTCATAAAAAAAAATAAATAATAAAAAAATAATAATAAAAAAAGAAAAGAAAAGAAATTGAGTTTTACAATTTGCCCATCTTTTATATGTTGATGTACAAGAGATAAAAAAAAATAAAAGAAAGTGAGAAGTGAATATATATTATACCTTTGATATTTCTCTTAATAGATATTTTAAATATTCAATTAAAATGAAATAGAAGGAGATAGTGGTAGGTAGTGGCAGCTTGAAATAGTTGTGTACAAAAATTGTTGGTAATCAACAGGCAAATGGAGGAATTAATTGAAAAAGTTAAGTAGAGTCATGATCAACACCATATATTAAATATTTGATTATTTTGAAAATTGAGGTGAGGATCAAGTACTCCGAAGGAAGGATGATCGTGTTGGCATTATGTTGGGCCAGCAAAAGTACAAAGGCGGCAACAGGCGAGATAGTGCGGTCGGTGCAAGTGGGTTCATAATACGACTGTAGCCGAGCCGGCCTAGCCGGTTTGGGCTGGGCCCCATTTGTGAGTTTAAACATGACTGGTGGATATATATATATATATATATATATATATATGCTATTTTGTTTTTTGGTGGGCAATGCATAATCCTGAGACAATAAATTCTTCGTACCGCATAAAATCAAGGTGTTGGAATGGCTCGTGATACAGTTTTTAGATTTTAACTTATATCAAGATAAGTCTTAAAATTTTATTTTTACAATCCAATCAATAATTGACATAAGTAAAAATATAAAAAATGCATAAAAATAATTTTGATTAAAATATATTAGATTTTAGGATGATAAAATTCCTAAAGGATTAACCTTTCACTTTTAGGTTTTAGTTTTAAATCTAAAAACAAGTTTTAAGACATTAAAAACGAGTTTTTGGACATTAAAAACGAGTTTTGAGGCGAGTCACGGCCAAGCCAGACTCACGAGTCTAGCTTGGGTCTGGTTAATTGGCTACATGTTTTTTTTTTCTTTTCTTTTTCCTGATTTTATGTAGTTTTTCTTACTTTCAATTTTTGCATTTTTCTTAAATTGATGATGTATCACATAGTGATTGAATGCTATAAAATAGTTGATTTACACGGTAGCAGGAGGCTTTCCAGTTTTTATTATAATTTTTTTTTTTCTTTTTTTATAAATTAATGAGTAAGACGTTGCATGCAGGAAGAAAGCAAATGTAGAGAGTAAAATCTTTTGTCATTTTCAAACCAAGCAAGATCCAAAGAGGGAGAAGAATCCACGCGATGCTTCCAGAATATAAATTTTGTTAAAACTTGAAATCTGGAACATTTTTTTTTCCGTATATCCCATAAAAAAAAAATAAAAACGACCCTTTCTTCGGCTTTACTTTCCAAAATTTATAGAACGTCTATAACATTTGCGAAGATATTTATATCGATCAGAGGCTAATATTATTTTGGCAATTAAGAATAAGACAGTCTGAAAAAGACAGGTTTTTCTAACCAATAGGGAACTTTGGCAAGTCGCAAATGATGATAGAGAGAGCTAGTGCATGCCCCTCTTTTTCTTTGTTTTTTGTTTTTTTTTTATACCAGAGAGAGAGAGAGAGAGTTCCTCGATCCAGATATATTGTTTTGATCTTCACAGATTATTAAGATTAATTATTATTATTATATTTTAATCATGTTTATCCATTCATAAAATATATGATGGTCAAAAAGCAGCTTAATTATGTGTTATTAGTGGGCATAATTATGGGTATCAATTCATATTTGTGTGGTAAGTGAGTCAGTTTTGGTAGTGCATGTTGAAATATGAGTATAATATTATATAGGTTAATTCTAATAGGATTCATTTGATTAAACATGTTGGGACCCTTCAATCATAACTCGTTAATTTTATGTTGAATTCGTGTCAGATTTTTAGGTCGTGTCAAAAATTATGAGCTAGAATTAATTAAAATTGAATCGGATTTCCTTCAATCCTCCTCAAAGTACAGAAGCCCCTGCTTGAATAGGAGGCTCATCGAAGACAAATCACAGCTCGATCTCCACTGGCCGATTCTAAGGGATAGGGAAAATTGTCGGAATATATTTTCGATTTAGTAAAATTAGCTCGCAGGTTGTTAGTGTTGGAATATGAACACGCAGGAGTGAGTACTACTAAATGTCTATCAAATAATAGTCATAAATATAAGAAGCTAATAAATTATTTAAACTTGATCTAAAATCATAGTAGTTAATTGGTCCTAACTACAAATTATGTGGAGGTTCGAGTACATTCCTCTAGTGCGTGTGGCAGTAATTAAAGGGAGTCTTATAAACAGCTTTAGTTGGAGTTGTTTTTGTGAAAAAATAATGTTAGAAATTATGTTTATATTTTGTTATTAATTAATCTTGTTAATATGACCATGTCAATTAGCTCTTAAATTAATAACTGATTACCACTGCGTTTTTAATTAATAAGACGAGATAGTAATGAAATAAAAATATAACTTCTAACAATACTTAATTATGTGATACTGTCACATTTGTAAAGTGAGATAATTATAGGCTAAAAGTATGGCAGGAAGAATAATATTAAAAATCTCACTTTTACCCCCACAACTATTTCACCAAAAGTCAGCCTTTTTTGGTTCACATTATGAGCTACTCTTGTAGTTCATATATGTCATGCCCAATCAGTCTCAAACAAAGTGGACAATATCTACTTAGTATTAACTAAGTTGGGTTTCTTATCTTAAATTAAGCATGGGAAGATTATACCTTTTAATATAAGCACAGGGTGGTTTTGTGACAGCTCTGCCTTCTTATAACTATATAAGGAGACAGCCTCACACTACATACCCTAACTAGTCTTTTCTCTTTCACTTACTTCTCCCACTTCCTTCAAATTAAACTTCAACATATATCTCTAATGGAAGCCAAAGGTTACACCCAAGATGGCACTGCTGATCTTCGTGGCCGCCCCATACTTGCATCAAAAACTGGGAAATGGAAAGCCTGTTCTTTCCTTGTTGGTAATTAATCATCTCGTTTCTTTTCTTTTGCTTTTTTTTTTTGTCCTTAGGCATACACAAACTTCTGCTGGAAAACAGGCTTCCAGCAATATTGTACTTGTACCAAATTCTTTCATAAGTTTCTTACACTAATGGATGTGATGCCTTATGATGTTGAATCTTCTGCACATGCAGGTTATGAAGCATTTGAGAGGATGGCCTTTTATGGGGTACAGTCAAACTTAGTGAATTACTTGACCACCCAACTTCATCAAGACACAGTTTCATCAGTAAGGAATGTGAATAACTGGTCAGGATCAGTGTGGATGACACCAATTCTTGGTGCTTACATAGCAGATTCTTACATTGGTCGGTTTTGGACTTTCACTGTCTCATCTCTCATATACGTCATGGTAAATGATGATTTATCCAATTAATAACTTAGTTTCTACACATATTTCAATGGTTAATCTTTATCATTTGCATTATTTTCAGAACTATCTTCATATTCCAAGCAAAATGCTTAGGTTTACCTACTCATGAGGCCAATAACTTTCATTAATTTTGTTCGTGAGACCATCAAAATGCTAGTTTGATTAACAATTGGTTACCTGCATGATATAGAAGTTTGTAGTAGTCCATAACCATAAGCTTATCATTCATGCATGCTAAGCCCACAGAGGAGTAGTTATCCCATCAATTTACAATAAATATTGAGAATATATTCTGTTTAAATGCTTAAATTGATGGAAAATGAACTTCAACTGATTGATAGGAACCTAAATTTTGTCTTCATCATGAGCAGAAGCTAGCACCGAGTGAGATTTTGTTTGTTATAGAAATAATTAAACTCATAATGTAGCATATCTCAACAGGGAATGGTGCTTCTGACAACAGTAGTTTCACTCAAAAGCTTGAAGCCATCATGCACAAATGGAGTCTGCAACAAGGCCTCTGCTTCTCAAATTTCCTTCTTCTACTTGTCTCTCTACACTATAGCAATCGGGTCGGGTGGAACAAAACCCAATATATCCACCTTTGGGGCAGACCAGTTTGATGATTACAACCCCCATGAGAAAGAGCTCAAGGTTTCATTCTTCAACTGGTGGATGTTCAGCTCTTTCTTAGGTGCTTTAATTGCCACCATTGGCCTTGTTTACATTCAAGAGAATTTGGGTTGGGGTTTAGGCTACGGTATCCCCACAATTGGCCTTCTTTTCTCCATATTCGTTTTCTACATAGGAACCCCATTCTACAGGCACAAAGTTCGGAAGAGCAAAAGCCCAGCAAGGGACTTGATTCGAGTGCCTATTAATGCCTTCAAAAATAGGAAGCTTCAACTACCAAACAGCCCCTCGCAGCTTTTTGAGTTTGACCTGCAGCATTACAGCAGCAGCGGAAAGAGGCAGGTCCATCACACCCCTATTTTCAGGTCAGCACTGTAAATTGTTGCTGCTCCTGTTTTAGCTTTTTATAATTATTTATAGAACTGCCATAATTGCATGGATACATGGGGCCTCATGAATGCTCTGAATTTTTGACGTGCAAACAAGGGTACTCATAGGTGATGATTTGTGTTTGCGTTTTAGATTTAAGTTGTATCTATGCATGAGTATAGGAATATACATATATATAACCATTCAACTTTAATTAATTCGTTAATTTGCAAATTATGTTAAAAATTGTTGACCCTATTTTTCTAATGCGCACACGCAAGCACACAAACAAAAAAAGGAATTCCTTTGCCAACCTGATAAATAATTATGAGATGCGTGGAACCGAGGCCATGGTCAAACTACCCCACAATCCTTTAAAGCCTTGGTGCCAAGATAAGTGCATTATCAGGAAATCTACTATTTCCAAGCCTTGGTGCTAGCTTCTGCTCATGATCTATGGATTTTGCTGGCCATTCATTTCCAAAATTCTCTCCATGTGCACTATTCACACTACTCCCTTTGCACCTCTTTAGTGAATGGTCACAATCTTTCAGTCAAGTCGTTTCTGATCCATGGAGGTCGATGCCACATCGTGGGATGGCAGCGCCTAAGTGCATGCCCCCACCATTGTCTCGAATTCAAACAAAATATTGCACATGAAACGCAACCATTGGTGGGCACCTTTCCAACTCATAATAGCATTTGACAAAAAAAAAAAAAAAGGCATAAATTAATTACAATATGATTTCTATTTGACTACTCGTAAAAGAAAAGTGGGGTCAATAATATTGAAGGCAATTTTCAACTATTTCCCAGGTTCCTGGACAGGGCTGCGATAAAAGAAGGTAGCTTGGATTCCTCCACACCACCATGCACAGTGACTCAGGTGGAAGGAGCCAAGCTGGTTTTGGGAATGATCCTGATATGGCTTGTAACGCTAATTCCCAGCACTATTTGGGCTCAAATCAACACTCTTTTTGTCAAACAAGGCACCACCTTGGACCGAAGCCTAAGCCCCACCTTACGGATTCCAGCAGCCTCACTCGGCAGCTTCGTGACTCTCTCCATGCTCCTCACCGTGCCTATGTACGACCGCTACTTCGTGCCCCTCATGCGTCGTAGAACCGGAAACTCCAGGGGAATCACTCTGCTTCAAAGGCTCGGCGTCGGATTTGCCATCCAAGTCATAGCCATTGGAGTTGCTTATGCTGTGGAAGTCCGGCGGATGCGTGTCATAAGATTGAACCATATAGTAGATCCTAAGGAAATTGTCCCCATGAGCATATTTTGGCTGTTGCCTCAATACGTTCTCCTGGGCATTGCCGATGTGTTCAATGCAATTGGGTTGCTGGAATTCTTCTATGATCAGTCTCCAGAAGACATGCAGAGTCTTGGGACGACGTTCTTCACAAGTGGGATCGGCGTCGGCAACTTCCTGAACAGCTTTCTGGTGACAATGGTGGATAAAATTACAGGAAGGGATGGAGGGAAGAGCTGGATAGGTGATAATTTGAATGACTCTCACTTGGATTACTACTATGGCTTCCTTTTCGTCATCTCTATCCTTAACATCGGAGCCTTTCTGTGTGCATCAAGTAAATATATTTACAAGCAGGAGATCATTGAAGCCAAGGAGGGTCTTCAAATGGAGGCCAGAGCCTTAGACCCGGCTCCTCTAAGCTTACAAGTATAATTATGTTTGTTAGCGAGAAAGGATGATCCCCAGTTCATTTGACTGGATAATATCTAATTAGTTATAATGGAAGGGTATTTTTATCTTTTTATTTTTTGAGTTGACTAAAATATCCCTCCACTATAACTAATTAACTATATATTATCCATTTCATTTAAATCGGCCAAAGATAATCCTAATTCGTTGTCGGGCCTCTATTAAATAAAGAGTAATGTTATATACTCAATTGGTACCTCACTCTCATACAATCAAGCTGATGTGACAATGCCAGTAAACTTTTGGATCAGTTTTTATCTAAAGGTTGAAAGCCAAACTGTTACATCGTCTCAATTGTATAAAAATGATATGAGAGTTGAGTATTTAGCATTACTCTTAGATAAATTATTTGTGTTGTTTTTGGTTTCTTTCTTTCTTTCTTTCTTTTTTCTTTTTCTTTGTAGACGTTGTAAATCAATAAAAATTCAATTGTCAAAATAATGACAAGTCCTTATTTCTATGCTAGGGAGCGAAATTCTCTCAAACTATCACCCGGTTGTTAACGTCTTCTTCAAACTTTGAATTGCGTTAATGGCCTCTTCAAATTGTTAATATTCCCACAATAGTAGTCATGAGTTGGAATTAACTTTCGTTCCATATTTTTTTGAAATCTTTTAAATCCCTTTTTTTTAAATCATTTTTAGTGCGTAGATGGTAAAAAAATGTAAGACTTCATAAAAAATAATAATAATAATAATAATAATAATAAAATTTAAAAAAAAAAAAAGAAAAAAAAAAGACGCTCAATCTCCTCTGGGAATGTTGGGCCTTGGACCAAGCTATGCTTTTGAGACGTTCGAAGAGTCAAATAAGTGAATATGGACTTTGTTGTGGCTGCAGCCCAATAATTGGTCACTGAGCAAATTCTTGGCTCAGCCACTAGAGAGTTGGGCTAAAAATTTGTATACCCACATGTATAGCTTTGTTTCTAGAATGCTAGTCGATCCGGTTGTATACTTCACTTCTTGTATGTGAAAATCTTGAAAGACTTGGGGGTTTGTTACCCAATTTGCTTCGATGAGCGATTAAAGATAAACAATATTGTTCCGATGTGACACAAAACAAAAACAACATATGACTCGAGTTGTTCTAAAACATCTCTATTAAGGATGACTCGAGTTGTTCTTAATGTTTGATGATAACACTTTTTCTTTTCTTTTTTTGTCCCTATTCGATGATAACACATATTTGAACAGTCCATATATATATAGTATATTTTAAACGTTAAATCTGGCCTTATTTGTTAGTCATAAAATCTATTTTAAATTTAAGCATATATTCACGAACAGAGTTTTTTTCTAAACTGGGTTGGAGAAATTTCCTTCAACCTAGTTTATAAAAGTGATGTGTTCATTTTTTTAATAATATGTGAGAAGCACGTGATTTTTTAATAAAATTTGTTTCAACTTTGCCCATATTATTAAAAAAGCATGTGTCTCTCACATATTTTAAGGACATGTCACTTTTATAAATTAGGTTGGAGGAAAATTCTCTAACCCAGTTTGGAGGAAAATTCTGTTCTATCCATTCAAACCAACCTAGAGTCTGTTTGGGATTATGTTTGAGAAATAGAGTTTTTAAGTCAAAAATAGTTTTTTGGCTATTTTTAAGCTTTTTGAATAATTAAAAGAGCTTTTAATTTTTTTTACCAAATGAATTTTTTTTTTTCAAACAAACTTTTTGAGTATTAAAAGCACGTTTACACTTCTCAAACGCAATCCCAAACAACGCTTAGTCAATTGCATGTTTTTCAATGCCAAATGATGCAATTAAGCCCCAACCCCGTGCATATTCATTTGAGAGAAAAGTAATTTTTTTTTCCTAAGCAAACTACAAACAAAGGGAAGAGTTATATAAGGGATTCTTCCCACTATTAATCCTAATAGAGGAGAAGATTGGGTAGTATTGAGAATGCTTTCAAACACACTATTGGTAACGACCCATTTGGTGAGATGTTGCCCGCAAAACTTTGCATTTCTTGAAACTTTTGCTGCTTTCCAATCTTGAAAATGATGGAGTTTCAATTGTATGTCATGGACTAATTGATAGCCAATAATTGTAACCAAAGAGTTACCTTCCGGCATCAATTTAGAGCAGCCATAGAGAGATGAGCAATTGAAGATATACAACACGGATTTGGATTTTCATTGATTTGCTGCTCGGATTGTTAGTCTAAAAAAATCTCTAACTCTCTATAGAACCCATATGCACTAACAAATTGGCAGGTTGTCTGAAACTTGCTCGAACAGGCCGTAAACCCATAAAATTTTTCACATTTATTATTTAAATTGTTAGTAATTAAAAAACAAAATTACTGAAAATTTTTATTTTATATATAGTGGGTCGTATACGACCCGTCACTATTAATTAAGTTAGGGGAGTTTGGTAAGACTTCAGAGCTTTTGGCGTTACCAGCCAATGTGAAGTAGTCTGCCCAATTAATAATTCATTATTTTATAGACAATTTTTTTTTTCTAATTTATTTTATGGAGAATTGGGTCAACTGCAAGGTATGATGTTGTTGTTGTGATGGTAGAGTTATTATTTGAAATTGAAAATGTCGTTTCATGAAGCTTCCAGGCATCTTTCTATGGCTAACAACGTTCTTTAATAAGTTCACACAAAAGAGCATGAAATGGAAGATAATCAATGTCAACAATTTCTGCAGCAGCTTACCTGCCAAAAAGATAGCTCTAGCTAGCCCATTTATTTGACTTTTCTAATTAATTTTCTGAAGCTTTTACATGAGACAATGCCGTGTATGATATAATTAGTGTTAGACTATTATTTATTTTATTTAATAATTAATTAATCTTTTCTTATCCATTTAAGATTTTGGGTCCGTCCCGAAAAGACCGGCACATTGAATATTTCCATAATTCATCAATTTCTTGTGTTTCATTAGTTGCCAAAAGAAAAGACAAGAACATGGGAGCCCCGGCCATCATGATTCCAGTTAACAGGATTTCCCTTAATTTGGCTGTCTAATCCATCTTAAATTTAGGTCGGATTCTCGAAAATTAAAGCAACAAACGAAAGGAAATTTTGGCCCGAAGTTGTCCGAGCAAACAAGTCCCGCAGCTTAAGCTGATGATCAAGTCATCTCAGTCTCAGTCTACTCTAGATCTCATTGTCTGTCCAAATTTCAAAATATTCAAACGTGAAATTTTGGAGAAGGCATCCAATAAATGGACACAGTTTGTGAAGCTGGTGGGCGTCATGATCAAATTAGTTATCTTAAGGATTGTATTCCAATTGGGTACGTACACAATTTCTTCTCATAATCATAAAGAAAGTTAGGTGATGCTTAGACTCTGCGGAAAAGTCGCCTTCTTTTCCACAAAGGAAATTAACGTCGCTTTCTGTCTATATGGTTGCATGAGATTGGGCCATTGGGGCACTGGGCAGGTTCTACCGGCCGTTGCCCAGTCAAAGACGGCAATGTAAAAATAAACTTGACTTTTTTTTTTTTTACTTGACTCCATGCATGGTACTATCCAAACACATCTCGATCCGGCTGCCCAAAACACATATCCCGGTAATATAAAAGAAAGAGTAATACTATTTCGTAAACTACTATATAACTATCATATAATTAGATAACATAATTAGCTATGAAACCCAACATTTGTTTTTCTTTTTTTAATTTTTTGTAAGTGTTGATTTAATTACTGATTTTTTACTCTACCACATTGTATCATAATCATATAACCATGCATTACTACTCTAAAATAAAGGTAAATTTTATGGACCTGTGGTATGATATTTGACAGGGTTTATTAAAGATTATCTTCAATTCGGCTGCTAGGAAGTGATGATGTGGAGGCATGAATATCATATGCATAACAAAAAAGATGTTGCATGCATCCTTATTCAACGACAATACTCTAGAAGATCTCTTACTAATTAACTACTTTAATTGACTTTGAAATATAGCTTGCAGTAGTATGAAATCAAAAAAAATTTATTGGGACCAAAATATGAATGCACTTAAATTTAATTTTGATAGGGTCAAGTTTACTTTTTCTTTTTAAATATTACTTTAAAAAGGAAAAGAAAAGAAAGATAGACAGCGTAATGGAGCTGGTTGCAAACATTGACTACATTAACTAGTTAAATATTAATTAGACATCACATCAGGTTTTTTCAGTGGTCGGTCGCCTCTCTCTCTCTCTCTTCAAGGTATACTTTCTTAGAAGGAAAATGATAGATTTCTAATTATTTTACAATTTTGGACACATTTTAGTGAATGACGTTTCTCCATCCAGTATTACTCATTCAGCTAGCTATAGGATGTAAATCCTCGATACATATGATGCTACTCTATACAGAAATTAATAACACAGGCAATAATTATGATCAATCATTTATTCACTATACCATCAATCATTTTTTGGTCTATGGAATTCCATAAGGGAAAATGTTATAAAGATGGTCTTTTTCACCCGTAATCCGAATAGAATAAAGGATAAAAGACTAATTGAGAATGCTTTTAAACACAAGACATGAGTAGCTAGCCCGGCCCACTTATTAACAAATGTGTAAAAAAATTAGTTCAAAACTTTCAAGCTTTGAAGAGGAAAAGCAAGTAAAAATATAAATCAGCTATAATTTTGAAAAATTCCAATCATCAAAGAGACTAGAGCATCATGCACCTTCAATAACCAGACAAGAGGGGGAAAATGATTCCACTCACATCTAAATTTTAATGAGCCGAACTTTTAAAGTAAAGTGGCTTTTAATTTGCTTGACCACTCTAAATTATATATGGAGATATATCCAACAAATTATTAGCCGAGTCTTTCTACTGATTGGAGCCACAGGTTGTTTGCAATTAATTAGTTTAAATAAATTTGATTATAGGTTGCTTGCTAGCTAGATTTCTTTTTAACATTATTGGCCCTTTTCAAATTTGATTGAATTTACTTTAGGGAAGCTTCGCAGGATTACGATAGATTTGATGGGATTGTGTGAAAAGAATCTTTTGTCCAAACTATTCAACGATTTGGCTTCTGCATGTACTGCAAAAAACAACTATAGAACATGTATGAACAACTTGGCAGCTCCTTGGATAGAAACTGCGTTTGTTCGATAATGGTACAATGAATTTACCAAACAAATTAATTAAAGGTACTAAAGTTGTACTACTTTCAATTAAAAGTGAAAAAAAAAAAAAAAAAAAAAAACATATAGTTACTCTTGTCGATCTATGACTATGACATGCATGCATGTCCGATCTTCTTGTTCAACTCAAATTAAACAGTAAAGATTCTCTAATGGGACCTCAGTTTTTACAATCAGTGTTGCAATCATGCACTAAACAAATTATTAATTAACAAATTGTTACTGGCGGCCACCCTAAGTCTTTGCAACACTCATTCTGTCATTCAAAAGCACAAAAATGTCAAAAGCGCGTGTTCTCGATCATAATTTAGTTATCTCTATCTTTGATTTTTCACTTCCTATGTCTTTTTCCTCTAATTATGAGATTCCCATGCATTAAGAGTCTGCGTGTTAGGTGACCTGTCGAGCCTCATCACCGCGAGAAGTCTTTATATAAATCCCACTTCATTACATCTTCTTCAATTCGCAGTTCTACACAACAATCATTTTGCTCACGTATACGCTTTCCAATGGCCGCTTCCTCTTCTTCTTTCGTAGCCATACTCACTTTGTCCTTCTTTTTGGCCTTTTCTGGGAGCGTCAACGCTCAACTCTCCACTACTTACTATTCGAAATCTTGTCCGAAGCTCTTTTCCACTGTGCAATCCACCGTGCAATCTGCAATATCAAAGGAAGCCCGCATGGGTGCCTCTCTCCTCCGCTTGTTTTTCCACGACTGCTTTGTCAATGTAATTTTTCTTTTCTTTTCCTTTCTTTCTTTTTTTCTCTTTGAATGTTTCCAGAGGGACTTTTTTGGACCTTATATAACTTATTTATACTACATGATTCATGATCATAGGGATGTGACGGCTCCATTCTCCTTGATGACACATCCAACTTCATTGGTGAGAAGAATGCAGCTCCCAACCGGAACTCTGCCAGAGGATTCGATGTCATTGACAATATCAAGTCGGCAGTGGAGAAGGTGTGTCCGGGTGTGGTCTCGTGTGCTGATATAGTGGCTATTGCTGCTCGAGATTCCGTCGTCAAAGTAAGTTCTTAATACCACGAGATTAACTGTTCGAGTAATTAATAACTTAACAGATATATAATTGTGGGTGAAGTTGAGAAATTGACATGTTTTTTTGTTTTCCTTTTTTCTCATTTTTTTGGTTTTGTTGTAATTTTGTAGCTTGGTGGACCCAATTGGAATGTGAAACTTGGAAGAAGAGACGCTAGGACTGCAAGCCAAGCTGCAGCCAATTCCAGGATTCCTGCACCAACTTCTAACCTAAACCAACTCGTCTCTAGCTTTAGTAACGTGGGGCTTTCCACTAGGGACATGGTTGCTCTATCTGGTTTGATCTCTCTCTCTCTTATTATCTTAAAAAGTAATTTTGGCTTTCCGGGTTTGACTAAGCATTTTCAATGGAGGAGCCAAATTTTTATGCAAAATGACTCTTTAAAACACATTTTATCTACTTTAACTAATGAATTTTTACGTACTTCATATATCCGATTAGTTATATTATATCATTTAAATATTTTTATTTTTTATAAGGATTGTATTTTTCCTAAATATCTTATTTTTTAACTTTTGAGAAGAAAAAAAATATGTGAAAGAGAAATAGTAGGAGAAAATTTTGAAAAATGAAAAAATAGGTAAGAGAAACAATAAGAAAATGAAATAACTTTTTGAATAGTGCCGCTACATGTAACTTTTTTTTTTAGCTCATTCAATAAAATATCTATTTTACCTTTTTTCTTCTTCTCCAATACAAGAAATATTTTACAAATTTAAAGAGTTATTTTAAATAAAAGTATCATTTGGCTTCCTAATTAAGAATGCTTTAATGTTATGGCTTATTCAAATCATGTCTTTTTTGTGATAATTCTAGGGGCCCACACAATTGGACAAGCCAGGTGCACAAACTTCAGAGCTCGCATATACAATGAGACCAACATCGACAGCTCGTTTGCTCAAACAAGGCGATCAAATTGTCCGAGGACGACTGGCTCAGGGGACAACAATTTGGCACCTCTTGACATTCAAACCCCCACAGGCTTCGACAATAACTACTACAAGAACCTCCTCCAAAAGAAAGGACTTCTCCACTCCGACCAACAGTTGTTCAATGGTGGCTCCACCGACTCGATAGTGCGTAGCTACAGCAATAGTCAGACTAGTTTCAATTCTGATTTTGTGGCTGCAATCATCAAGATGGGAGATAACAAACCACTCACTGGATCAAATGGAGAGATTAGAAAGAACTGTAGGAAGAGAAACTAAGAGTACTTTTTTATTATCCTTGGATTCCGAATAAGCTGTACGTTTGGCATTTTGCTTTAAGCATACATATATTATGTTATTGTTATCGGGGCGGAACTACGTACTCACGCCTTCGGTCCATAGCCGGCCTCCTACATTTTTCAAGTTGTCTTTAAATTTTTTACTTTTTATAATATAAACCCTTTAAAATTAGTTTTTGCTTATGATCATCATGTACGTACGTTAGTAGAAAGAAACACTGCTGATGAGTGCACTTTGTGATCAAATACGTACATGGGATTGAAAACGAAATTTGAGAGGGCCTACATACACTTCTCATTGTATTGTCAAAATAGCCTATAACTCACACTATGTGAGAGGTTTTTAAATGCTCTTACAAGATCTAAAGCGTAAACCATCCATTTAATATCTATTAACCAAACTAGCAAATTAATCCTAAATGCTCAATCTACAACTAAAACGTTAGACGACTAACGAAAATGGAACTAAACATGTAACTAACCAAATGCATAACATGCTAATATCTATTGGTACTAAAAATGAGATTAATTAAGCTAAAGGTTTACCTCTCATTGAAGACATGCAACCCAAAAAAGAACTCATTCTCTCTCCTAAACTCACTCTCGATCTCTCACACACACTATATAGGGTTTACTCAACAGTGGCAAAAATGGAGCTTAAGGGTGTAAAGGGGGTATCTAAAGCAACTCATGCAAAAATTATAGTACCTTTTAAAAAAAACAAAAACAAAAACAAAAACAAACAAACAAACTTCTCTCTCTCTGAAAGAGCTCCCCTAAGAAGAAAGTTTTCCCCTGAACTTTTTTCCTTCCTCTATCTCCTAATAACCCCTACTAATCTCCTGTTTCATCTTCTTTTCTTCATCTTGTTCTCCTAGTTACTATCATCTTTGCCTGCTGTTTTTCTCTATCTTTTTCACTGGTTTTATCTTCATTCCCTCCTTTTTTCACCTCCTTTTCCCTCCTGTTTTCTTCTTTTCCCTTATGGACATCGAAAGCCTTATTGCTCAGACTAAAGCTCTCTCTTGGGATGATCCTTCATCACAAATTAAGTCTCTTGCAGCTAAAACAGTCTCAGATGAATGTCTACCTCTTGTTGGACATGTCATCTCTCAAAAAACTCATAATAACCAATCTGTTTTAGTAGCCCTCACAAAAGGTTGGGAATTTGATGTCCCCTTCTCCTTTGCTGTTTTAGGTCCAAACAAATTCCTGTTTAAACCATCCAAGCCAGAACACCTAACCAGAATCCAAAACAAGTCAACTGGAATGTTAATGGTTCCCTGATCATTCTCTAGCAGTGGAATCCTAAAGCAACTCTTAGTGAACTATCTCTCCATTCAGCTTCATTTTTGATCCAAGTACATGGTCTTCCCCTGATTAACATGACCACAAAGATTGTTATCTCTATTGGTAAGGGGCTGGGAAATCTCATTAAGGTTGATGATATCAGTAGTGACAACAAAACTTTCAAAAGCTTTCTTAGACTACTTGTGGAGATTGAAGTGAGCTACCCTTTGAAACCAAGCTTCTCTTTTCGTAGAGATGGAGGTGAGCCTCTTTGGATTTTCCTGAAGTATGAGAGATTGAATATTTACTACAACTCATGTGGTAAGATTAGCCATAAGCTCATACACTGCTTAGTAGGGCCAGCTAGACCACTAGGCGAGCTAGGCACTCGCCTAGTGCCCCCGGCATACTAAGGCCCCCCAAAAAAAAAAATTAATATGGCAAAAAAAATAAAATATATATATATATATTTAAGGCCCAGAATTTTTTTTAATAAGGCCCAAAAATCATTATTATCAAAATTTAAGGCCTCTAACCATAAAAAAAAAATAAGTAATTTAAAAGGCCTCAATTTTAGAAGACCTCAATTTCATAAGGCCCCATTACACAAATTAAAATAATAATAATAATAAATTAAAAAAAATCTACAAATCTCATCAGCCCCACAGGGCCACAGAGACGACCATGCTGCTCAATGTGCTCGTACACAAATTTAGAAGTAAAGAATCTAACAAATCCATCAGCCCCATAGCCTAGGGACGACCATGCTGCTAATTTGATGGGACAAACTAATTGATGTGAGTTGTATTTGTTGTTTTCCAGAGTAGACAAGCTTGGAGGGGAGGTAAAAAAAACCTTGCCAGGTACACTTTCTAAGCTAAGTTAGTGTTACACGCGTGGATAGTAGGGGGAAGGGTAAGCTTTAGTCCATGGCAAAAATCTGACAAATCCCATCAGCCCACACTCCACAGGCGACAATGGCCAAAAAATCTGACAAATCCCACGGCTCCTACCCCAAATCTCGCCAAAAAATCTAGCAAATCCCACGGTTCCCACCCCAAATCTCCATAGGTAACGGCCAAAAATACTAGCCAATATATAGACAACCAGGAACTCTCCTTCTGGCTTTGTTCTCCGAAAGCTTCAAGCCTTCAAGTTCAATTTTTTTTCTCAAATTTTCTCTAACCAAAAATCATAAGTTCTCTCTAGTTTCATAATTCATAAAGAACCATCTCTCCAAGGCAAAAGGTTAGTTACCAAAATCTCTTTGTGCAGGTTGAAATTTATTTTATTATTATTTTTTATTTGATTTTTCAAAATATTTAATAACAAATTTATAACTAATTTGTAATTCTTTGTGCAGGTTGAAAGTATTAATAGACAATCTGATTATCAAGTTAATTCAAAATATTTCCTTTGTCAAATCAGGTTTTATTGTTCTATTTTTTCAATTTATTTTATTGTAGTCAGAATATATATATATATATTGTATAAATCGTATTTGTTTAATTTATTAATATTTTGATCAAACATGTCTACTAGAAGATATACATCTAGTTATGAAAAACTTTAAAAAAAAAAAAAAAAAAAAAAAAAAAAAAGAGAGAGAGAGAGAGAGAGAGAGAGAAAAGTAGAACAATTGATTGAATCTCAAAAAGAAGCTCTAAATAAATTTGTTATTAGCAATAAACAAAATATTGAGGCTAGTGAAAATCTCATAGATGAACAAGAAATTCAACAAAAAGAATTAGAAGAAAATAAAAATACTATAGATGTATCTACCTCTATTGTTACAAATATTTATGATCCAAGCCAATGAAAAAATATTGATGCAAAATTAAGGGATTTATCAGTAGAAAATGGTCCGATATGCATTAATATAGATTTTCCTAAAGATAAGAACTCTAGGCATTTTTCTAGCACATATTATATACGAAAATTATCAGATGGAAAGCAACATAATAGAAAATGGCTAGTATATTCAACAGAATTAGATAGAGTATTTTGTTTTTGTTGCAAGTTATTTAATTCAAAACCTAATAGAATGCAACTAGATAATGAATTAATTAATAATTGAAAAAATCTTAGTGTTAAACTAATTAGAAGTCATGAAACAAGCAGTTAATATATTATGAACATAAATGATTGGGTTGATTTAGAAATAAGATTGTTAAAAAATAAAACAATTGATAAAAATGTCCAAAAACAAATTAATAGAGAGAAAGATCATTGGAAAATAGTATTATTGAGAATTATTGTTGTAGTAAAGAATCTTAGTAAAAATAATTTGTCATTTAGAGGACAAAATGAAAAGATCTACCAAGAAAATAATGGAAATTTTTTAAGTCTAATTGAAATGATTTCAGAATTTGATCCAATAATGCAAGAGCATGTTCGGCGTATTGAATATGGGAAAATTCATAATCATTATCTTTGACATAATAAACAAAATAAATTGATACATTTGTTAGCAACAGGAGTAAAGAAGAGTATTATTGAAAAAGTTAGAGAAGCAAAATATTTTTCAATTATATTTGATTGTACTTCGGATGCAAGTCATCAAGAACAAATGTCTCTTATTCTAAAATGTGTTAATATTTCCAAAAATTCAATAAAAGTAGAAGAACATTTTGTAGAATTTATAACAGTAGATGATACTACTGGAGAAGGTCTTTTTAATGACATGATTGGATTAATCAAAAAACTTGATCTTAATATTGATGATATATGAGGACAAGGATATGATAATGGATCTAATATGAAGGAAAAAGAACGAGGGGTGCAAAAAAGACTACTTGATATAAATCTTAAAACATTTTACACACCTTGTGGTTGTCATAGTCTTAATCTTATATTATGCGATATTGCTAATTCATGTCCTAAAGCTATATCTTTTTTTTGGAATTGTATAACGTATATATACTTTGTTTGCATCATCTACAAAACGATGAAAAATCTTACTAGATAATGTACCAAGTTTAACTCTTAAGCCATTTTCTCAAACACGTTGAGAAAGTCGGATTGAAAGTCTAAAAGCAATAAAATTTCAAACTCCACAAATAAGAGACGCTTTACTACAATTAACAAAAACAAGTAATAATCCAAAAACAAAAAGTGAAGCTAATTATTTAGTAACATATGAGATGGAAAGTTTTAAATTCTTATTGAGTATGACTATTTGGTATGATATTTTATTTACTGTTAATACTGTTAGTAAAAATTTACAATCGAAAGACATGCATATTGATGTTGCTATAAATCAATTAGAAGGTCTTCTTTCCTATTTTAAAACGTATAGAGAAACTGGATTTATATCGGCTATGATTTCGTCTAAAGAAATTGCAACCATAATGGAAATAAAACATGTTTTTTGTGAAAAACGTATAATTCGTAGAAAGAAACAGTTTGATGAGAACGCTAATGACGAGACAACACAATCTACTAAAAAATCTTTTAGAATTGATTACTTCTTATATATAATAGATCAAGCTATTTCTTCAATTCAAAGTAGGTTTGAACAATTTCAAATATACGAAAATTATTTTGGGTTTTTATTTAATTTTAAGATTTTTTTTTTTGACATGCCTGCACAAGAGAGGAGAGGGGGACATTTCCGCACAAGAAATTAAAATCACTAGATGATGATGGTTTGCAAAATAAATGTCTTAATTTAGAAGGTTTCCTAAAACATGATTTTGATGGTTTAGATTTATTTTCAGAACTAAAAGTTTTAAAAGAAATTATACAAATAAAAGAAAGTGCTTCAATTAACATATTAAATTATATAAAAAAAACTTGATTCTTTTCCAAATGCATGTATCGCTTATAGAATTTTATTGACTATACCTGTTACAATTACTTCTACAGAAAGAAGTTTTTCGAAACTAAAATCCTACCTAAGATCAACAATGTCACAAGAGAGATTAAATGGATTAGCCATTTTATCAATTGAAAAAAGGATGTTAGAAAATCTTGAATATAAAAACTTAATTAGTAATTTTGCATCCCAAAAAGAGAGAAGAATGATTTTTAAATAAAAATATAACAATATTATTAATATATATATTATTTTTAAAAAATAATGCCACATTTCAAAGTTTCGCCTTAAGGCCTCAAAATTAATTGGGCCAGCCCTGTTGCTTAGCTCCACCTGAAGAAAGGTTTCCTGAGAAATACTATGTTTCACTCCAAGTTAATATCTTTTCAAACCTACTTCCCAACTCTCCTCTATCAAAAACCAACCTTGCCATCACTCAAACTCAACCTTCTTCTTCTCAATACATGTCCTTTAAGTCAACTCAGCCGAGTGCAACTAACCTAATCACTATTCCTAACAGACAAACTCACCTAGCTCATACATGTCCCTTGCAACAGAAAATATCTTAAAACATTGTCCCATCAAGCTCCACCTCTTCATCATTAAATGAACTCAATTTTATCCCTTCCTCCGCCACAATTATGATCACCCCAACCTGCACCACAGTCGCCCCACAAACTCCACATCAACCCCACATGCATCCCACTTCCCAATCTCAACCTTTGATTACTTCTCAACTCCACTGCTCATCAGGTTTAAACCAAGAGACTTCTGAGCTATCCAATTAGAACCAACCCTCACTATCCATAGTTCTTCCCTTTAATAAAACGTCACCTCTCTCTCTTGCCTCCACATTAGCCTGTACTTTCACTCAAACGGTTTTAACCAACCTCTCAAAACTTCCCTCCAAAAAATCTTCAAACACTTCAAAAAAAGCCAACCCCCAAAAACCACTCTTTTTCCACCTTGTTTGCAGAAAACAGTGAAGCTTGCTCCTCATAGTTTTAACCCCTCCATGTTCAAGAAAAAAAGGGCTAGGCTGACAGGTGACTTACTTCCTTACAAGAAAGGTGAGGCAGCTCTCTTCTGTTAGCAACCACCCCTGAGGAATTGGAATCTCCCATTCCTATGGACTCCACTCCAAACACTGATCTGCAACTACCAGCTAGGTCCTACTTCAAATCATCGAGGAAAAAGAAAAAGGTTTTACCTTTTGTCTCTTTGTTTGATTCTGCTATTTTAGACAATAGTGTATCCATTGAATTAGGGGACCATGTGGTGTCCCCCAGCAGTAAATGAAGATTTTATCTTGGAACTGCAAATGGATTTCTCGCCCTGCTGCAGTTCGTGGTCTCAGGGCATTGATCAGAGTCAATAGTCCTAATGTACTCTTTCTCTCTAAAACAAAATCTTCTCCCTCTCTTGTCTCCTCTATTCTAAATCATCTTGGTTATTATTTGATGACTCATGTTACTCCAATTGGTTCTAGTGGGGGTCTTGCTCTAGCCTGGAGATTAAGTATGAAACTTGAGTGCTTTCTCACAAACCAAAGCAACATTTTTGTTTGATTTTTTTTTACTCTCCCAATTGTCCTTGGATATTGTCTTGTATGTATAGTCCCCCTGATAAGTGTAACAAACCTGTCTTCTGGGACTCTCACTGTTGTTGGTGAGGATTTTGCTAGTCCTTGGCTTTGTATTGGTGATTTCAACTTTATTCTAGATCAATCTAAAAAGCTTGAAGGTAGACCAGTAGCCAACTCCTCCCACTGCCCTTTCAGAACCTTCATTGATCATCTTAGTTTGGTTGACCTTGGGTTTGTAGGAAACCCCTTCACTTGGTGTAACAACAGACAAGGCTTAGCTACTATAAAAGAAAGGCTTGATAGAGGTTTAGCCTCTCTTGATTGGATTCACCTGCATCCAAACTTTTCTCTCATCCATCTCCCTACATCCATTTCTAATCACAACCCCATATCACTAAACACTAATACCACTTCCTTTTATCTGCCTAGGCCCTTCAAATTTGAAGAATTCTAGACCTTTGATCCCATTTGTGGCTTTGTTATTGCTGCTACTTGAAAGCATTTTATTACTGACTCTCCAGCTGTTTGTCTAATGCAGAAACTAAATCAAACTAAAACAGCTCTAAAAAGGTGGAATTCTCTACATTTTGGAAATATACAAGCTAAGATCAAGTCTGCTCTGTCTAAGATTGATCAGGTCCAGCTTTCCCCCATAGTTTTCAAACTAGCTTACAAGAATCCCTGCTGAAGAAAGAACTTGATGGTTTACTAATCAAAGAAGAATCTCTCTGGAGGTCTAAATCCAGAGAAACCTAGCTACAATGTAAGGATCTCAACACTAGATTTTTTTCACTCCTCTACTCTGATTAGAAGAAGATCAAATGCAGTAAACTTTCTCAAGACAAATGAAGGTGCTTGGGTTTCTGATAGAGCTGAAATAGGAGGAAAATTTGTGTCCCATTTTTTTGATTTGTTCTCTACCTCAGCTCCTCATATTGAGATGATATGCTAAGCCTATTTGCTCATGTTGTTTCTGCTGAAGACAACTCATTTTTGTGTGCTCTACCCCCTGAAGAAGAGGTGGTTCAAGCCCTTTCTAGTCTAAGATCCATCAAAGCTCTTGGCCCTGATGGTTTCACTGCTCTTTTTTATAAGAAATACTGGTCAATTGTTAAATCTGATGTTCTAGACTATATCAGAGACTTTTTCCAATATAACCACCTATTGCAGGAGCAAAACCACACTCATATAGCTCTAATTCCTAAACAACCTGGTTCTCATACATTTCACCACTTTAGGCCTATCAGTCTATGTAACATTGTTTACAAAATCATCACAAAAATTCTGGCAAATAGACTGAAGACCATGCTTCCAAAGATCATATCTCCTTTACAATCTGTATTCGTTCCTTCTAGAAACATTCAAGACAACACCATTCTGGCCCATGAATTGTTGTACTCTTTCAAAAACAAAAAAGGGAAAAGGGGTTTCATGTTTCTTAACATGGATATGGAGAAAGCTTTTGATAAAATGGAATGAAAATTTATTATTTCTGTTATGAAGCAGTTGGGCTTCCATTCTACTTGGATTACCTGGATAAGATTGTGCATATCATCTTCTTCTTCTTCATACTTATCAATGGCAGCCCATTTGGTTTGTTTTCTCATAAAAGAGGCCTTAGGCAAGGTGATCCCCTTTCACCTTTCCTGTTTATTCTAGGCTTTGAAGTCCTATCTAGATTGTTGTTCAGAGAATAAGCTCTAGGTAATATCAAAGGCTTAAAAATATCAATAAACAATCTAGCCATTCATCACCTCCTTTTGCTGATGACCTTTTGATTTTTGGGAAAGCCACTCCTAAAGAAGCTACCATTATTCAGTCTTGTCTTGTGAAATACTGCCTCTGGTCAGGTCAATCCATCAATAATGGGAAATCTTTTATAAGATTTTCCAGAAACACTAACCCTACCACTGCAGCTTTGATTTTGGATATTTTGCCTTTCTCCTCTAACCGTCAACAGTCCATTTACCTTGGCCTGCCTATTGATGTACAAAATTAAATGTACTTGCAAGTGCACGAGTCGTATGCAATATAATGGGGGTGCAAGTGCGAGGTCGAACCCACAGGGAATTGTATTTTTGAAAGCAAAATTTACCCTAAACTAATTCTATTATGATCTAGTTCACAGCTTTGGAATGATGGTAGTTTAAATGAAACAAAAACGTAAAACTTAATTAAAGGAAATTGATATGTTGACGAAACACTAGGGTTTCAGAATCCACACTCACTCATTCTTAACAATCTAGTTTACTGATCTCAGATATTCCCCAAAGTTCTCACATATAAATCTTAGGCTTGTTTCACTTTTTACTTCACAAATTAATTAAACCATTCCTTGTATCCATTCTATACCCAAATCATAATAAAAATCCAATAATCGATTAAATCATTTGTTGTATCCGTAAATCACAGACAAATATCCAATCTTTATTGAAACATCTATTGTGTCCAGAAAATAAATCACAAGAAATATCCAATCTTTTAATCAAGAAACCAAGCAATTAATTGTATCGAATCATTATAAATCATCTATTGTATCCTTAAATCACAATAGATATCCACAATGCATTCAATCCACTTAATTGAGAAGTAAAACAATAAACAATTAAAACATTCAATTGGGGAAATCTGAAATACAAGAAACTAGATCGATAATCATAAGTGAGGTTTCATCTTCAACCCTAGTTGAAGATTTAGCCTCTCATGATATTGAAAGACAACATGTTCTTCATTGAAATCATAATAAAAATGAGTACTTACAAGTAATGAAACCCAAGATTGAAGTCCGAAAGCTAGGAAACCCTAGAACTCTCTTCTTTCTCCTCTCTAATTTCGTTATTCGCAGCCCCCCTAAACTAGTTTAATAAATATGTATTTATAGGGCTAAGACTAGGGTTTACAATTTAATAAAACGCTGAAATTCGCTCCAGGTCAGACGTGTGCGATCGATCGCACTCTAGGTGCGATCGTTCGCACTCGAGCATTCATTTTCAGTGCTGATGGGCGCATGTGCGAACGATCGCACTATATGTGCGATCGATCGCAAACGCTTCAGAATTTGCCTAATCTTGTGAAACATGAATTTGTAGATCTTCGAGTTAGCTTTCCAATGACACCAAGATCACTCCAATCGGAGTTCTACAACTCAAGATATGGCCATTTTGGTGGGACTCGTCGGGTGCAAGTCATCGCTCAACTCAAATTTGCTTCCAATGCTTCCCGAACTACCTTAAGTCCCAGAATTAATGTAATTAGCCCCAGATGTACCTTAGTAACCTGCAAAACACTAAAACACTAAAACTAACCAAAAACATCAGAAAATAACACAGCTAAAAGATTAACAATAGTAAATTAAGGGGTCTAAATGTGCAACATTTGACACACATCA
>CM017321.1:14044931-14274199 GCA_006937295.1 Carpinus fangiana | reverse complement strand
AAAAAAAAAAAAAAAAAAAAAAAAAAAAAAAAAAAAAAAAAAAAAAAAAAAAAAAGAAAGAAGAAGAAGAAGAAGAAGAAGAAAGAAAGAAAAAGAAAAAAAAGGATTTTCTATTACTAAACGTACTCCAACAATTACGGAGAGATATCTAATATCTTAGACCACCTGAAAAAGGTACTAGCTAATTAAAAAAAAAAAGATAAAAGGTACATTAACATATATATTTAAACACAACTCTAGTTCAAAAGTCTAAGTTAATAGGCTAAGGTCCATTTAAGTATATTAAGCACTCTTTTCTTTTATATTTTCTCAATGTGGGACACAACACTCACAAGTGCACTCACAACAATCTCCTCCTCACTTATGAGTCCCTTCACATTGACCAAACTCTTCCTCATTGCTTGTGAGTACTCACAACAATCTCTCACTCACTTGTAATTCTCTTCACATTGACCAAACTCCTTCTTACTTGTGAGTCTCTCAAGACACCCGTCCCAGGAAATAACCATAGCTTTGATACCATTTGTTGGGAGATTAAAATAATTATGGAGTTTTTACCAAGAGTACATTAATATACATAATTGAACACAACTCTAACTCAAAAATCTAAGCTAATAGGCTGAGGACCACTTAAATATATTAAATATTATTTTCTTTTATATTTTCTCAATGTATGACATCACACTCATAAGTGCACTAAAAAAAAAAATCTATATTCGAAGGTCCCATGCATGAAGAGATAAACAGTAGGTGTTAGGTGACGACGTGACGTGACGTGTCGAGCCTCATCACCATGAGAAGCTCTTTATAAATCCTACTTCATTCCATTGGTCACATACGAACACCTCAACTCCCACTCTTATACCAATGGCTGCTTCCTCTTTCTTAGCCATACTCACTTTGGCTTTGTTTTTGCTCTTTTCTGGGAGCGTCAATGCTCAACTTTCCACTAATTATTATTCGAAATCTTGTCCGAAGCTCTTGTCCACTGTGAAATCCATCGTGCAATCTGCAATAGCAAAGGAAGCCCGCATGGGTGCCTCTCTCCTCCGTTTGTTTTTCCATGACTGCATTGTCAATGTAATTTTCTCTTTCTCTTCTAATGTTAATTTCCAGAGGGACTTTTTTTGGGGACCTTATATAACTTATCTACACTGCATGCATGAAAATTATGATGCCAGGGATGCGATGGCTCCATTCTTCTTGATGATGATGACGCGTCCAACTTCACAGGAGAGAAGAATGCCCCTCCGAATCGGAACTCTGTCAGAGGATACGAAGTGATTGACCATATCAAGTCGGTTGTGGAGAATGTGTGTCCGGGTGTGGTCTCGTGTGCTGATATATTGGCCATTGCTGCTCGAGACTCCGTTGTCATTGTATGTTCTTAATATTGCATGCAATATCTTGATTAATTGACATGTTTTTTGCTTTCCTTTTCTCATTTTTTTTTTGGTTTTGTTGTAATTTTGCAGCTTGGAGGACCCAACTGGTATATAAAACTGGGAAGAAGAGACGCTAGGACTGCAAGCCAACGTGCTGCCATTAAAAGCATTCCTTCTCCAGCTTCCAGCCTAAACCAACTCATCTCTAAATTTAGTAAAGTGGGGCTTTCCACTAAGGACATGGTTGCGCTATCTGGTTTGATCTCTCTCTTCTTATATTAAAAGTACTGTACGTTATCAGATTTAGACTGATCATTTCTTTTAATTTTATATATACTTTTTTCTGCAATTTATACCATGCACTTGCACATATATTGTAATGATCATATAAGTACGTCACGTAACGCACTCCAATATTAAATGCATGTTAGAAAAAGTAGACAAGTGAAGTACGTTACTAGAGTAATACCCATGCACTATACCCCCAACCAGGGGCGGAGGGAGGGGTCGAGAGGGGTCATATGTCCCCCCTCAACCTCTAATTTTTTATTTTTTTTATCGTGGTAGAAAATTTCTTGGATGCCTTGGTTGCCCACCCTCATCCGTAAATCAGGGACAATTGACACTCACTCATTAGATACAAGGGGAAAACAACTGAAGCAGTGTCGGATCTCTGGAAATTATTCTACAACAATTTCACTGTTTATGGCTTTTAGGTTTAAGTTATACGAAAAGGGTGAAGAAGATGATGACAGACACTACTCCACTTACTAAACGCATCGTTTAAATTAATTTTTTTCTGTTTGTGGACCAGTGACCAGCCACTGCTTCTTCTTTCTTACAATAAGTCAATTTGCCAATGGGCTTAATGCATCAATGAACCATTGCCTTACCTTCTTTCTTTTAACACATGAGTGAGCCAGTACGTTTGGTTGAGAGACCAAACTCTAAATACTTTCTAAAAGTCCAAACCTTTTAAACTTTTATAGTAGCACTGCACAACATGATTAAAAAAAAAAAAAAAAGCCTAAGTATAGGTCTTAAAGCCTTCAATAATTCATACCAATTGCTTGTAAAATTTTATAATTAAACTTTTTATATTTAGATGGTTCAATTAAATTATTTTTCTTATGAATATATATTTTTTGTTACATGTTTTAATTGTATGAAATACATAATTTTAATTGCTTAATATTATGAAGATCACCAATGATTTCAATAAGTTCCAATCAAATTCTAACCAAGTCATGTCGAGGTAGATTAGTAAATCTGCCAATAGATCTTTGCTTAAGAAAAAAAAATCTGAAATAGAGACCAAATTCTAAAGACTTTATCAACCAATTATGAAGTCTTTTAAAGGATAATTGAATAAGATAACGCGAAAGACTTAACAAAATAAACTATATGTTACATTTATATGTTTTAAATAATAATTAAATTTTGTTAAATTATTTATTTATTTCATTAGTTATGTTTTTAATTTTGTNCATGTTAGAAAAAGTAGACAAGTGAAGTACGTTACTAGAGTAATATATACCCATGCACTATACCCCCAACCAGGGGCGGAGGGAGGGGTCGAGAGGGGTCATATGACCCCCCTCAACCTCTAATTTTTTTTTTTTTACCGTGGTAGAAAATTTCCTGGATGCCTTGGTTGCCCACCCTCAGCCGTAAATTAGGGGCAATTGACACTCACTCATTAGATATAAGGGGAAAACAACTGAAGCAGTGCCGGATCTCTGGAAATTTTTCTGCAACAATTTCACTGTTTATGGCTTTTAGGTTTAAGTTATATGAAAAGGGGAAGAAGATGATGACAAACACTCCACTTACTAAACGCATCGTTTAAATAAATTTTTTTCTGTTTGTGGACCAGTGACCGGCCACTGCTTCTTCTTTCTTACAATAAGTCAATTGGTCAATGGGCTTAATGCATCAATGAACCATTGCCTTACCTTCTTTCTTTTAACACATGAGTGAGCTAGTACGTTTGGTTGAGAGACCAAACTCTAAATACTTTCCAAAAGTCCAAACCTTTTAAACTTTTATAGTAGCACTAACACAGCACAACATGATTAAAAAAAAGCCTAAGTATAGGTCTTAAAGCCTTCAATAATTCATACCAATTGCTTGTTAAATTTTATGATTAAACTTTTTATATTTAGATGGTTCAATTAAATTATTTTTCTTATGAATATATATATATTTTTTACATGTTTTAATTGTATGAAATACATAATTTTAATTGCCTAATATTATGAAGATCACCAATGATTTCAATAAGTTCCAATCGAATTCTAACCAATTAAGTCATGTCGAGGTAGATTAGTAAATCTGCCAATAGATCTTTGCTTAAGAAAAAAAAAATCTGAAATAGAGACCAAATTCTAAAGACTTTATCAACCAATTATGAAGTCTTTTAAAGGATAATTGAATAAGATAACGCGAAAGACTTAACAAAATAAACTATATGTTACATTTATATGTTTTAAATAATAATTAAATTTTGTTAAATTATTTATTTATTTCATTAGTTATGTTTTTAATTTTGTTAATTAACTCTTGTTTAGTTTTAATTTTTTTTTATTCATTAAAAAAAAAAAAAAAAAATCTTGGCCTCCCTCAACCAAAATCCTAGCTCCGCCACTGCCCTCAACATGCATTTACTACATTAATTTCATGTATGGTTACATATATGGTAAGGAGAACCATTGGGATTATAGAGACATTTGATTTTGGCTAATTATTCAAATCATGGCTTTGTGATAACTGTAGGTGCCCACACAATTGGACAAGCAAGGTGCATAACTTTCAGAGGTCGCATATACAATGAGACCAACATTGACAGGTTGTTTGCTCGAACAAGGCGATCAACTTGTCCAAAGACAACCGGCTCAGGGGACAACAATCTGGCACCTCTTGATCCTCGAACCCCCACACGTTTCGACAATTCCTACTACAAGAACCTCCTTCAAAGGAGAGGACTTCTCCACTCTGACCAACAATTGTTCAATGGTGGTTCTACGGACTCCATAGTGCGTGGCTATAGCAATTGTCAGTCTACTTTCAATTCTGATTTTGCAGCTGCACTGATCAGGATGGGAGATATCAGCCCACTCACTGGATCAAAGGGAGAGATTAGAAAGAACTGTAGGAGGAGAAACTAAGAGTTATTATTATTATTATTATTATTATTATTATTATTGTCGACCCTTGGGAATATATATTGCGAATAAAGTGTTTAATTAGCAGTGTCACTTAATTTAAGCATAAATTGTGTAATAAATTATGAGCTTTAATTGTAGAAACAATCTCTTTAATTATGAAATTTGTCACTCTTTATATTAGGTTGAATGATATATAGTTTGTTATTAATTATGTTAATGGATATAGTTTGTTTTTGGTTATGTAGATGGATATATAGTTAATTTTTTATTATGTTGAAGGATATATAATTTGTTTTTGGTTATGTAGATGGATATATATATAGTTTTTTTTTGTTATGTGGATGGATATATATATATAGTTTGTTATTGATTATGTTGATGGTAGTTATTGATTATGTTGTTGATAGTTTTTTGTTATGTTGATGGTAGTTTATGGTTATGTTGTTGATAATTTATGGTTATGTTGGTGATTGTTTTTAGTAAGTTGATGGTTGTTTTTTGTTATTCTTAATTATATTGTTGAATTATCGTTCTTTTGTGTTATGTTTGCGACGTTGAAAGTTTATATAGTTTGTATGAGGAAATTGTTTATTTGGGTAGGGGCCGGAGAGGAGCACAAATAAAATAAAATAACATAAAATGTTTATCAGGAATTGCAAACCCCAAACAATTCAAACAAATAATTCCAAAAAAAAAAAAAAAAAGTAATTGCCACGTCAAAATTTTGACTTTTTTGACACCATAAATTTTAACATTCGAAACACATCAAAAAGGCCATGTCAAAAAAGGCCTGTCAAAAATTCATATGTTTTTTGCAGTGTATGTACATGTCGGTAAAGTTTAGAATGAAAAATAATACGTTTTCAATTAATTATAGAGGTAATTACCTTTTGCCCCCATGAACAACCAACTATGACACTTGACCCCATCAAACTACCATCTTATGGGAATAGGATCCTCTACAATCCATTATGAATTGGAGGTTATCCAGTTCATGGTTAGGATTTCTTTAAAGAAATCCTAGTGCCACAAATGTGTCATGTGTCCTTTTAATAAAAAATAATAAAATAGTAATTAATATTTAAAAAATAAATAAAAACTAAAATAATTTTTTTTTAAAAAAAACACTAAGGGGTGGCCGGCCACCCTGTAGGGAGTGGCCGGACCACCACCGTTGGCTTGGGGGTGGCTTCAACCACCCCATGGCCATTGGGGGTGGTCCGGCCACCCCCAAGGCCCAAACTGAAAAAGGAAAAAAATAATAATAATAAACCGTTGGCTAGCGGGGGTGGCCAAACCACCCCCAAGGCCCAAACTAAAAAAAATTCGTTGGCCAGCGGGGGTGGTTTGGCCACCCCCTATGGGTTGTCAGCTACCCATTTTTTATTATTATTTTAGTTTTTATTTANACCCCCAAGGCCCAAACTGAAAAAATTAAAAAAATAATAATATAAAAAATTAAAAAATCGTTGGCTAGCGGGGGTGGTCTGGCCATCCCCTATGGATTGTCAGCTACCCATTTTTTTATTATTATTTTAGTTTTTATTTATTTTTTAAATATTAATTAATTTTTATTAAGAGGACAAGTGGCACGTTTGTGGCCTTAAGATTTCTTTAAAGAAATTTCAGCCATGAACTGGATATCGTCAAATCCATTATAGACTAGAGAGGATCCGAATCCCATCTTATGACACTTTCTCCACTTCTGTCAATTAAAGATGTTAAAACTAATGGTCAACGGTCATGTAACTTGCATGTGCCATTTTAATTTTTTCCTTCCATTTTTACCCTCACTTCAGATTTTTGGATTAGGGTTTAGGATGATATAAGTTTCATTTTATTGATTTGAAGTGAAGGCAAAAATTGAAGAAAAAAAAAATTAAAATGGTTGACCGTTAGATTTAACTCTTTTAACTAACGGAATTGTGAAAAGTGTTATAAGATAATGGTTTGATGGGATCAAGTGTCATAATTAATAGTTAATAGTTCATAGAGAAAAAATGTCAGGGTACTATAATTAATAGGGTAAGAGGTAATTACCCCTTAATTATATATACCCAAAAGTGGCGCGCGTCCAATTTTGAGAGATATGATGGTGTCGGTTATAGTTTTAGCCACGTGAAATTTGTCAAAAATATTAATCTGAAGATGTGGTACGTACGAAAGAGCAAATTAAAGTGGGACACTATACGAGATATGACGAGGCGAACGTGGGGATCACTTGGGCTACATCCCTGGGCCCGGGCCCAGTTTCAACTTTTATCCTTTTTTTTATTACTATTCCGTCTTCTCTCTGCCTTACAATTATTACGTGACCAATAATTGCTGATTTTGGTTTTCACAAAATCAGAAGAAGAAAAAAAAATTATATTAATATTTTCATATTCATACATTAATGTCACGTGTCAATTACGAGATTACACCCAAGCCCTCTTCCGAGCCCATGGGCTCCGCCAGAGAGTCTAAAACTCACTCTTTTCTGCACACGAAGCCCAAACTTTGTCGTAATATGACGAAGAAGGTGAGCCCAAATGATTTGTTAAATTATTTTGAACACATGTCGGTCTAGAAATCATAATGAAATAAATAAGCAGTAGATGGATGGAACCGAATTTTATTACTATAAGATTGATTAATGGTTTCAAATCATATAGTATAGTTGGAGGGTTAATATTTTTATTGGCTTGACTTTATTATATACACTTTCGCAGCAACATTTGCGCCTACTTCATGATCTCGATCTTAATTTGGCCATGCTCTATTAAAATCAAGGAAAAAATAGACAGAATTATTAAAATTAAAATCTTGGTAACCTCGGGTCTTAAATTGACCAAATACAAAATCTAAAAAAGACCAAGAAAATTCTGAAATATATATATCAATATGTTATTCTGTAATGATATTAATAAAAACCATTTTGAGAATCTTTCATAAATACGTGGGCCGGGGTCTAGCTAGAATTAATCAGACAGAATTAATAAATTAATACTAGTTATATAAAATAACAAAAACAAAATTAATAATTGCATGAAAAGCTGCGATAAGTTTTTTAATCCGGCTGCTGACATGGTATTGTAGCATATGCAAGTTGTGAAGCCACATAACATAATTAATGCCACACGATGTGAACAACTTTAATATATAAATATATATATAGATGTCTTCTTCAACTTCGCATGCTCATGATCGATCATGGCCTGCTTGTTTCAAATTCAGTGTACATTAATACAAAAGGCCTTAATTGCCCAAACTAATTTTATTTATTTTTCTTAGAATAATATGTTAAGCATTAATTTGTACGAAATATTCCTGGACAATTACAACCAATATTTTCTCTTAATTTCCCCTCGAGATTCGAGTGCAAACATATGATCGATCGTCTGATCACGGAGAGAGAGAGATGCTTAGACATTGGTCAACTCAACTGGGTATGATCAGTTCTAAATTTTAAGGTTTAGAAAAAATTAATTTAATTTGTTTGATTACCATTAATTATAAGCTGAAACCTAATTCTTTTCCTTCCTTCTAGGTTTAACCATGAAGTTGAGCTGAGGAAGAAACTCATATTGGTTTGTTTAATCAAACGAGCCAATTGCTTGAATCGAGCTTAAACTTGGTTGATTTATCATGTCGAGTCGAATTCGAACACTGTCTTAAAGCTCGATTCGAGCTTAAGCCTAGGTATAGTTTTTTTAGCCAAACTTAAACAATCAATACTCTCGATTATAGCCTTTATATAGTTAAACAAAGTCATATTATATTCATTGGGCAGAAGGTATTCTCTATTATATATCCATTCATCAGACTAAAAACAAAAACACCTATTTTAATGCTTTGATGAAGAAGACTACTTTAGCTATTAATTCCGTGTCATATTCATCTAAAAGTAATTGTCAAGTTTGCCGACAGCTTAAGAAGGAAATAAAGAAAATGCATCTGGCTGGGATGGAGAGAAGGTCAATGACCATTTCAAATTTAACTTGAGTCCCTTCTCCCCTGTCACTAACTTTTTCACTAATTGGTGCCTTTAATAAATCAATTGAATTTATCACTCAATTAACACAAAACTGACTAATTCTAAGGAGAGAGAGAGAGAGAGAGATATTGCATGTGCAAAATTAATTTTTTTTTAATCGATAAAAATTGAGCTATTGGGCCATCTATAGAAATTTTTTTAATTAACAAATGGATTGACATAAGATTAACATCTTTCTTCTTCTTCCAATTTTTTTTTGTTTTTGTTTTTGTTTTTGTTTTCGTTTTGGTGGTTATTATATTGTTTGTAAACTTGGAGTTGAGTAATCTAAACATAATGGTCAGTGAATAGTTAAGACATTGGAAATCCTCCCTTCTCACATGCAAGTTTGCAACAAGAAGTTCGAGACACGAAATAGATGAAGCTTGTGCATGTGTTTGTGATAAAACAAGACCTGATAAAGTGAATGTTCTCAGCAATTAATTATTGGCTTAATTAATATATACTTATAAATTGACTCTAGCTACCTAGATACATGTAACATGATTTATATGTATAATTAATATTGTTCCCGGCCATTGCATAAAGGTGCATGGGCCAAAATATAATCTTTTGGGAACAAAGAGATCGATCGAAGGAAGATAAACTTCTGTATGTATGCATGTGTTGATGATTTTAAATAAGGAAAAATTGAGGGAAGATGTAAAGAGATCGACAAGGAAAGATGCGACTAGCTTAAGCAACCATGACCCAAGACCAAATTCCATCACATCTATGAGAGACTTGAATGAGAGAGAGAGAGAGAGAGAGAGAGAGTCAATTAAGCAAGCAAATAAAAGAGAAATAGTGAAGGCCAGCAAAGAAGTTCCACGTATATATATATAGCTTTCTTGCTTATATATCCCACTCAGGCTGAAATCCACACGCCAAGGAAACCCAACAATATTGAGAAAATAATCTAGCTAGCTAGCTGGACCATCCACCATCCAACAAATACATTCGTCTACTTCATTAAGTGCTGTAGCTAGCTAGCTTCAATTATCTATTTTTATATATATATAATATATTCTGAAAAATCGTGCCAAACTTATAGTAAAAGTTTTCGATCGTCAATCGTCAGGCTAATTAAGAAACACGTACGACCGAATTCATCCATGAATCCTAATTAATTGTTTTAAGGGTATTCATAAATCCCAAATTGTATTCTAGATTCTTAAATATCTGGAGTAATTCCTAGACGACAAACAAGTTTTTTTTTTTTTTTTTTGCTTAACTCATTAAAAGTTCTAAAATATATCTGAGAATTATATTGGAGAATTATTTTAATAACCAACTTAGTTAATTTGGATTGGAGTATATTGATTTACAACGCAGGTTCAATTAAATTTAGATAACGTCATCAAATGGTAGCTCAATTGACTGTAAATTACATCTCATAAAGAGGATGTCACTCGTTTGAATCCCCTTAAATTTAGATAACAAGATTTTGCTCTTGGGTATTGCCATAAGAGCTTAAATTATTATTTATTTAATATTCAAGAAATTTCCAATAAAAAAGAAAAAGAAAAGATACTTAAAAAAGGTTATAAATACACACACATGTACTTACCAATATATAATTGTTACAATCGCTAGCTACTATCAAGCTGGTTAATTTAATTAGTCATTCCATAAATAATCTAACTCGGCAACCTCCAGCCAGCTAGCTAGCTTCTATATTATTCAAAAAAAAAGGGACATAAAGTAGTCAATTTTAATCAATTTTTAATATTTCAATATTCTTTCTTTGCAAAAATATTTTAATGGAAATGAAAATAGACTGTATTGTCAATATTTTAACTCAGAACTTTATATTCTAATATTATATTATATTATATTAAATCATTAATTATTTAAAATAAAAAATAA
The DNA here is from genome assembly GCA_006937295.1 of Carpinus fangiana. Lineage (NCBI taxonomy): Eukaryota > Viridiplantae > Streptophyta > Magnoliopsida > Fagales > Betulaceae > Carpinus > Carpinus fangiana. The sequence continues at coordinate 14,263,763 of CM017321.1, read as the reverse complement.
TAATAAATTTTATAATTTAATAAACATTTTAACATACAGATTGCCGCATTAATTCAAACTGATTAGTCATTCTGGAGAATATATAAGGTTCAATGGAAAGGAGAAATAAACAAGGTGTGAACAACCAAAAAAAGAAAATATTACTTATATATATATGGAAAATGCTAGGGGTTCTCCTCATAGTGTTCTCCTAGCGTTCTCCCAGACTTAGGTAAAATATGATTTAAGAAAAAATAAAATTGTAGTGGCCTCTAAAACCGGTTTTTTTAGGCATTAGCACCAAATTTGAGGCATTAGCACCAAAATTGAGGCATTAGCATCAAATTTGAGGCATTAGCACCAAAATTGAGGCATTAGCACCAAAATTGAGGCTTTAGCACTAAATTTAAGATGATCAAATATATTTTTTGTGATACAATCCTTAAAGGGTTAACCTTCCACCCTTAGGTTTTAGTTTTGAATCCAAAAACAAGTTTTAAAGCATTAGAACCTAAATATTAACTCATAAAAATTAATCTATTGGCAAAAAAACGATACTATAATTTTATTTTTTCTTAAATCATGTTCTAATAATACTAGGAGAACGCCAAGAGAACACTACTGGAAGAACCCCTAGCAAACCCCATATATATATATAACGTGCTCTAATAAGAGAATTAAGGATGTTAATTAATATATATATACACCCAACAAAATAGAAAAATGAAAGTGTTGAAACCAAGTGGAACAAATGGCATATGTTGCATATGATGTTCACATATGAAACCAGAATCAAAGAAGTTTCTCGCGCGCCTACATTAATTGGGAGGATCACAACTATACCTTCTGTCTCCCCCAACTTCAAACAACAACTCATATATTATTAATTCCTTCAATGGCATGGGCTAACATGTGGAAATTAACAATATATGTACTGAACTCATCATCCTGCATGTGCAGTAGTAGTTACTCTCTACTTTTTAATCCATAATTCCCAGCTATGAATTAATGTCGATGTATAAACCCTCAAATGAATTCATTTTCCTAGGGTTTTCATATATAAAATGTGAACAATCAACAAAGAGAAGTGGCCATGGAAAACGGCCGGGAGATTGATTCAATATATATATGAAATATAATATATTGCATGATAGGGATTGGAAGAAATAGACATATTAACCTATAGACTTTAAATGATCATGAATACTAGAACATGCAGTAATATTAAAGTAAACGACCCAGAAACATCAAATAATAAATTTCTCTTCCTCATTTTATTCGACTTAATTGTTTCATAATAAAGGGGAGAAAAAATTGGATTCTTCGCATGTAGTAGCTAGTCTAGGAAATTAACCAAAATAGGAAACAATATTATCATTTGAAAGGGTGCTATAGTCGGAAGCATTGGCTTGTTGGGTGTACATAGAAGAAGAGGAGGAATTAGCGGGAGGAAGTGGAGGAGGTGGTGGCGGCGGAGGCGGAGTTGGTGGAGGGGCAGCAACCGAAACAGCCCCGGAAGCTGCAGCGAGCAAAGCCACATGATGATGATGAGAAGATGGCATGATATTAGCTTCCCGATATTTATGCTTAAGTATCTCCGCCCTCACTGCATTGAGTTCAGCTTGTAGAGATTGAACTTGCTGTTGCAAAGCTGAGATGGCTCCCATGCAGCCGTAGACCGGGTCTCTTAGCCTCACGTTCGCCTCATAAACAAGACTATTTGCCGTGTCGGCTCTTTGACTCTCCGGTACCTCCTGAGTCATATACCATAATTAAGGAAATTGTTAAATTTAATCAACACTTTTTTCTTTCTTTCTTCTTTTTTTTTTAATTTTTATTTTATTTTTTTTAATTCATCCAAAGAAGAAGAAAAAGAAAAATGGGGGTGGGATTATGAGTATGTATTATCACCATTAGCATCTTGGAGACGTTGCTAGCACCAAAGACTTTATGAACAGAAGCGAACTTGTGGGGTTCATGGGGAGAGAAGTATGGAGAAAAGGGGCATTCTTGAGCACACCTTCGTCTCAAGAGCTTACAAGCAGCGCATGGAGTAATGGTGTTTAGGGTTCCAGGAGGACCTAACATGTGTCTTCTTCCCATATGAGAAGAAGAAGCATCGGTCTCTCTCTTGATCCTCTTGCCTATCTCATCAAATCTCTCCCTAATAGAACAAAAAAAATAAAATAAAAAAGCATATATATCAAAAATTGTAATTTGGGCTCTTGATGATGCATATGGTTACAAAGCCCATAAAAAGTAGTAAAAACAAAAAGAAATTAAACGACTGTGCTGCTGTCTGCTGATGTGATGGAAGATAATATTTCTTACCTGAAAATGGCAAAAAAAGATCAGAGAGATATTTCTTACCTTTCCCTGGACATTCAGGCATGCTCTCTGGTATGGACGTGAACTTGCTCAGAGAGAGAGAGAGAGATGAGGGAGAGGGGTTGAAGAGAAGAAGAAAGGAAAGTAAGGGCAGGATAGAGTGTGCTTAAAAGGCAAGGAAAGTGGTCCACTAGTGTTGTTTATTAAAGAAATTGAGGCTGAAATGGGAAAGAAGCTAAGAAAAACAATTTGTTAGTTTTTTGGTGATCGATGTTTATGAAGCCCTCTGCAAGATGTACGAGGAGGCTGGATTTCAGAAATTATACTTAGTTTCCCAGAGAATTAAACAGACCACCTTTGACATGCATTGAGCATCAATGGAGAAACAGAAAGAGAGAGAAATGTACAAATGCCAGCTCTGTGACCGCCATGGTCACGTGTGAGTCCTTAAATGTGTTTTGACTTTTTGAATCAACCTCTGAGTTGCTGCATGTGGGTCTTGCTTCGTTCTCAGGGGAGACCTAAATAAATACTAGTCTTTTTATAATCACCAGGGATTTGAACATGTTTCTGTTAATCACTTTAAATTAACAAACCATTAGTATTTAATGGTACTGTTGAAGAGAAAAATTAAGATGATCAACTGTACTTTACTTGGCATGTTAGTTTCTTGTCAAAATCAAGACCCACCTTGATTAAAAAGACCATATCTGGGATCTAGTCACGAAAATGAAGTTTAATATCACCATCATATCGCCGTGCAGAAACCGCAATCCTTTCTGTGAAAGGCTATGACTAAATGCACACCCAGTGACTCTCACTGCCATCATTTAAAACATCTTGGAACTCTTAATTTACCATGCTTGGATTTTTGTTTTTTTTTTTTTATTTCTTCCGTTTGTTTTGACATAAAATATTTTTTGAACAATTTTTTTTTTTCTAGTATTTTCGGTGTTCGGTATGACAAAGTACTGTTATCAAACCGAAAACATTTTCCATTAATCAAGAAAGCATTTTTTAATTTTTGTCAAATGGTTTTTTTTTTTTATAAAAAAAAAAATGTAAATCATATTTTGAGTTTGAGTTTCTCCTTCTTAAATTGTTGGATTTCAACGAACCACCGCTGGAAGCTTTCGAGCTGCCGCAAGACTTTACCATACCATTGTCGAAAGCTGCTAAACCACCTTAGGATTACGTTGAACCACTACAAGAAGTTGCCAAAGTTCGCTAGAAGCCGCCAAACCACTGCAAGAAGCTGTTAGACCCTGTAGAACCACTGCCGGAGTTCGCAGGAGGTTGCCAAAAATCACCAGCTGTTTTTCGCCAAACACCAAAAAATATTTTTCAACAAAAAACATTTTATGTTAAAACAAATAGACCCTTAGCATGTATTGAAACACGTCTTTTTTGTTTGTTAATGTATTTTGGACAGCTGCTTTCATTATTTATTTGAGGAGGTGTTCTGATACGGCATGGTGAGAAGTGAGAACTAACTATTTTTTTGTGTTTTAAGGAGTATTTTGTGACTGAGTTATTTGTTAATTTTTTTTTATTATTTTGATGAAAGCTAAAAGACAAAACAAAAAAGAGAAAACAATAATTTTAACACTGATTGATCCTTTAATGAAGTACCCCCCAGAAATCTTTGAAGTTTACTGGCACTTGAAAGAGCTTAGTCTATAAACTACACACACTAGGTTTTCACATGATGTTCAGAGAAAAAGATTGAACACCCTTCCGGGTAAGTTAACCATGTTTAGTGTTTATTAGGGATAAATTGATAGATACAGCTGCTGATTTTAAGACATCTCACCCACATTATCATGTAATGAAAGCATCGTGGTTACAGAATCTTGAATAGTAATTTTTATTCCAACCACTTGAATTTCGCACCTCTGCGCCGTGCATATATAGTGCTGTCAACTTCTTCCAACTGTTTCCTCTTCGTTCACTTTTCTCTCCTTTTATAATAACGTACAGTAACATTAACATATATGGTGCACGCATGCATTGATATTTTACACCATACAACTTCTTCAAGTAATGGACAGTTGATCTTCTAAAGCTGCATCTATCAGTAACCACTAACGCATATTGTAGCTTCTTCAGCGTTAATGGTTGATTCATTTGGTTAATATCATGAGATCGGTTGTTGGAGTCATTATTTAATGGATAATGGGCGAGATCGTGTATTAATTTAGGGTTTATTTGACAGGAATGAGATGTAAAGTGAACTTATCTTAAAAGGGTTTTACCTTACTAAAAAACAAAAAAAGGTTGTAGTGATCGAGCTAAGAGGGAGAAAGAATCTAGCTAGTACCTAATGTGGGGTTAATTTTTTATAGAGAAGATAGAAAATTTTTCTCTTGGCTGTGATTTTGAGGAGTGTTATATCAAAGTTGGTGATGAAAAGGAGGGAAAAGGAAGAGAAAGGGTACTACTTTGAGGGCAATAAATTAAGTGAAACTTGATTGATTTTTATTTTTAATTTTTAACTTTTTTATGGGCAAGTGAAATTTGCTTAGAATGTAAGGAAATGGCACCATCGGTTCTTGTTTGACCCGTATTTTAAGGCTAGCACGTCGCCCCGTTGTTCTCTCATCTCCAACCTAACTTTCTCACTCTTTCACTCCCTCTCTTCCAATTGCACCAAATCCAAAACCACCACCCACCCACTTCCACCATATTTACAGTCAATTGCTTGACCTTCGATGATCTCTTAACCTTAAACAATTAAACCCTCAAAAAGGGACCTCCAGATTCATTCATTCATTCATGGTCTATCTTCAAAAGTCTTATACATTAGATCCAAGACGTACGTGTCAACTTTTTTAATACCAAACAAACATTCGTTTCTAATTTCCAATGGTCAAAATCCATGGGATCGAGTCATGTCAAAGATTAAACCTTTACTTGTGCATCAACTTGGTGCCTATTTCTAACTATCTTGTTCATCAGCCTTCCCCCACCAATAGTTTACTGTTTACCAACCCCCTTCCCATTTGCAGGGCTGAGGCTGAGGCATATGTATATATATATGACGGCAGTTAGGGCGAGTTAGGACTATTATTGGTATAATAATTCTATTTGATTGATCTGGCCAGTATATAATATCTAGGGTTGATAGTATTTTTCTAAAAGTTGAATTTAATTTCTAAAGAACTGATTTCTAGTGGGACAACCGCATAGAGATTTTCAATAATTTTTTTGTCTGAGTATGTTTCCGAATCCAAATAGCAAATTATTGAGGATCGATCTGGATTCGGACAACATAGCCACCAACAATATTAATGATCTATCTGTCTATGCATAAACAATATAAATAAAAACAGTAGGTTTGAGTCTAGCTTTTTTTTTTTTTTTTTTTTTTGAAAGAAATTCAACTTAGTCTCGTTCTTGAAAGATCAAGAGCATGTTAGAGAATAGCAATGTGGGCTTGTCCCACATTGCTTAAGTGTTGAGAAAGCCTACATAAATAAGCCTTGCTTATGTGGATGTAGGTCTTAAACCGAACCACCTTAAATCGTGTATCTCTTGTCTTCTCCTCTCTTGCTCTTTTATATTTCTGCATTTATATTTCCACTTTATGATTTCTTTAAGAGCAAAGCTCTTACAGTACAGGGTAAGCCCTGAAGTATTCGTAGCTTAACTACAAAAATACCAACGTCATACAAGACGTATTACAGTTTAGACTCTCAAAACAAATCCACTAACCTATGGCCAATCAACAAATGAAATACAGTCTGTACCAGACAGAACCTTAGGCTAACACTAATCCTCCTCGACCTGAAAGCCAAGATAAAATTCACGTCTACAACCCAAAGGTCTAGACCAAGCATCACACCCAAAATTAGGCCGATCGAGAAATGACTTATTACAAGCAAATAAACAAAAATCGATTAGCCAAATGAGTGCAATTAATAACATAATCTAATTCAATTAATTAAATTTGCCACAGTCTATGCCTTTCATAAGACACATATACACCCAAAAGAGTGAGTATCCAGCGAAGGAAGAGAGATTTACAAAATTTCCATTTCACTAGATGAGGACATGTTTGTAATCTGCTTCATTACCATCAAGTATATTGTCAAGCATAGTGCTATGAAATCAAACTTACGCTTGAAAAATACGTAAAAATCTGTTTATTAAACTGCCCCTTGTTTTGTTTCACAATTTCTTTAGTTGGGCTTTGTGATAGCGGCATGGAAGGCTCCACCGGCCCATTAGGTCAATTGGGATCAAATGAGGATGAGGCCGGCAAGATGTGATTTAAACAAAAGCAGGCCCAATGGGATAGCATGGATCCTCATTCCTGGTGGTATTCGCCTAAAGATTGAAAGCCCCTACAAAAGGTAAGACCAACCATGTCTCACGTATGCTAGTTCTTTCGCTACCAAATTCGTTCAATTTTTAGTGGTTTAGCTAGGGGTGAAATAGCGGTTACGGTTAATGGCTAAAACCGCTAACCGCTAGCGGTTAACCGTCCGGTTAGCGGTTAACCGGATGCGGTTAACCGCTTTTCTACTAACCGCTTTTTATTGGGTTTTTTTTTCCCCATTTTGGGCTCACTTTAAACCCTTGTTTTGCTCACTTTAAAAATTAAAAAAAAAAATTCCTCTTTCATGGCTATTTTAGCATTAAAAATTGTTGGTTTAAAGTAAGAATTATATATTGGACCATTATACCAAAATCTTGTTGGTCACCTTCTATAACATATAACATACAAATAAAATTATAACAAAATTATCGTTTTGGGTTAAGAAGAAATGAATATATAGAAGTACAAAACTACGTCGTTTTGTACTTCTATATTATATAAATAATAAAAATATAAAACCCAAACAAAAGTCAAAGGTTAAAATTGAGACTCCAAAGTAAAAGAGGCACACAATAACCATTAGGCTATAATAACTTATTATTATTTATTATATGAAATATATATAATATAAATATATATTTTATTTTAAAAAAGGCGGTTAGCGGTTAATGGTTAGCGGTTAGTCGATTTTTCAAAATCCACTAAGACGGTTAGCGGTTTTTACTAACCACTTTCAAAGTAGTTAGCGGTTAGTGAATGCGGTTAAGCGGTTTTAAATTTCACCCCTAGGATTAGCAGTTAACGATTTGGCGTTTTGGAAATAGAAAATTTGGATATTGGAATTCGTTCAACTTTCTGCCATTATAGTGAGGAAATGCGGGATGTCGTTTTATGAGGAAATACGGCACAAATGGGCCTACCAACATTTACTGTTGTACCAGGTGCCAGTATGTTTGCCCATTAAGCACGCACAGAAGAAATCATCAATGTTGGCTCGAAATTTGGCCCAAAATATGTTGCACAAACACTAATGCTACAAGTTTTTTTTGTATTTTTTTTTAGTCCCTTTAAGAATGATGTGAATATTAAAATCATCATTAGACTTATAATTAATTACTATTAGATTTTAATCAAATTAGAATTTTAATAGCCACATCATTCTTAAAAAAACTCAAGAGAAATTTATAAAATTACTCTAAGTAAGGTGATGATGATTGATAAATGTTGGGCTCAAATCAAACAACCCAAGACCTTATATATTAGCTTACGCGAAAAGCCGTGTATATATATTTATTGAAGTTTTTCTAAATTTAACCATGCATGTTATCAAGAAAAGTTTGAGCCACGTGTTAGAGGGAATAGTAGAATATTAATTAAATTCACCTTAATTAATATATTATCATAAACTGAACATTATGTCTAAGTAAAAGTTTTGTATTTTAACCTTGCTTTAATCAATTAGATCACACACACAAATAAATAAATATATATAGCTATTTTAATTAAATATTCTACGTAGATACTGACCACATAACCTATCAGATGACTAATCCAAATTGACCTAAATCTGGAATTTGATTTGTTTGGATTCATAAATCTCTTGGATTTTGTTACTAGGAATGGCTTAAATGGGAAGTAGATAAGTTATAATGCACGTGAAATCATGTGGTCCAGCAAGAAAGTGAATTAATAGGGCATCCTCTTCCTCTCCGCAAGAAAACAGGTAGCTAGGCCTAGACTTGTTGGAGCTCTCTACTTTTATATATCATGGTAATAGAATTAATATCGACTCTCCGCTTCGTTTGATTTGGATAATATTTAATAATTAGTTGTATTAAATAAATATTTTTGTCTACTCAAACAATAAAAAGAAAAAAATACCCATTCAATATAACTAACTGGATATTATACGGTTCAAATGAACTAAATAGGATCATATTCCATATGAGTAACACTACAAGTCCATTTTGTGTCACTCTAAGAATGATGCTACTCCTAAAATTATTATTGAGCTTGTGATTGATCACTATTGAATTTTAATCAAATAGTAATTTTAAGATCACATCATTCTTAGAGGGACAAAAGTGAAACGAAATTGACTTCTAGAATTACTCATTCTAGTAGCGTCGGGAGTCGGTCAATAATTAAAGCACTAAAGGGCAAATATAACGGAAATTGCTCATGGCACCCCCAAATAGTTGATATATATTGAGGCATGGATCAATTCAAACACACGTTGGATCGGAATAGGATCCTCTCCAATCTATTTTGAACTGGAGAATATCCAATTAATAGCCAAGATCTCTCTAGAGATATCTTAAGGCCATAAATGAGACACATGTCCATTTAATATAAATAATAATAAAATATTATTTATACTTTAAAAATAATTAAATAATTAAATCTTAAAATATTAAAAAATATTTTAAAAAAGCTAAGGGTGGCCGAACCACCACCGTTGGCCTAGGGATGGCTTATCCAGACCGGAAGATCTGGTGTGGCCGAAGCCACCTATGGCCATTGGGGGTGGTTTAGCCACCCCCAAGGGCCAAAACAAAAATCAAAATCAAAAAAAAAAAAANGCTTCGGCCGCACCAGATCGACCCCCCAAGGCCCAAACTAAAAATAATAATAAATAAATAAAATCATTGGCCGTTGAGGGTGGCCGGACCACCCCCAATGGCCATGGGGCGGCTTCGACCACCCCAGATCGGCCCCCCAAGGCCCAAACTAAAAAAATTAAAAAAAAAAAAAAATCATTGGCAGTTGAGGGTGGCTCCATGCCAACAAGGGCGGTCCGGCCACCCCCTATGGGTTGGCCGGTCACCACTTAGTTTTTAAAATATTTTTTAATTGTTTATTATTTTAATTTTTAATTATTTTTAAAGTATAAATAATATTTTATTATTATTTATATTAAAATGATATGTGTCTCATTTATAGCACTAAGATATTTTTAAAATGATCTTAGCTATAAATTGAATATTTTTCTATCCAAAATAGACCGAGAGGATAGTATTCCCGTTCTCTCATACTGCAATTAATGCCAACAGATGCTTATAGTAAATGAAAATGGGATCTTTTCTCCTCGATCCATTCTCAGTACGTACAACTGGATATAGTTCAATTAATGTCTTCCAATTTCAAATTGAAGCTCCGGCCATCTCTTCAATTCAATTCAATTCAATTCCCAGACGAACCATTATTCATGTTAGAATATATTTACTATATTGACTATAATAGGTCAATATAGTCAATATAGGAAATATATTCTACCCCCTGTAAATATATTCTACCAATTTAAGGCAGGAACATAAATATGTATACATGATTGCTTTATATGTTGGAATAGGTAGCTAGCTAGGATTCGACCTCGATCTCGATCCATTTCATGTGAAACCCCTCCGATGGGTAACATGCATGGATTGTCGAGACCCAACAGCTCAGCTTTCTATCTCCTATCTCTCCTTAATAAAAAATTAATCTTGACAAAACATCTCCTACAAGCTTTGCCTAAGTAATTAATTATAGTTATTGAAAGTTGGTTTAAATTTTTAAACCAATCCAATCAAAAAAATAGGAGTTTATGGATAGCTCAATCGATTGTAGACCACGCCTAATAAAGTGAAGGTCACAAGTTCGAATCTCTCTTCCCCTCCTTCCCTTACGTGAATATGTAAAAAAAAATCAAAAAATAGGAAATATATCCCACAACTTTTAACAAAGATAAAGATCAGATATATATATATATACCCACACACTTGTTTTAAAACGGAAACTAAACTAAGATATCAAAAACCAAGGAAAAGGATCTACATCAGGTTTTGATAAACGACAAAGCTAGGCGCATGCACTTTGTTTGTGCGGTTTTACAAGATATCTTCCATTCGCGTTTATTATTTAATGACAATGGTGGCCGGCGACGGCGACACAGATCGACGTAGAAAACATTTGGAAATTAACATGAATATCAAGGACATCATCGTTTCACACGATCATGAGAAATGACGTTGAACACATAAAAACAAAAAATCAACATTATATATAAACTAAGAAGTCACTTAATTATAATTAGATTTACCTTGGCCTGATCCATGACCTACAATCGACAAGAATGTATTCTTCATGTTCCCCACTGGGTAGCAGCCTCGGAACTGATTCGAACCTTTACGCCTTGCACCAAACGACAACGTCGAGGTAGGCGATCTATGATATTTTGGCGATGATGAATATATTGACGACGACCATGACGATGACGACGAAGACGAAACAGACGACAGCGACGACGACGGCGACACAAGAGCCTTCCTCGGAGACAGCTTTGGGAAAAGGGCGTACAAGAGGTTTGGCTTCGAGCTCTTTTTCAAGGAGTTGGAGATGGATTTAGAATAATAGGAAGGAGGGGGCGTGAGGGGAGGAAGAGAGGCCTCAGAAAGGGTGTGCTTAGGTGTTCCCGGCTGTGACTCCCACGTGAAGGGAACCGCACCGGAAGCGCCTCCATAGTAGAGGACCCTGCAAGAAGTGTTGGCCAGAGAGGTCTCCTTCGACAAAAGCCTTGGGAAGATCTTGCCAGCTGCTTCCTCCTTGGGATAGTTATGGCTTCCACTGTGCATTTTGGATTGTGGGATTAATTTCTTGGACCGATCTTCTCAGTTTTTTTGGCAGACCGATCTGAAAGATTCAAGATCCGAAAATGGAGCTGTTTAAGAACAGGGAATTAATATTAATTTGCTTACGTATATATATATATATATAATATAGGTCTTCGGTAGTAGTCGTCTGGGGATAACTTTTTTATTGTTCTGCAATCTGCACTGCACTGCACCTCATAAAAATACAAGAATTAATAAAGCATGCACATCAACTATATATTAAAAAGGCCGGGGCCGGCGAAACGGATCCTCACTATTTATTGTTTAGTGTATTTACGAGGGTAATATTATTTTATTTTTGGATAAATTTTTTAGATAAATTTATCTTCTTAAATATATTTTAGGCCGGGATACTTAGGATTTGTTTAGGATTACGTTTGAGAGGCTTGAAAATGTTTTTAACACTTAAAAAGTTCGTTTGAAAAAAAAGATAGTCGTTTGGTAAAAAAATTAAAAGTACTTTTAAGGGTCTCAAAAGCCTAAAAATTGTCAAAAAACATTTTTGGCAAAAGCTTAAAAATGAAACTTTTGCCTAAAATTTCTTTTTAGCTTAAAAACTTTATTTCTCAAACACAATCTCAAACAAGCTCTTAATATTAATAGAATGGGATTTCCTCATTTTAATAAATTGTGATGAAATTTATTATTAATTAATAATTAGCCACTAAATTATGTGGTAGCTAGATATTCTTTAAATATATATATATATATTTAGTATGGTAGCTGCATGTAATTAATAATTATGGACGAATCTGGGTGACTGATGGGTAGATAGATCGACGTGGACTTACTTGGACCGTCAATGATAACTGCGATGACGAAAAACAGTTGAGCAGCTAGCACTGCAGCAGTGAGGGAATTTGGTTATGGATGAGCCAGTCTTTAATAAATGAGAACCTGCCCTGGTGCATGACTCCATGAAAAGCTGTACGTATTAATGGTGGGGTTGTAGGGGTAGGTAGACGATGCTGGCCCAGTATAATCACGTTTTATAATTGACAACCTTTTTAGTTCTTGCTTCTAATTATGTATGATTTGGAGCCATTATTAATTTTTAGGATAATCCACCATGTAATTGTTTATGCCAACATGTTCTTGCTCATTAAAACCCTAGCAATTAATGCATACCAATCTTTGACAACAGCTTTAATTGGGAAGTTGGCAAATTGTACATTTCTGATAATACTAGTGTTGTAATTAAGGGGTTCACTGTCCCTAAAGGGTAGGTCAATCGGCTGTGATCATACTTAATGAAGCAGGGGTTACTAGTTCGAATCCCCATCCCCTTCCTCTTGTGTGGACATGTCAAAAAAATAAATAAATAAATAAATAAATTAAGGGGTTTACTTATCATATATATTCGTCATGAAACAATTAAATTTATTTGTCATATTTTGTTGTTTAAATTGTAAGATAATTATAATAAGTGTTGTAGTATCCAAATATTAATTTCCATTATTATAACTAGCTCCTCAATGAAAAAAAAAATGTCATTATTAATATGAAATTATTGAATACTGATAAATAAATTGAACTGCAAAAAAATAAAATTAAGGGGAAACTTCATTTATCCCTCTAAACTTTCGCGGTTTTTGCAGATACCTTCCCAATGTTCAAAAGTTCTCACTTAGGTGTATCAAACTTTGGTTTTCTCTCACTTTTCCCTTTCTGTACAGAAAATCCTTTGCAATTCCAATTTTACCTCTGACTCTATAACTACACCGTTTTTAAAACGACGCGTAGTTTTGGGGTAAAATTGACATTCTATTAGGATTTTCTATACGAAATGAGAAAAATGAAAGAAAACTAAACTTTGATACATCTAAATGAGAGGTTTTAAACATTAAAAAAGTATTTATAAAAATGATCAAAGTTCAAGGGGATAAATAAAATTTTTCTTAAAAATAAATATTATCGAGTCAATATTGATCATAAAGTGAACATCGACAGCGATTGTCAAAGCATGATGATGTATTGATATGGTATGTTACTATCCTAATTAAATAATATTCCACGTGGCTCTTTAACTGCCAATTCCCTTACTAAGCCGTCATCAAAATTGATTTATAACTTCTAAGGTGTCGCAGGGTGATTGCCCACGGCTCTAAAAGGCCGTGACTCGTGAGTCACGTTGCCCTTCAGGCTGCAGCCCTAGTACTGTACAACAACGTAAACTTAATGCAACAACTTTTTCCCTCTACTTTATAAAACCGAAGCATTTATTAATTAATTAGTTATTGATTACGAAATGTGAACATGCAGTTGAGTGAGGAGTAATCCTGCGACCGTGTCGCACTGCGGATTCTACGGCAGGCAGCTGCAGAGACCGAGACCACCAAATCATGTGCTTTTTCTCCGTTGATTAATTCGCTTGGATCTTTCTTTCTTTTTTGTTGGCTTCCCAATATATATATCTTCCTCCACCACAAGTGGGAAACCGTTGCTCACAAAAGGTCGATCGACCGAGCAGATAAATTAATGTTGTTTAATTAATATATATATCCGCAAGTTTGACTGATCAATATTGTCGTTTAAAGCACCGGCATTATATGCTCAAACAAATCTATATATATATATCGTGGTACCGACTCAAGTGTAGGGTGGTCTTAACTTTTTAAGTTATATATTATTGAATAATATAAAGAGTAACGAAAATGTTAAGGTCGCAACACAAACTTAATTTATGGCAAATTTTTCTCTTACGTGTCATTTTAAAAAAATTAAATTAATTTTTTAGCCAAATCAATCGTATTTTCCTGAAAATTTGAGAAAAAGACGATTTATTTGGTTTAATTTTTTTTTTTTTTTAATAACACATCGGAGAGAAGTTGGCCATGAGTTAGGTTTGTGTTGTAGTCGTATCAAACCTCAAAGAGTAATGCTACACGTATAAGATTTAGAATAAATTTTAAGTTTCTCTTGATCAACAAGTGACGTGCTGAATATGATCATCACCCCCATATATTATCATATTATGTTACATATAGAAATTATATGTATATAGCTTAATTACAAGATGATTGCATGCAGGCGATATATTAACCCGTAAACGGGGATTAATTAATTGGCTAGTTTCTTAATTTGTTGTGGTTTCATCACAAAATCTTAGTCTCCTAATTAACATTATCTTCTTCCCCAATATATAAAGTGAATTGGTGATATTCACTTGGCATGCATAACGCATATATAATACATAGAATATCTTGTTTTTTGAAGTAAAAATATCAGAGGAGCATCCTATGCCATTACCCATGCATGGCCCCATGGGACTGGCTTCCTTGTTCAGGGTACGTTCATCCAATTAATAGTCTAGAATACCCTATTCAAATAAAAAATAAATTTGAAAAGAGAATAATATTCACTTTATTACATTTAAAGAGACATTTTTAAAATAAATTAAATATCAAATTCTCTGCATCCATCTTTCTTTATTTTAATGAAATGTTATTTTTTATTCATTTTAAACCATTATATAGTAAACTTAGTTAGTGGGTCTTTTGTTTTTTTGGGAAAGTAGGAACTTCACTTTTTAGACATGATAAAGTAAAAAATAATATTAAAAAATTATAACTTTTACTTTTTTGAGTCCTCCTATGTATATAGGGAGTATATTGACAATATATAGTTAAAAATAAAGTAATAATTGAGCTGGTTAAATGAGTCTTTTTATGAATTTTGTTAAATTTGTAAAGAAAAGCTAAATATATATAAATAGCTCATTGTAAATGCTCTAAATTAGTCTATTAAATTTAACAACAAAAACCTCACTTATTAACATTTTTATGGTCTAAAATAAAAAAAAAAAAAAAAACTTTGCAAACTTAAATGATATATACTCCATAATGGCATTTATTATTAGTTACTAAATAATTAAATTTATTATTTTTCAAATTATTTCATTTGTTCACTCATGCATGTGGACTACACCTCGTACATTTGTAATAAAAATTGTAGTTATCTAAACATTGTTTGATATATGGTCCATAGAACTTTTTCTTTTAATGGTCCATAGAGGAAAGCAAGAATTAATGCAATCATGGCGAGATATGATAAAGGGATGCATATATTGTAATCATGGTCACTTTAACTTTGTTCTAATTAATGTAGCTCTTTCAGTAAAGTTTAATTGTAGGTAAAGTTTGTCAGTCTTTTTCTTTTATTTATTATTATTATTATTATTTTGTTATGACTTTAGTTGGTAACTTTGCTTTGCTTTCTAAAATATTGTGTCTTTTGTAAAAATCATTTCGATGTTTAAAGTTTCTCACTTTGATGTATTAAACTGTCATTTCGTTTCAATTACCTCAATTTCGTTAGATATTTGGGTTAAATGAGACGGTAGAAATAATAAAAAGACCTTTATAACGGAAGAGGGATAACTAAAACACCAAAATGGAGACTTTAAACACTAGAGAGATGTTTGCAAAAGATGTGATATTTTCAGGGGATAAGTGAAGCTACCCAAACAAATATTTATCGTTTGCCACCAAAGTTACAACCATTTAGAAGAAAATTCCATTTCAATTGATATTTGATTTGAAATGGTTCATTACACATAGTTTTGTTCACTTTTTATTTTTGTTTTGTTTTGTTTTGTTTTATTTTTTTGTGACTTCTTATGTGTTTATCATTAGTCTCTATCCAAATTAACTTGATGGTTGAAATTAATATTGTCAATATTTTTGTTTCCACAATATTTGAGTGTAAATCTCATCTGAATTATCTTTAAAATGTTATAGTTTACATACCACCCACAAATTATTATTTTTTTTCTCCAAGTAATCCATAGATTATTGTTTTGATTTTTCAAACTCTTAGATTGATGAAATTAAGAAAGAAATTACATCAATACAAATTAATGGTGGAGGCAAATTGATATTATAATAATTTTGGGATACTATATTTTTTATTATAAATATATTATAAAATGATATGACAATTCATAATGGATGAAATGCTTAAGAAAAAACAAAACTAATAAGTAATGATTTGATAAATTCAAAAATTATAATTAAATTTTACAAATCTATATAATAAAATCCCTATTAAAATTAATGTAACAAAAAAAATCCCTATTAAAATTAAATTTGGATGGACCATCCATCATCCTCCGATTTCATAACGCATGTGGATAGGAAGGTTTCCAAAAAATTACCCGGCAAAAAAGTGTATCATAACCGCAACCACCAGCGCGCTTTTCTGGTACCGCAATTCACGCTCAAATGAACACATAACCCCTCCATAAGCTTACTGAGGCTCAGCACAGTGTCAAGCTTCCATTGGCCTAAACCCAAAATTCAACATTCCCTAGAATCCCTACCCTTGTCTTGACTTTGCCTTAGCCAATAATACGGATCCACGTCATGCGATTTCCCGAATCTGGAAACCACCCAATCCAACCTCAAAATCAGAAAAGATGCGCGTGGACCCGGTTCGCACTCGCGCACTCAATCACTCTCTTTACGCCGGACCACCGAGTCGCGACTCGGCACCAACACCATCATATCACACAAACTCCGGAATGCCTTTTTCCGCCGATGGGGCCGCCTCAAAAGTCCAAGCCCCGAGCCTTTAAAGACGCCCTCGTTCTGGAACATCTCGTCAGCTTTGTTTTCCGCAATGGCCGAAGCCTTAGACTCCGCCGCCGACCAGGCGGTTCCGGGCACGCCGGGTATAAAAGAAATAAGGTCCGACACGGGCCCGGAAAAGCTCTCGGCTCATGGAGCGGGTGGAACCCCGAGTCCGTGCATAAGGAGGTTTGGTTCGCGAGCTGTAATCGATACCTCTCCGCCATTTGGGTCGGTCAAGGAGGCCGTGACCCGGTTTGGTGGGAGCGGGCCCTGGTTGCCCCTTTACAAGCTCGGAGAAAACTATGTAAGCAGTTCTTTCATTCTCGTTGGTTGTGATTATACTTGTTACAAAAAACCGTTTCGATTTGTACATTTTGTCACATTTTTGTTGACATATTGACCTATTATTCGACCACATAGTCACCCGCTTTGACTCGTGTCTTGGCTCGTTTTCTCTGTTTGTATTTTGGGTCGTTGATTCATGCCTAGCTAGGTTGATCTTTACGCACTTGTTCTGAATATTAATTATCAAAGAGAAAATATTTGCAACAAGAGATTAATGGCACTTATTTCATATCACTTAAAACAGTTAAATTAATCGGTGTGAAATTGATCTTCAACAAACTTTATAGTGTTGCTGTGAAAACTGTCACTGTCACTGTCACTACACTTGATCTCAGCAAAAAGGATTAGAAATGTACGTATATGGCTCTACCAACAAATTCTCAGATAATTATGTTGAATAGTGCCTTAAAATTAGGTTGAGGGGATTTTCTCGTGTTCAAAATATATGTGAAATCTATACAAGTCATGAGAATTACTTGCATTTTGAAGGGAATTTGTTGCCTAATAGCCATGTTTCTATTTGTAATCTTAAAATGGCATGAGCATGTTGTGCCACTATGCTTGTTGCTGAGCCTTAAGAGAATGACAAACTTTAGATAGGATGTTTTCCACTACAAACTTTTAGATCCAAATGACAGTACTGTGTAGATTTTTAATTTTTTTTTTTTTCATTTTGTCTATTCTTTTTTATTGCAAAAGGAAGTTTGGTAATTTCTTCCAAGATACAATTTTCCAGTTCAAATTTATTTCTTCAGAGTTTACTATTTTGTCATTATTATTTCTCAAATTATTTAAATAAAAATGTTAAATCACCACTTATTTGAAAAACTTAAGAATAAATTTAATTATTTAATCTATATTCTAACGCCCACTCTCATATGTGAGCTCAAACTTTCTCTTAATAAGTAAGGCTGAACGCGTGGATATACAGAGATAAGATTTGATTTCAGACCATTTGCTCTAATATCATGTTAAATCATTACTTATTTCAAAAGTTTAATCTGATATAATGGGATGAATTTAATCATCAATATTCTAATAGGAAAAGTAATTTTCTCATTGCAAATTATACTGAAACTTTTTTTTTTTTCTTTTCTTTTACATGACTTTTATGCTTTATTTGCCACATGCTGCTACTCATTCTTAGGTATCGACCCAGTTGCTTTTCCGTATTGTTTTCAAGATTTTATGCAAAACTAAAACTAGAAGGTGAGACTGTTAAGGTTTTCCAGGAGAAAGCTTTTGGCACCGGGGATTCAGTTATCCCATGCTTAATTATGATGGCATATCATTTGCGGAATGCATTTGAAATCCCCCACACCATTTCTTTCCCCTGCCACTTGTTAGTTCGCTTGTGATTTACAATAGGATTTTCATAAGCAGAATGGCATTGAGGAGTTTGACATAAAGAAAGTGGAGGAACAGGCAGCAGAGTTGGAAAAGGATCTGATTGTGAAAGAACTGGAAACACTGGATGTCCTTGAAGAACTGGGAACAACAAAAAGGATCGTAGAAGAGTTAAAGCGGCAGCTGCAGAAAGAAGCATTGAAGTGCTTGACGGGCCATGACTTCCACTCAAATGAGCAGGTGTCTGCTCCTGCTATTAAGGAAATGAACAAAGAAAATCATAGAAACATGTTCAACAACTATGAGCAAATGGTGGGATGTTCAAGCCCGTGCCATACTTCGTCTCCTGATTTGATCTTGATGGAGTTGAAGCAAGCAAAAGTTAACCTTGGCAAAACCATAGATGATCTTGGGGTGATTCAAAATTCTGTTGAATGTCTAAATAAGAAAATGATGAAAGAGAAAATTTTACTCGAGAAGACTCGTGAGAGGCTGACATCAAAGTTTGCAGGGGTGTCATCTCTAGAGGAGGAGCTTAAACAAATAAGAGTAATGCCACAAATAGCAGACAACAAAGAAGCTTATTGTGCATTTGAAAATCCTCCAAATATTTCCAGGGACCTTAAATGCATGGCTGGGCAGCATAGGAGAATGGCTGAAGCTGCAAGATCTGAAGTTTCACTAATGGTGTCCATGAATGAGCAGACAAAGGCGAGCATGAAGACTGCTGAAATGAGGTGGGTTGCAGCCAAAAAGATGGAGGAAGCAGCTAGGGCAGCAGAAGCTGTTGCCCTTGCTGAAATCAAGGCTCTTTCAAGCAATGAGAGACCGCCAGAGTACATACTGCCAGAGCCGGAGAAAATAACTTTTTCTTTTGAAGAGCGATCTCCTTTAATCTCCAAAGCTCAAAAAGTTGAGGGGCTGTCGAAGCTCCAAACTGATGAAAGTAACGTCTCTAAACTGGCCATTTTGAAGAAGTTGAAGGAAGCAACAGAAGAAGTTAAACACAGTAAACACGCCTTGGAGGAGGCTTTGAACAGAGTAGAAAGTGCAAATCGAAAGCAAACAGACGTTGAAGAGGCTTTCCGGAGATGGATTCCCGGGGAACAGAAGGGACAGGCTCTGTATAACACTATCCAGCGCAATGATTTCCACCCATTAGATCACTGCCAGGTTTCTCCACTAAATGATGTGAACAAGCCAACAACCATTGTGCATGATGATTCGAAACCTGTTTTAAGGTCAACGGTTTCAATGCGAGATATACTAAGCAGGAAGCAAGCTCTGTCCGAAGACTATAATATAGCAGGGAATGAAATGGAAGGCCACATTGAAGGAGGAAAGGTGGCTCTGAGTCAAATGCTTCATGCACTGAGGGGGGACCTAGAATTTTCTTCAAAACCTGAGAAAGATGGAAATAATCATAAGCAGTTCATAGCACAGAGGAAGAAGTTTGGGCTCATCCATATATCCTTCCCTCTGACAAAGCCAAGTAAGAAAAAAATGCAAGCTTTGAACGCAATGTGACTTACAAATAGCCTCTTTTTTACTGACGTCTCCTTCATTGTTGCTCCATATTGGTCATGTGTGGTGCTTTCTTAGCCTAGAAATTGTGAAAAATTGTGTGTGTGTGTGTGTGTTTTTTTTTTTTAAATGTCCATTATTCATAAAGGTTGTTCCAAATTTGATGATCTTTGTTTGCAATGAGCGTCAAAGTAAAGCTGGGGCGGTGGGGTGGATCATGTATTGAAATGATGGTGAAGCTTTCACTGTTTGATGCTTGATGTTGTGATGGTTGGTGAAACAGCTGTTTTCAGCAGACTGGATACATGTATGTAATGTAAACTTGATTAGTTGATTTGGTTTTTTTTTTTTTTTTTTAATTTATCCATTATTGGTTTCAGACTTAACTGTGTATTCTTTGAACTTGGAGCAGACGAGGAACCGTCAACCCTTGTAATTCTTATGTTATCTCAGCTTTACCAATTTGTTCGAAACCTTTGCTTTTGGAGCAGACACACTCTTGTGCATCAGAACAACCTATATATGTGATTCCAGATGGAATTGGATTGGGACCCTCAAAGTCCGGAAGGGGAACATGGATTGGGGCCCATAATAATTAAAATTTGGACAATTAATGTAAAAAATTATATATGAGACCTAAATAAAGGAACAACAACTAATTAGTAATTACGGTGAATCTAAATTCGGAGAGATGGCCCTTTTTCCAGGGAAGGCAAATTTTCTTGGTCTAGCACAAACCCAAGTCGGTTCTATACTTCTATTCCAGTCGAGAGATTTTATTTTCTTCTTCTTTGCCCATCAAGGGTGAGTTAGTCATATTGGAGACAGTACCTTTACTGTACAATCACAAACATCGGATTAAGGAAAGGGTGTCTGCTAGTGCTGTTTACCTTTGACACGTGCCCCGCACTTTGTAAATCGACTTTTACGTGTCAACACTTTGTTGGCTAAGCGTGTCTTTGATATTGTCAAATCGATCATTGTGCGCCACCAACTATGCGCAATTTGGGCCTCCCGCGGGAAATTTTGTTTTCTTTCATTTTTTACCCTCACGACCACTCCCGCGCAGGAAACTGTTAGCGCTCTACTGCTCTAGTTAGCTTTTTGGTAATTTAGCATTACAATTTATAATTATAGTTTTCTTTCCATTAGTTGGAAGATTTATTTTTAATTCAATTTTTNTCTGCTAGTGCTGTTTACCTTTGACACGTGCCCCGCACTTTGTAAATCGACTTTTACGTGTCAACACTTTGTTGGCTAAGCGTGTCTTTGATATTGTCAAATCGATCATTGTGCGCCACCAACTATGCGCAATTTGGGCCTCCCGCGGGAAATTTTTTTTTCTTTCATTTTTTACCCTCACGACTGCTCCCGCGCAGGAAACTGTTAGCGCTCTACTGCTCTAGTTAGCTTTTTGGTAATTTAGCATTACAATTTATAATTATAGTTTTCTTTCAATTAGTTGGAAGATTTATTTTTAATTCAATTTTTTAAATTAAAAATTATCATTAAAGCATATATATATATATATATTCAGTTTCTGATATTTTAATTATTTTATATTCAGATTTTTTTTTTCGTCTTATTATTTATCGAGAAATACTAATTGTACTTTTTAGTGTTCTTTTAATTATGATGTGATTTAGAATCACCAATTAAATATTAATAATAATAATTTTAAAATAAGATCATAATTGAAAGAACATAAAAAAAAAAACTAAAAAAACACTTAATGTTTTTCTTATTTATCACACATGACATGAGAATATAAGTTATTATTTCTCATTAAGCAAAATCTTAATTATTTTTATTAAAAAAAAAATAGGAAAAATATTATTTCTCATTAATCCTGATCGTATCAAAATAAATTATGGTATTGGCACGCTTAACTTTTGGCGTAAGTTAGAAGGACCCGGAAAAAGGCAAAATCGAGGAAGGAATTAAAGTGAGGTTGCCTTTTACGCATGAGGCCCCAGTTAGAAGAAAATGCACGGAGAAGCTAAAAAGTTGCAGGGCAGAGCTTGAAGTAAATGCTCTAATGGCGAATCCACCTAGGACCCGGAAGAGGGTCCTCGCAGTTCTTCGTGCCTCCGATGGAAGCGCCTATCAGAAATGGTAAATACCCATGTTCGCGTACATACTTATATACATTTACGTAGCATGCTATTTCGTTTTCCTTTTGGTTTTTGTTACTCTGTTTTATTCTGAACGTTGCAGCAACAACTGTGGGGTTTCGGTGGCAGTCGCTTTGGCTGATATGCACGAGTGTGAAACCAAGAAGGAGGTGGCGGTAAAGAGGTTCAGAGGTGTGTGTGGGAGGCAAAGCGTTGTGGATCATAGCTTTGGGGACCAACCTAGATCGCCTTTCCGGATTTTCATGTGAATATTCTTGTCTTTGATTACTTTATGGGGTTTCATTGTTTTTTCTTTTCTCGTTATTCTTTTGTGAGTTCAACTGGACTTTAAGATTGGTTTTTGTCCTGCTTTGTGGATGTGCATTTAATCATGTAGGGTGGCATTTATGCGTATAGAAAGTGTTCAATCACTGCTAGGAAAAGCATGTAGAGTGGCATTATTGCGTATAGAAAGTGTTAAATCACTAGGAAGAGGTAAATTTCACAACACTCTTCACATGTGGGAACTCTTTTTTAATAGGTGAGGCTTAAAACGTGAAATATTTAATTCATTTTTAATAAGTGAGACTTAACACGTGAAATATTTAATTGAAATTGAGAATGAATAGATGGGAATCAAGATTTGAACTCAAGACTTTTGGCTTTGATACCATTAAAGTTTCACTTATCTCAAAGCCGAGAGAAAGACGTAAATAGAATCATTTTATCAATACTTCAACATAAATGAAGTATTTGCACGTTGAAGAACCCATACCCTGATGTAGATGTTTGTTAAAAGTTTTGATTATGTTTGGTTGCTGGGAAAATAGAAGATTAAGAAAAATAAAAATAATATTTGGAGTTTAAAGGTTTAAATGGAATTTATTTCCAGATGTGGAAGTGCAGCTCAACATAAAAGGTTTGGAGTTTCTTTGAAATATATAGCGCATATTCATGTTTGGAGTTAATGAAGAATTTCATATCTTTTTTCGGTGGGTTTGCTAGGGAAAGCTTTGTGAAGACCTGCGAGACTAGAAATTTGATTAGCATTGATCAAGAGGGGTTTGACACTTGGAAAAACATGTCCAAGGAGGTAAAGGTCTTAGGGATTTCTAATTAGTCCTACTTAATTATATATTTTAACGTGATTGTCATAGTTCCTTTACTTTTCTTCAGGAGAGGAAACCATACATCAGTGAAGCTGAAAGGGTCAACTCTTCTTTTTTCAAAGTTTTGCTTGAAGAAATTAACAATATGCCAAAGGTAATTCAAAAAAGCCAGGTGTTGGTGTCATTAATTGATGGGACTCCTATATCACTTATTCCGTGCTTGTTGGACGGAAATAATTTATTGGAACAATCATACAATCAGTTCAGATCAAGGCTTAAAAAATGTCATTTACAAGTCATATGCTCACTTTTTATATACCTTAGGCCCTTGGTTCAGAACTTGAGAATTCATGGCCTTGGTAACTGTTGTTTTCATTCTTTATTCACTCTTTTGTTTTCTGTTGAGGTAAGTAATTTGTTCTTTGCATTGTTCTCTGGTGCACGGGTTTTAAAATATCATCTGCAATGTTGCTTGCTTTATAATTCTGTCTGTTTCTAGTACTTAAGCAGGGGATTATGTTTCGTTTGTTCCATTTTATTCTAAATTTTCTTGATTACAAGAACTGAAGGCCATGCCACTATATATGATACTGTCTATGTATAGCTAAGAGACATTCTTTGGAAAACCTTGACCTGTCAAGCTTCACCTCCACAGAATTGTGTTATTTATAATATCCTAACATTATTCCAATATATTTTTATCTGGTTTCGATTGTTAGAAGTTAGTAATTTCATAAAGGTAGCTTATTTTTTTATACCAAGCTTAATTCCTCCTATTTCTTGTATCCTAAACTTGTTATTCCTTGTATCCTATTATCTTCAATAAGAAAAGCTGGCTTTCTTTTTTCCAAAGTCAAGGTTTTCTGGACCTGAATGATGAGAGATTGATTGTAGGTTGATGACGAGGCAGATTCAGTGATGGTTGGGAAGTTTGATCAGGTTTGTCTACTTCAGAGGCTCAGAGTGGGATGATTATCTTTATGACTTTTAGTTAGCTTAAACTTTTGAGACAAGTCATTATTTAACGTTGCTTTATAATAGTCTACACAAATTTTCCTATATTTATAATTTGGGGGCAATCACAGTTATATGAAGACTATGAAGACAGTGAAGACTACGAGAACTCTTATAGCTTTGACAGTTCTCAGTGTGGACAAACTGAGAGTTTAGACACTTCTGGTGGTACCTCTCTCTCTCTCTCTCTCTCTGTACATGTGTTTTTGACTAGATTTTTCACTGGCGTGCAAGGATTGAGTCAGATGGCCTCTATCTCTATCTACTAATATTGCTAACTTTATTGTTCTGCAGTGCCCTACTGATTTCCTGAAATTCATGAAATCAGAAATGGTGCAATCATGGATTGTCAAGAAATCTGGCTGAAGTTGAAGTTTTGCAAGTGAAGGCCCCCTTCCTTGTCAATTTTGGGTTGAAGGGGGCCAATCAATTTGGCAATGGTAGAAATCTAGATCCTTACAGAATTTATGCCATTACCAATTTTCTCAAGGCAAGTCTTTTTGGCTATTGTAGAGTGCATTAGGGGTTTCGGATTGTAGCCGGTAGATATCTATTTTCCTTCATAGTGTTTGCAAGGTTTAGCATTTGCAGTTTTTTTTCTTGCTCTATTTGAGATAGAAAGAGCTTGGTACTTCGGTGGAAGCGTTTTGTCATGTTTTTGTTTTGAACTGTTCCCTTCATATGCAATGCGATGCACCAAAGGTATTCTGTTGTGAGTTCATATTTTTCTCTCAGGCAAATCAAGTCCCAAGCCCTCTAGCCCTCTCTCTCTCTGGTTTTCCTCATTTTGACTTTAAGATCCCAGATTTGAATTTGATGGAATTAAAGACCCAAGTTTAGGCTCATTATTATAAATTCAAGATTTTTGTCAGAAGTTTCGCCAGAAATGGCTATGAAAAATACAATTTTGCTTCTTTGTTGGGTTGTGTTGAAAAGAAGAAACCAATGTCATCATCAACAATTTATTATTATGTTTTGCAAACCGACTTTCTCTTCCTCCGCTGCTCATCCATTCGGATCTTCAGCCAACCAACCAACCAACTACCAAGCATGATAAACAAGTTGATCAACGCACCCGATATGTAACCTGTTAATTTTATATTGGGTTTGCGGGTCGTGTAAAAAATTGTTAAGTTTTATGTATCAGCATGTGATTGGAGCTAGTCAACTTTTAACAATTTTTTATGAACTTTTCATTTCATTTTTTTATTTTTACAAACTCACGTGGCATTCCATATTTTGTATAAGGTGACACAAAATATGTATAAAAATTAAGCAACAAATTTTAATGAAAAGTGGTTGGGAGTTGTTATATAACTTTATTAAAAAATCATTTACCATAATTACCGATTTTTTGTACTTAGTTATTTTTATCAATTATGGTTTGTAACAAAAGTTATAGAAGAACATTTAGCATGACTCAAATTTAACCTATTCCCTCCATTCTTGGGAAATGCTTGGTGCCTAGCGTTTTTTTTTTTTGTTTTTTGGGTCATCTTAATTGTGATAAGACTTTTAAAATTATCAATAAATTAAAAGTCAATAATATTAATTTTAAAAGCAACATCACACGTGAGAAGGTATTAGGAAAATATTAGAAGAGCATTTAACATTTTCCCTCATTCTTATTGTAAGCGGGGAAAGACCCTCATCACCCGTCTATGGTTTCTCCCTTGAATTTTTTCTGTTTGTTCGCTGTCTTGTTACCTTTTGTCTATTAAAAAAAAAAAAAAGAAATTAGGGAAAAATTTAATCTACCTCCCTGAAGTTTCAGGGGATTTTCAATTTGAACTCCAAAGTATCAAATTTGGTAGTTTACCCCCTGAAGTTTCAAAAAGTGGTAAAGTGAACCTTCCGTTAACTTTTCTGTCAAATTATACGGAAATTTTTTTAAAAAAAGTCTGAGGGCATTTATGTCATTCCATCATTTTTCGTCTTATTTGACAAAAAAGTTAACGGGGGTTCACTTTGCCACTTTTTGAAACTTCAAATGGGGTATTTTTGAAACTTCAGGAGGAGTAAACTGTCAATTTTAAAACTTTGGGGTTCAAATTAAAAATCTCTTAAAATTTCACGGGGTAAACTGAATTTTGCCCAAGAATTTAACAAATAAATTTAATTATGTGAATGAGTTACGTGATAATGTGATATAGATTATACTTATAGTGTCACGTGTTATATCAGACTATAATACTCCGTACGTGGATGGTAGCCAGTGGACCACGAGTCACACACGTGGTACGTAGCAATAGAATAAAAACAAAAAGATGAAATTGAACTCCAAAAAAATAAAATAAATAAATAAAAGCAGCTTCTTCCTACGCCTACGGGGTTCGGAGCCAAAACTGAAAGTATATTCCGCTGGTTGTATCCTAATGGGCTGTGCCACTTGCGGCAATTTCAGAACCTCTTCTCTACTAGTTCCATGGAGACCCTCTTCGCGGATTCCACAGTCTTCGTTCTCTTCGAACATCAGATTACTGGTCTGCCGTTATTTCTTTCTTTCTTTATTTTTGTTTTGTTTTGCTACCATTTAATTCGATTATTAATTGCTTTGTATTTGACAGAAATTCAGGCGTTTGAACCTGGTTAAGCATAACCTGGTGGTCAGGAACGCTTTTGGGTTCGACGAAAATGGCTCCTTTAATGGGTTTCCCATCACACCCAACAAGCTTTTCATGCAAGAGGTACTGATTCTCATGCCCCTTTTTAACATTTTATTTATTAGGAATATCTGTTTTTGTTTAATCAGTCTGTTTGTTTTTGTTTCTTTCTTTAATATTATTTACCGGAGCTCTAAAAAAGTTCAATTTATCGTTTCTGGGTTTGCCTTAATTTGCATTTTTGTGCGTGGGAGATGTATTGGTGAACCTATTTCTGTTGGAGAGAGTAGAGCCTCTGGGTTTGGCTCTTATTTGCTAGTTTTTATGCTTGGGGGTAGTAATTTGGATGAATTGGATATTTGTGTTCACCTTCGGTTGTGTTTCAGACAATTGGAGCTGAATATGGAGAAGGTTTTGAGACTTTTAGACCAGATGGGCCTCTAAAGGTTGATGTGGTAAGGAATTTGGCTCATCTTATATGCGTGTTTCAGTTGTTTTCTCATATATTTGTTGAATTTGGTTACCATGTTATTCTTGTTGAAGCGGGATGAGGGGTAGTGCATTGCATACGACTCACGGTTGTTAAATTCTTATTGCAAATAGGATTTTTTGAACGACAGATTGCAAGAAGGTTTTCTTAAGCGAATACGTTATGCAATGAAGCCGGATGAAGCATATGGTCTTATTTTCTCTTGGGACAATGTGGTGGTAAAATTCCAAACTTTGGCAGTGTGTTTCATGGACTCATATGGTGATGCTGGATATATTTGTCATTGGATTTGTCAATTTTCTTGGTAGTATGGAACTAGAGTGATATTCAGATGGAGTAAACCAGTTGATGATGCAAATCTTGAATGCACAAGATAAATGGCTTACATGTGAAATACACCGGTGCTTGACCGCTTTTGAGAAGGCCCAACATCATAATTGAACTCCTAAAATGACAAGGCTATCACCAGAAATAACTATCATGCAATTATAATTGATGCAACCTAACTAATAGAAAATAGGATTATAAATGAGCTTCCCATAGAAACAGTCTGCAAGGAGACTCAGGCCATAAAATGCCCAATTGCTTTCCATATCTATTGTTAGTCTTCACGCACAGAAGCACACTATTCCTAAAATGCATTAGATTTATTTTCCCTTTGCAATTGCATGTATCATGTGTTTCAGGCAGATACTCGAAGTCTAAAGTTGAATGCTTGGAAGCAGCTTGCCTATGAAGAGGGTATGTGACAACTTTTTCTAATGGCATTTTTCCTTTTCCTATTCCTTTTTTGGGGATTTTATTTGCCCTTTTATTTTATTTTATTTTATTTTTTTGGGGGGGAGGGATCTGGATAGTAAATATATATTATTGGGTGTAATTCGGCTGATTTGCAAAACCAATGTGAAGATAAATAACACTACTGGTTAAGTTGTGTATATCTTGTTGAGTTGAATAAAAAATGAGCAAGTGTATGCAGACATGTAAGAGCGACGTATATGCAGATAAAGAAATTGGTTTTTTTGGAGATGTTGGGTGAAATTTTCTTTTGTTTGGGCTCAATGGGATTGAACCAAAATGTTCTGGCACTATGATTATATATTTGGTTTTTGAATTGTCATGCAGGAAAGGAAATTCCTGAAGATGGTGATTTGCAAAGATTGATGCTTTATGCAGCTGCTGATCATGTACTCCATAAGGTTTGGAAATTTATGGCCATTTAAGGATTTTTGATTACTTTTTTTTTGCTGGTCAGGATTTTTGCATACTTAACCTGTGGTATCCGTTACAATTATGACATAGTGTTGTCTCAAGAATGTGTCTCTTATTAGATTAGAAAGAAATTGGTTTCCAGAGATGCTCTTGTTTCTTATCAACTGTCCGTTCCTTATTTTTTTTATATCAAATGTCTCTAACAAGTTTCCAAAAACTTTCAGTTTTTACTACTATGGGATGAATCAGAAACAGAACTGGAGAGATTGAAGTTTAGGTTTTCGGAGTTGTATTTTGGGAATCTTCATGAAGTAAGCACTTGCTTCAGTTGATTCTATTGGTCTTATGTTTGTGCCTCACGTGCAAGAACTTATATCACCTCCCTTTTCTTTTTCAGATTAAAGAACCCATGGAGGGTCTCAAAGAATGGCTGGATGCAGTATCTACAGCTCGCATCCCTTGTGCTGTTGTTTCAAATTTTGATCGGAGAAACATGGTACAGGCCCTAGAGAGAATGGGGCTCAAGAAGTATTTCCAGGTTGGTGATATTTTTTTTCTGCAATTTCGATACAGTGAAACTGCATTGTTATTGGGAACCATTATCCTATCAAAGATCTGGATGCCTATTTCTTTTGATTCTGTTTGTAGGGATATGTGGTTTTTTTAAAAAAAAATCATGAAAATTTTCGTTTTTTTTGACAAATATCTAATGAGAACTTCGGTGGATTATACATTATGCCCGTCACTTGTGATGAAAATGCATGAAAAGTGAGCTTGAGATATATTTATTTTGAACAGATGGCAAGAAATTCTTTTAGGTTACACTAAATAGTAACTCCTCTTAAATTCAAGAGTGAATGGTCGGCCATCATTTATCCCAGCTAATGGTTATCTTCTTGGAGATGCAGGCAATTGTGACTGAAGAAGATGGTATGGAATCAATAGCTCACCGGTTTCTTTCTGCAGCTGTGAAGGTATAGTCTGTAAGACATGCTTAAGATCACTGTATTACAATTATCACCTTTCGTTCAAAGCATATTTTTCTCGGTTAAATTAACACGTATCCCAAAAGCTTAAGTGAATAGGAAAGTTTTGATTTAATTATTTAATTAATATTTTAACACTTTCCTCACGTGTAAGACTAGACAATACATAAGAATATTTTAATTGAAATGGGGGTAAATGATGGAGAAACAATTCAAATTCAGGACCTTTGCTCTGATACTATTTTAAATCACTAATTATTTTAAAAGTTTAAGCTGATCGGAAATTGTTGGTTTAATTATTTAATTAATACTTTAACAATAATCATTTTTATCTTTTTCTTTTTTCTTTGCCTTAAATTTTCACTTAATTCTGAAATGGCTAGTCTGGAGTCATTTTATTACTAAAACTGTGCGACACAATGCAACTTTTAAAATTTTCATATTTTTGTTCTAGCTGGAACTTATTGCAAGTGAAGGTTGGTTGTGTAAGCATATGAACAGACAAGATTTTAATGTCTGTTTTCCTAAGATATGGTATTTGTGACATGACTGCTACTCTATAGTCCTGCAATTGTTTTTGACATAGTTGCATATATTCCTTGCAGCTGGATCGGAAACCGTCCAAGTGTGTGGTGTTTGAGGATGACCCTAGAGGCGTAACTGCCGCTCACAACTGTACAATGATGGCCGTGGCACTAATCGGCGCTCACCCAGCGTACGTACTCAATACTTTTATGTAGGGAGTTTTAAGACGTCTCTAATAAAAAATGGGCATGATTCCAGTCTGTTGTTCATTGATTATACGCACGAAAACATACAAAACCTTTTTTGTCCGGTAGATATAAAGATGCATAGAAGTTTAATAGCATTGGGGGAATCTATATCCAAATGTTAATTTCACAGGTTATCAATGTATCACTTTTCTAGTCTTCTCTGTGAATCTGGAAAAATATGTCAAAACCCTGACATTGTTGATTTTGGAGCATGCAGGTACGATCTGGTGCAGGCTGATCTTGCAGTTGCTGGGTTTAATGAGCTTTCGGTGATCAACCTGAGAAGATTATTTGCCAATAATGGTTCCACGTTCATGGACCTGCAGAAGCAGATTGTAGAGAAATCTCCCCCGAAAAGGAAGCTTACCATTGATACCATTTTTTGATTCACTTCTACTTCCTTGTGATTAAGTAGCTGATCATCAACATCGTTTTGTATTTTTTGATGTCCTGTGGAATTTCTTAATTTATTTCTTATTTGATATGATTAAAATTTTGCGCTCTAGCTCCACCACTCAAATGTTAACCCCTATAGTCTGGCGTTTGTTATTTCCCAGTGTCTTTAATCATTGTACCATGCATTAACACTTCACCATTGAGCTTGAGCTTGTGATTACTTGTAAAAAAAAGGTATTGTACTTGTAGGAATTGTCTAATGTTCTTGTCAAATTAGAATTCAGAGTCACTACAACTTTCATTATTAGTCGGTTTGTAAATCTACGTGTTATTTATCACGTTAATCATTAAAAAATTGAATTTATATATAATCATTAAAAAATTGAATTTATATATATATTAGGTGCCACGTATTTTTGTAAGGGATAGTAATTTTGCTTTATGTGATTAGAAGGTGAGAGAGAGGGTAAGGTATTCCATTTTTGGCTTGAAGTAACGTAAGAGGAATCGTGTTTTGTCTATTGTCGGGTGGAAATCTTGTTGTGGATCAGGTGGGGACAAAGCTTATTTGTCATGTTGCTGTGTATATTTCTTTAAATGGCTTCTTCTATGGTCGCTTAAAATTAAAAATAAAATGCTTGACAAACCAAAAATAAGATGACTTTAGAATGGTTTTTATGATTTGTTTCTACTTAAACAAGTCAGTTATTAAATAATGGTTACAGCTTCTGAAATTGTATTGCTAATATTGATTATGACCATANGAGGGTAAGGTATTCCATTTTTGGCTTATAGTAACGTAAGAGGAATCGTGTTTTGTCTATTGTCGGTTGGAAATCTTGTTGTGGATCAGGTGGGGACAAAGCTTATTTGTCATGTTGCTGTGTATATTTTTTTAAATGGCTTCTTCTATGGTCGCTTAAAATTAAAAATAAAATGCTTGACAAACCAAAAATAAGATGACTTTAGAATGGTTTTTATGATTTGTTTCTACTTAAACAAGTCAGTTATTAAATAATGGTTACAGCTTCTGAAATTGTATTGCTAATTGTTGATACACAGTTTCTCGATTGGTGACGTGGCACGCTTGTTGACTTCCAGATGAATGATCCAAGCTTGACTTTTCCTGCACAATAGAGAAAAGAATAGGATCGAAGAGACCGGGGGTGAGCTGGCGGGGACACTCCGATGCCTAAGTCAGTGTATGCTTTTGAGATAATGAGGAAACAACAAAAGCTTTTAGAGTGCTAGAGTTGCGTTACCAGAACACGTGGAGGTGACTTGCATTATATAGGCATGGAGTGATTGTTCCCTTGTCAATGACTGACTCTTCCCTGATTTTCTGCGAGGCAGTTTGTTACCAGGGATTTTGGGTAGTTATCCATATCAAGACCTGAGGGGATCGAGATAAGATTTGGTTGTTGTGGCACTTTAAATTTTGAATGCTGGTAGATAATATATCTGATCTTTTTGGAGTACTTGGTATTTGAATGAAACGGATAAGATAAGATTTTTAAATTTAATCTCTTGATCCCTAGCTTTTCGGGCTTCGGAGGCCTTAAGCTCATCGGTGATATATTGTGATCGAGGCCCGAAGCGGTTCTCGGGTGATCGAGGCCTGAGGCCTTCTCGCCTGTTCGAGGCCTGAGGCGTTCTCGGGTGCTTGAGGCTTGCCTGGGCTCTCGAGCCTCGAGACGCTCTTGGGCTCTCGAGGCTCGAGATGCTATTGGGCTTTGAGAACATGGGCCTTCCTTGGGCTTAGTACAGGCCGGATGGTTTTGTGGGGTTGATTCATGACCCAACACTAATATTGATTATGACCATAAATCCAATCAAATCAAGAAGAGTTAACACATATTATATATGGCAAAAAAAAACATTTAAAAAAAAAATGAAAATTAGTGCTATCTATCTCGCTCTTTTCTTTGTAAGATATGATAACAAAATTAACAATCTCTTTATTTTTTTTATTTTTTAATATTATTTACCCAATAATCTCTTTAATTTTTTTTTAAAAAAAGGCATAAGTATTTCTTACGCATATCTAATTAGGAGCAGTCTAGATCATAATTTTTTAGATTTTTAAAACAACTCTATATTGGAAGTATTAAAATTATAATGTTTTTTTATGGGCGAAAATTTGTAATATTTATTTGCAGATTAAAAATATATATATATATAAAAAAATGCACAAGTATGATTGCTGGGGGAGGCATTAATAAACAACACACATAAAAATGTTTTGATTAATACATAATCATTTCTCGCAGTAATATAACTAACCGATATTATTCAATTCAAATGAAATATCATAATTCGGTTTTAAAAAACTCGATATAAAAAAATAAGAGGTTGGCTAGGGGTTCCCCCCCTTGTGTTCTCCTAGCATCCTCTCAGTCCTACATAGAACATGATTTAAGAAAAAATAAAATTGTTATGGTCTCCACCACCGGTTTTTTTGCCAAACAAATTAATTTTTATGAGTTAATATTTAAGTTTTAATGCTTTAAAACTTGTTTTTGGATTCAAAACTAAAACTTAGGAGTAGAAGGTTAACCATTTAGGAATGGTATCACCCAAAATGAATTTGATCATCATAAATTTAGTGCTAATGTCTCAATTTTGGTGCTAATGCTTCAAATTTGGTGCTAATGCCTCAAATTTGGTACTAATGCCTAAAAAAACCGATGGTGAGGGATATTACAATTTTATTTTTTCTTAAATTATGTTCTATGTAGAACTGAGAGAACGTCAGGAGAACACAAAGGAGAGAATCCTTAGCATTTTCCAAAAAATAATAATAATAAAAAAAAGGCTGAGCTGGAGCTAACCTGCTCTGACATGGCGAAAGATCGTTGGCCGCTGCCCACAAAAGAATTGTTAGATACCGTAGACGCTCTTATCTACTGCGTGTCCCCACTTCCCCTTTCGCATCCATTCCAATTTTCCATTATCTTCACCTCTGAGTCGGACTTTTTTACTCGTCTCATCTTCAGAGTTCAGACCTTTGATACATATGAGAAGTAGCTTTTGAGTCTTTGAGCTTCTGAATTCTCAAACAATGTCTTGCTGCTTTTATAGTTGTACCTCCGTACCTTCTTTCTCTGCTCCCTCGGCTTCCTTTAGAAGCTCCAGATTCGCTCTCTCCTCCAGTTCAAGGCCCCGAGTCCACTGTGCCCTTGGAGGTAATTTCCCACCCATTGGATATCTCTATTATTCTTATTATGATTATCCCATTTCGTAATTTTTAATGTTTCTTTTGGTTGCTGCGAGAATTCGTGGGAAAAGTTTTGATTTTTGTCGAATTTTTTTCTGGGAAAGCAAACGGCGGGGAATGTTCAATTTAGATTCTTAGTCTTGTAATTATTTTGACTCAATTCTTGGGCATGGAATGGGATATATGTTGAAATTGAGATGTCAGGAATGTTAATAAGTTAGCACCCAAAAAGCTCAGATTTTTTTTCTTCTTCTAATTATAATTGGAATATAAATGTAAATGGTAATACATTGCTCGTGCTGTATAATGCATGAATTTCGGACCATTTATGCATGTGGGTCCCTCGTGTAATGGACAATCTTTGAGTTTATTTAGGAAATGTTTTGTCTTTTGTTGCAAGAGATTTTGATCCCTTAACAACAACCTTGTTTTTCTTTCTTTTTTTGGTATATTTAGTATAGTCGGTTAAATTTTGCATAAAACACCAAGTATGTTTGGAGTCCATGAGTATATTCCTGATTCATGAACATCATATCCAGGGACTGTGGCTGAACCAAAAGTGACTGCTGCTACCGAGCCGCTGTTGCTTAATGCTATTCGTGGGGAGGATGTTGAGAGACCCCCGGTTTGGCTCATGAGGCAAGCAGGGAGGTACATGAAGGCAGGTTTATGCAGCTACAGCTTTTGTATATCATTTCTCATGTTCACTGCCGATGTTCAATAAAATTTGTTTAGAATTCATGTCTTTTCGAGGATTGTTGTTAAACGATAATACCAAAATCTGTAACTGCAGAATGTCTGAGTATCTTATGTTTGGTGTTTTCTGCTTGTTAAACCCTGTTTTGGAATAAGTTGTTGATATCGTTCATATCCTTTTATTGCTGAAATAAAGGACCAAAAGTGACCTCTCTTGCCACTGGATGAGGATCATGTCACTACTTGGAAGACTAGGCACGGAACTTTCTAGGTTTTTTTAGGTGCTCTGAATACTTCAAATGTCACAGTCCTATATTCCTTAGCATTTTTTTTTTTTTTTGGCATTATGCTTTGTTGTTCATTCTGGTGAGATACATGTTTTGTTTTGTAAGCTTCTTTTCTAAATAATTTTGGATGTTAATATTGTCTTTTAAGTAATTAAATACACCCTGAGAAAGTTAACTGTTGTGCCTGTTTTATAGATGCACATAATAAAGTACAATGTTCTGCTTTACTAGATCAGCTATTTTAAAACTTTTCATAATTTCCTTGCAGTATCTGTTTCTTTTAAATCTTTTGTGGCTAAGAAGGTATCTCATGGTTATCTACTGTAATCTTGCATTTCCTATTTCATAGTGATGCAAATGTCATATTCTTTTTTTCCTACATAACTTGGATTGCATTTGTCGACAATTTCTTGTGATAGAGTTACCAAATTATTTGCGAGAAGTATCCTTCGTTTCGGGAAAGATCAGAAAATGTTGATCTTGTTGTGGAAATTTCACTACAACCGTGGAAGGTTTTTAAGCCTGATGGGGTAAGATTGAATCATTGTTAGATTATTGTTCTTTAGGCAATTTCATGTTATACTTATCTTATCCTTCTGAGTTAGTTGGCTGTTATTGTTTCTCTGATTTCTCTCACATTGATTATGATAGGTCATTTTATTCTCGGACATTCTTACCCCTCTATCTGGGATGAACATACCTTTTGACATTGTGAAAGGTAAGGGTCCTGTCATACCCAATCCTCTATGCACGGCTGTTGATGTTGAACAAGTGAGAGAATTCGTTCCTGAAGATTCAGTCCCATATGTTGGGGAAGCCTTGACAATCTTGCGGAAAGAGGTCCTTGGCATGTTTCCCTTTAATTTTCCACCTAAAACTGTCTTTTATTCATTCTTTCTAGGACCATTTCTCCTCTTCATTCATTTTAGTATTTTACAACTAATGCCTCCCAGTTCTGTTATGTACCATAAGGTAAGGTATTCTTCATTTACCTCATTTCAAGAGAGGGACATTCTATCTTCCCTGTTTATACCATACATGGATCATTACTAGCTCAATCTAAAAGGTGTGGGTTTGATATTTTCTGAAGAAATAATCAAAAGGCTTCCTCATTAGGTACCCCAAGAAATGAAATTACCAAATAGTGTAGGAATCCCTTGCTTGCGGCAATTTTGAATAAGCATTTTCAGTTTTGAGTTGGACTCCATAACAGATATAACAATGACTCCAACGTTTTAATTTATTTGCTAAAGGATGACTAATTCTAAATGCCCATTGTATGAACTTAAAATAAACCATTGCATTATCTCATTTCTCTGTACAAATGAATGCTGTTATGTTTTTTCGCGTTGCTTTACCTTAACCAATACTAAAAGTTGTGTTATGCTCATCTATGATGTCTTTATTTCCAGGTAGATAATAAAGCAGCAGTCTTAGGTTTTGTTGGGGCTCCTTTTACCCTTGCGTCTTATGTGGTTGAAGGTGGTTCATCGAAGCACTTCTCAAAAATAAAGAGATTGGCTTTCTCACAACCCAAGGTAATTTTGTACTTGTTGCCTTTTAGTGTTCTGGAACCTAACGAGTTCCATAATGATTGCATACCAGCTGGAATAACACTTGCAATATTTGTTACAGTGGGATGCCATTTTGATTTGGGTTTATTTCTGAAGTAGCTCTCCGTTATAAAAAAAAGTTTAGGTGCTCAAAATATATCATGGCTAGGCTGGAGACTTGGGTGTTATTCTTTTTTTTAGTATAGACAGGTATACAGAATGGTGTATATCGTGTATGAATAATATGCCTCTTTGTATCATTGATCAGATCTCTTTCAGTCAGTATAGTAATCTTTGACTCTCGTGATCTGGAGCTAGTTTACTTAACCAAAAGAAAAAAGAGAAAAAAATCTGAGAACTCTACTATATTTGGATCATCTAGGAAAATATATGGTTGATAAAAAGACCAGTATGAATATCTATTTAGGTAATCCATTCTTATCAAATTGAAGGGACAGTTCTAATTTTGTCTTTTTCCTACTGAAGTTTAAGTTTTTATTTGATCTCTGTTACTTCTACAGGTCCTCCATGCATTACTTCAGAAATTTACAACGTCAATGGCAAAGTACATTCAATACCAAGCTGACAGTGGAGCTCAAGCTGTTCAGATCTTTGACTCGTGGGCCACAGAGCTTAGCCCTGTAGATTTCGAAGAGTTCAGTCTGCCTTACTTGAAGCAGATTGTGGATTCTGTAAAACAAACCCATCCAGATCTCCCTCTAATCCTTTATGCAAGTGGATCCGGGGGCTTGCTTGAGAGGCTAGCTTTGACAGGTGTTGATGTAGTTAGCCTGGATTGGACTGTTGATATTGCTGAAGGTAAGAGACGACTAGGACAAAATGTAGCAGTTCAGGGGAATGTGGATCCTGGTGTTCTGTTTGGTTCAAAGGAGTTCATCACCAACCGCATCAATGATACTGTGAGGAAAGCAGGGAGAGGGAAACATATTTTGAATCTTGGCCATGGCATTGTTGTAGGTACACCTGAAGAGAATGTTGCTCATTTCTTTGAGGTTGCTAAAGGACTCAGATACTAAACAGCAGTCTCAGATAGGTTACAGTTTCCTCTTGCTTTTTGGAGTTTTGTAACATTAGCATCCTTTCCAGCCAGTGATCATTCACTTGAATTTCATGGTGCCCAGATGGTGGAGAAAAAAGTATTTGTAAGCAATTATTTTAGCAGGCATAATTCCATTCCATATGAACAAGTTTAGGCTTGGATAATCTTGTGATGAAGCTGGGTCTCTGATGTATAATTAATTAATAAATGTATTAATATTCGTTGAACTAAAAATCCAAAACCATTTTGTGTGTTCTTCTCACGTGGGGCTTATGTGGATTCCATTTCAAATGTAAAGATGCATAATTGGCACCTATTTCTAATAATATGTTAAATTATCACTCATTTTATTTAATTATTTGTTTAATGTTCTAACATGCTGCTTTATCATCATCAATTATATATATATATATATATATATATATAACTTTAGTAATAAGTGTGCCTCAATAAATGACTAGCTACTTGCAATGAGAATGAAAACGTTGTAGACGATGATGAGCCCCACATGTCCCATCTTGATGTTTGAGGCTGTGAGCCCACATGTCCACATAACGATAAAATACCCAGAGAATAAACAAAAAATTGTTCTTCCAGTGTCTCACTCAAGATAAAAGAAGAAGACACAGTAAAGAGATATAGATCATCCTGAATGGTCTCCAACCCAGATTGGGTTCCCCACTCGCTAAAGCATCAAATTGAGTCTCCCATTCTTTGGATAATGTTATCCCCTATTGTAATATCCCATGTGACGTGCCTCTTTACTTTCAATCTCCTACCTTTGCAGCATGCCCAAATATTTTGAGTGCCCGCTGCACCCGTTTCTTGCCGGATTAAATCTCTAGTAATTTAGAGAAAACCCATCTAAGATTTATTTGCTGTTCGAATTGCCAGATAATGTGTTTCGCGAGAGGGACTATGGGCCTCCGCCCCCTGGTTTCAATGCCAATTAGATATTATCTTCTAAGAGTAGTAAAAGGTATGATTGTGAAGCAAAATTGATGAGCTAGAAATGCAAAAGTGAGGTCGAGAAGCACCCCAAGGGGCGAGGTAGCTTTATCAAAGATAAAAAGTTGTGGGGAGTGAAGCAAAACCTCACATAATGCGTGCGTGTCAAGCATTTGTGAAAGTGGTGTAGAGGGATCCTGACATTATACGTAACATCTATATAAAAAGTAGTTTTTGTGTCTTTTTGATTCCCTAAAACAACAAATGAGTTAGAGAATTGGGGAAGTGAGAGACAATTTGAAGCAACTTGTACTTTCACCTCAAATCACCTTCCCACTAACTCATATAATTCATACTCCTCCAGAAAGATCTCTCACCACTTCAAGTCTCACAGCATGATGAGAAAGGGTTACAATAAAACATAAAATAAGAGGAAGAGGGGGCCCCAAGAACAACACCCAAATAATGAAAGTGAAACAAATAGCTGAAAATTGGTTGTAAATGATCCGGATCCAATGTATGTCCGATAGAATTCCAAGAAAATGGTGGTCTTGAGATACAGTTGTTGATAGCGAAGGCATTGAAGAGCTTCCTCTTAGAATATATTGTGATATTATTGATTGAAATTGATAAAATTAAATCAAATATCATGTTAAATTATCATTAATTTCAAAAGTTTAAGTTGATAAGAAGAGATAAATTTAATCGGCCCAACACGTAAAATATTTAATTTAAATGAGATGAATTGATAGAGTCAAGATTCGATCTCAAAACTTTTGGCTCTGATACCATGTTTAAATTACTAGTTATCCTTAAAATTTAAGCTTTTGAGATAACTAGTAATTCTTCATGGTATTAGAGCCACCGACTTACTACAATGTTGATCCAAATGGTCCTGTGGATTTTATTTTGGTTTATTTTATTGACTTGGTCAATATTTTTCAAATCTCTTCACCATAGATCTTGCATAATTTAAATTAAATTAAAAAAGAAAAAAGAGGATGTTTCCTCCGTGTGTTTTCACAACCTTGGTCGTCTTATCCTCATCTACAAGCCTCCTAGTCCTGGTTGTGGCTTAAGCACGATCTCCGGCGTCTCCTCTAGCACCTCTGCCCGATGGGTCTCTCTCCAAACCCCAGTTTGTGCCGCCTTCATCTCACTCCAGTACCAGCCGTCCGCCGCATTCATTGCACGCCAGCCTCAGTGCATCCGCCATCGTTTCTTTTACTGTGAGATGTGAAGATTCGTTGTTAAGAAAGAAGACATCTCTGCAGCTCTTCATGGTTGGTTTAGAAGAAGAGAATTTTTTTTGTAAAAATGAAATAAAAAATAAAAAATCATAGGCGCCGCACAGCAACGCCTTGGCCACGTTTGCTCAGAACCTTCAGCCACTGATGGTTTTTTTTTTTTTTTTTTTAACCTTGTTGTGCGTCGTCAATGCAAGACGGCTTTAGTTGAAAAATAAAAAGAAAAGAAAAAGGCCAAGATGCAAGATGTCCATATTTTGGCCATTTGTTGATCCAGTCATTTGGTCTTTTATATATTGACCCTCACCTTTTTTTTTTTTTTGGTGGCTATTTGTTGGCGTAATATTTTTGGCCTTTATAGTATTGTTTAAAACTCAAACCTCTTTTAGCGCATTGTTGGCTATCATATCTGGCCTATAATTAGCCAATTTATCTTCGACCTTTTGTAGTAATGTTTAAAATTCAGGCCAATTTCAGCTCATAATTGGCTTTTCATTTTGGCCTATAGTTGACCTATTGTTATTGAAGACACATCTCAAATTATTGTCGCCGACCGACTCCGATCATCACCATCAAGTGCTACCATTAATTTGTAGCAAAAAAAAATAATAATAAACTCAAGGTTTCAATACCTTACACCTTGAAAAATATATTGTGATATTATAGGAATATAGAAATGCTTCAATGCAATATAATACTCATATTTGACCCATATTTAGTAATGTGACAAATGAACAATCACATGAAATAAAAGATTGAAATTTAAAATTTCATCTCTACCTCACTAAATATGGACATTATATTACATTGTAGCATATCTCGATAGGAATATATTAGCAATGATAGTAATTGATAAAATCAAATCAGAATAAAATATACCTGATTTGATTTTATCTATCATATTATTTTGTATACCTATAAATATGGACAATTTGTATTGTAAAATTATTAATCGAATAATGTAGATCATAGAAGTGAACCACGTAAGTATCTTATCTATTTTTTGAATTCCTATTTTATTATTTTCCGCATTTATGAATTTGTTCACTTGCTTGCTATTGCAACGGCAACAAAGAAAGACAGTCGAGGGAATAAATATTACTTT
The DNA here is from genome assembly GCA_006937295.1 of Carpinus fangiana. Taxonomy (NCBI): domain Eukaryota; kingdom Viridiplantae; phylum Streptophyta; class Magnoliopsida; order Fagales; family Betulaceae; genus Carpinus; species Carpinus fangiana. The sequence continues at coordinate 14,222,887 of CM017321.1, read as the reverse complement.
AAAAAAAAAACTAGATATAGATCCGTTGAAGAAGAGAAGAGCTTTAAATTAAAGTTGCATAGTTAGGACTAGGAAAGAGGAATATCCAGCTCAAGAGGCTTTGGTTTATTGTGTGACGTCTTCACGACAAAATAAGGCGCACTCAACGAGGGAAGGAAATAGATCGAGAAGCCAGCCAACAAAATAAAGCTCCACCCCTTTTTTTTTTTTGTGTGTGTGTAAACTGTAAAGTTAGGGTACGATTCAGTGAAACCTTATGATTAATAAGGCATAAGAAACCAATTAATAATGCATTAAAGGTGTCAAATTCATAATTTAGCTAGCTAAATGATTTTATCATGTAAATGATTGCACAAGTGGCCAACTATGGGGTCCGGGTCCGACTAATTGCATCTACTACTGTTATGCCTCCCAACCCCTCCTCCTCCATATATATCTCCGTTGCTATCGCTTTCCATCCAGATTGTAAAGGTCATTTTAGAAGAAAAAATGTGTACCAGAAATAAATAGATGAACAGAAAAATATTGTATTTTTTAGGTATATATATCTTAGAAGATTGTAAAGGTTGTTGATTGGGTGATTGCCAGTCTGTTTAAACTACTAAAAAAATGTTCACTGCCTTATCACAAATTCCACCAAATACATTCCTTAGTGCTTGTCATAATCATCCAAAGGAAAAAATCACATCACCCATTTTCTTTCTTTTTTTTTTTTTTCTTTTTTTTTTTTCTAAATAAAAATATCACATCACATCACCCATTTGTAATCCCACGTCCAGGGCCCAAATGATGCTATTACATTGTTCTAATTCACATTATGTCTACTCTCTTTTCTCTAGTTCATTCATGTTAACTTAAGCATTGGAAATTTGGTTCCACTATCACCACAAGCGTGCTATTTTAACGTTTGGCTTTCTTAGACTTGACGTATATGGTTACTGCATCAACACATCACAAAAATTGAAAATTTTATTAGAGGGTTTTTCTCAACTTAGGGTTTTTTTCTCTCATAGCGCCATAGCCGCATAGGTAAGGTAACTCTAGACTGAGGGAGAAAGGATGGCCGTTAGCTACCTCCCTCCTTCCCTCGTCATCTTTGCACTAGGTGCTAGTAGTTTACCTAATGCCCCTAGCTCTGTTGCCTCCTATTTTTTTGTCGTTTATATTGATGTGTTGTTTTTCTGTTGCTTTTACTTGTTTGGCACATTCTGTGGGTGCTGTTTTTGGGGATTCACTCAAACTTTCCCCCTCCAAATTGTTTTGTGTGTGCTGCTGATCTCTTCTGCGTCCACTCTACCACCCACCGTCTGTTGCCGGGTCTTTTCTCGCGTCCCCACCGCAATGAGCTTCCAATGCCACCTTCCGCGTTAGTTTCTGGCCTGCATGCGATCGGCTTCCTTCCAGTTGTCGTTATCCACATAGTGTGTTTTTCCCTTTTTTTATATATATATATATATATTGTTGGTTCTTTCAAAAAAATATATATATATATTGTTGGTTTCCTTTCTTGTATTTCTATTTTTTCCTTATTGTTGCTTGATTTTTCGTTTTATCCCTTATTTTCTTGTACGTTTTCATTCTTGTTTTTGCTTGTAATAATGTTCTATCATTTCTCTTTGATCTGCCTATTTCTGCTTTGGTCCAGACCTTGGGTTGTGGATGTGAACGATTTTCTAGCTTTCGGGTTAAGGAAAATGAGTTTCGACATGAAGATTTTGATATGTTTGGTGCATATCTAATATTAAACTTAATATATAGTCATGAGTTAGCAAATGCTTTTGGTTATAGTTGATTGGTTTGATGTTAACGTCTGTAATAAGGGTGTTCAATCGGTTATAACCGTCGGTTATTTGCTATAACCGTAACCTATAACCGACTTGTCGGTTATTTGATTTTTAATAACCGCAACCCCAACCGACTAGTCGGTTATCGGTTATTTTATAAGTAACAATTATCGGTTATTCAACCCAATAACCGATCGGTTATAACCGCTTTAATTTAAAATGGGCTTTTAATGTGTTTTGGGCCGTCACTATGAACGTCGTGGGAACAATGAGCGATTCGCGATTGAGATGAGTGACTGAGAGACAGGGAGATGAGTGATTGAGAGGCAGAGAGAGAGGTAGGCTGTTGGGAGAGAGCGATTGAGACTAGAGAGGCAAGGCGAATAAGATGAAACCCTATGGGTATCAATGTATCAGCTTATTCTCCCACCAAAATGACGTCGTTTTTGATTTTTTTTTTCTTTATCCATATAAATATTTATATTATTATAAATATTTAATATATATATATAGTCGGTTATCGGTTATAACCGCATTTCTTAAACCCCTAAAATCGCTAACCGCAACCGACCTAGTAAGTTTTCGATTTTTAATAACCGATTACGAAATCGGTTATCGGTTGTCGGTTATCGGTTATGGGTCGGTTATAACTGACCCGGATGAACACCCTTAATCTGTAACTTTAGCTTCAGTTATGATTTGCTTTCAGAGTTTTTTTGCTCTGTTTATAAAAGCTTTTGTTCGCGATCTTTTATCAATAAATGACTATATTATGCTTCTCCTTAAAAAAAAAAAAAAAGAAAGCAACAATAACAACAAATTTATTTATTTAAGGTATAGGCCATTCATTGCACCATTGCACGTGCAGGATGTGAATGCATGCATGACAAAATGAACTCATTCTTCCATTTTCTCTTCAAGTGGTAATTAAAATTAAAGAAAATTGACAGCTGGTTAAGTACTCTTGCCAAAAGAAAAACGTGGAATATTAATATGTATATATATTGTCAGATCCTTGAAAGGTGGAGATTCACTTTGACCCTTAGCTACCCAATAACCACTCAGATCAGCTCCTTAATTATTGAAGAATTCATTGCACATAATTTGGAGGGCTGCTGCAGGGCAGGAGCTGTTCTATTTGGGAGGGTTTGACTTCATATATATTATTAATTAATTAAAGAAATACAAATAAAGCATCGAAATTTAAGAAATAAAAAGATTGGTTATACTGGTCGTTATCTAAAAAAATCCAACTTGTATTTTGAATTTTTGAGAGAGGATATTATCATTATGCATCCAATTAAGCCATGTGTGAAACCAAGTAGACTGCCCGCTGTTTCCTTGCGATGTGGGACACGCATCTTTTTTGTAGAAAATAAATATAAATGTTTGACAAAAACAAACAACAACTCAACCTCATTAAGTTTAAGGTTTCTTTTCAAATTTGGTTCATAAAATTCTTTTCAATTGACTACATCTATCTAATGCACTTTAATTAATTAATTAGAGGAATATGGTTCCGTTTGTTCATATTTTTTAAAAGTTATTAAGGAAACGTAAAGCAAAATAAATACTTTGTACAAAGAGACTTGTTATTCTTTTTTTTTTTTTATATATATATATATATCTAAAAATGAAGGATAGAAAAATGGGTTTTCTCATGCATGTGGGAAAATTTAGAATAAAAATGCGAAGAGGAAGTCAACTCGATGCATTCATATATGGGTTGTCTGCATCTCACCCTTCGCAGTCAAAGTTGGAAGCTAGTTTCAAGTTGAGGAGTTGGAACCAAGCAAGCAAAACAATGCCACGTGTTCCACACGAAAGCTCTCTCTCTTGTTTCCTGAATCAAAAGCAATCATGTACGTAAATAGTTTGCTTTGAAATTTGCTATTTACATCGATCTTCTGCCAGCCACTCAAATTCATCATATTCCCAAAACTCGGATAAATAAATAAATAACTATATATAAAAAGTCATATTTATGGAACTACTGAAAAAAGTCGTTGGCGTTATTAAGTTTGGACTCCTGTTATGTTAGCTGTTCCACGTGACTAATAAGCGCGGACAGTTACCATTCGTCACATGGGTCCCCCGCCCATTTTCAGATTTATTTTAGATTAGAATTTTGAATAATTTTGGGGTAAATATCTTTTGTCCGTTCCTTGAAATTTTTTTCTATGAACTACCAATTATGACTATTGATTCCATCAAACTATTATCTTATGACACTTTTTTTTTTTCTTCTGTCAGTCAAAGAGATTAAATCTAACGATCAACAATTTTAAATTTTTTTCTTTCCATTTTTGCTCATACTTCAGATCAATAAAATGATGCTTATACCCTTCTAAATCCTAATTCAAAAATCTTAAGTGAGGGCAAAAATAGAAGAAAAAAATTTAAAATAGTACATGCAAATCACATTACCATTGACTGTTAGTTTTAATACCTTTGATTGACGGAAAGGGGGAAAGTGCCATAAAATAGTAATTTGATAGGGTCAAATATTATAGTTGGTAGTTTATGGGAGGAAGTGTCAAGGTACTATAGTTTATAAGGACAAAAGGTAATTACTCCAATAATTTGTTGCCTAAAATTATAAATAAATTTATACAAAAACAAAAGGGAAATGTCAATGAAAATCTTAGAATAATATTGGAAATCATTATCAAATAATTTACCTCATATAAGGGTGTTCAAGTGGGTCGGTTATAACCAACTTGCCAACCGATAACTGATTATAACCACAAACCGATAACCGGTAACTGCTAAACGATTTAGTAGTCGGTTATTAAAAACCGCTAATTGACTAGGGCGGTTACAGTTAGCAGTTTTAGAGCATTCACAATGGATGAGCTAATTTTTTATGTAAAATAGCTCATCAAAACTCAATTTATCTAGTTTAGCTAAAAACTTTTTAAAGACCTCTTACATTCGATTAGTTATATTTTTATCTATATAATTTAATTTTAATTATTTTTTTATTTTTTATAATGATTGTATTTTTCTTAATATCTTATTTTTCAACTTTTGAGAAAAAAGTGATGTGGATAGAGAAATAATAGGAGAAAATTTTGGAAAAAATGAGATGTGAAAGAGAAATAGTAGGAGAAAATTTTGAAAAAAGAGAAAACAGGTGAGAGAAACAATAAAAAAAACGTGGAAGAAAATTTTGTGAGAGATAGTGGGAAAAAAAAACAGACGTGGGAGAAAATGTAGGAAAATAGCTCTTTCAATATTACCGCTACATGTAGCTTTTTTTTTAGCTCATTTAACAAAAAATTTATTCTGTATTTTTTTTAGCTTATCCAATGCAGATGGTATTTTATCAATTTAAAGAGCTATTTTAGATAAAAATGACATTTAGCTCTTCCATTGTGAATGCTCTTAGGGATAGGGAAAGACGATTATAACTGATAACTGCCCTTTTATATATATATTATAAACAATTAAATAAAACATCCAAAACGACACCGTTTTGGTGTTAAATATATAGATATGAGATTTGTCTTTTTAATTTTTTCATTTGAATTTGGATTAATGGATTTGGACTATGTTTTTTTAGCCATGTTTTTGTGCTACAATTTATTTAGCCAAGTTTTTTTCATCTTTTTTGAAACATTTTGGTCTTAAATCCTTAAAATAAGACAAAAAAAAATAGCAAATTAAATGCTCTAAACACTTAAAAAGCCCAAAAGTCAATTTAAAAAAAAAAGGTTATAACCGCGCATTTATTGGATTGAATAACCGCTAACCGTCGGTTATAAAATAATCAATAACCGACTAGGCGGTTGCGGTTATTAAAACCAATAACGGCCCAAGTCGGTTGCGGTTACAGTTATAGCCAATAACATACTGTTATAACCGTTTGAATACCTCTACACATTAATTCACTATTAAATAATTAAATTTAATTATAACTAATTAACGTACATCAGAAAAATGCTAAATAAAAATAGTAGAATTTTCCTAATTGGATATATATAGTATGAGTTTTCTCCCTATATATTCGTCATTCAACGGTTTACTATAGAAAAAAAAATGGAAATGGTAAGAAAATAATCTTACATTCTTGTCATTTCAAACCCGGCAGGTCGTTGTTCACATTTGACTTGGATAATTAGAAAAAAGTGAAACAAAAATAAAAGAAATAATAAATAGAATCATAACCCAATTGGAATCCTTGAGATACCTTTCCTAGTAAAAATAAAATAAATTCCCTTCCTCAGTAGAATCTAAAACTATCCCCTCTATTAATACTTATCATATTTACGCCATTATTTTTGCATCTCCTCTCCGCGTCAAACTGGTTTTTTCCTCTCCCTTATATTCAACAGAACAGAGTATACACAAATTAACATAAAGCTTGATTCTTGAACGAAGGTAAAGAGAAAAGAGTTTGTTGTACGTGGTGATGGAGGTTCAAACACCACCTTCCCAGCGCTCATACCCAAGGCCGCTGGCCAGGCTGAACACGCACGTGAGCAACAGCTGGGTGGGCAAGCGCTTCAAGCTATCCGAGCGCAACACCACCTTCACCACCGAGCTCCGAGCCGGCACCGCCACCTTCCTCACCATGGCCTACATCCTCGCCGTGAACGCTTCCATCCTCACCGATTCCGGCGGAACCTGCTCTGTCTCCGATTGCGTCCCCCTCTGCTCCGACCCATCCGTCTCAATCTCCAACTGCAACGGCTCCAACCTCCAGGTCATCCAGCCCAACGACTCCTGCAAGTTCAACCCGGTCAATCCGGGCTACGAGGCCTGCCTCGAGAGAATACGCAAGGATCTGATAGTAGCCACCGTGGCGTCGTCTCTCATCGGCTGTGTGATAATGGGTGCCTTTGCGAACCTTCCTCTGGCCTTGGCTCCGGGTATGGGTACCAACGCCTATTTCGCCTACACCGTCGTCGGCTTTCACGGGTCGGGTAGTGTCTCCTACCAGAGCGCCTTAGCCGCCGTGTTCATCGAAGGCCTAATCTTCTTAGCCATTTCCGCAATTGGGTTTCGTGCCAAACTCGCCAAACTCGTCCCCAGACCCGTCCGAATCAGCTCCTCCGCCGGTATCGGTCTCTTCTTAGCCTTTATCGGGTTACAGAACAACGAAGGTATCGGGTTGATCGGGTACAGTTCGTCGACTCTGGTGACACTCGGAGCCTGCCCCGCTAGCTCCAGGGCATCGCTAGCCCCTGTCATAACCGCTGCTAACGGAACCGTCAGTTTGCTCCCGGGAGGCACCGTCTCGGGCGGTATTTACTGCCTCCAAGACACCATGGAAAGCCCGACATTTTGGCTCGGTATCGTCGGTTTCGTAATTATCGCTTACTGCCTGGTGAAAGACGTGAAGGGTGCTATGATTTACGGCATAATATTCGTAACGGCCGTCTCGTGGTTCCGTAACACCAAGGTAACGGAGTTCCCCAATACCGATACCGGCAACACGGCGTACCAGTATTTCAAGAAGGTAGTTGATGTGCATGCGATAAAGAATACAGCTGGGGCGTTAAGCTTTAAGAATATCAGTAAAGGTTCTTTTTGGCAGGCCTTGATCACGTTTTTGTACGTTGACATACTCGATACAACCGGTACCCTGTATTCGATGGCCCGGTTTGCCGGTTTCGTTGACCAAAACGGAGACTTCGAGGGCCAATACTTTGCTTTCATGTCGGACGCCACGTCAATTGTGGTGGGGTCGCTGCTGGGCACCTCGCCAGTGACGGCGTTTATCGAATCGTCAACGGGGATCCGGGAGGGTGGACGGACAGGGCTGACGGCGCTAACTGTAGCGGGATACTTCTTCTTGGCGTTTTTCTTCACGCCGCTGCTGGCGTCAATTCCAGCGTGGGCGGTGGGCCCGCCGTTGATCTTGGTGGGCGTGATGATGATGAAGTCGGTGGTGGAGATCGACTGGAACGATATGAGGCAGGCGATCCCAGCCTTCTTGACGATGATTTTGATGCCTTTGACTTATTCCATTGCCTATGGGCTTATCGGTGGGATTGGCAGTTACATTATTTTGCACCTGTGGGATTGGGGGCATGAACTTTTGGTGAAACTTGGAATGGTAAAAGGTGCGAGGCCGAGCCGTGAAGTCAATGACGCACATGACGATATCAATGGAAAAGCAATTGAAGTTTAATTAGGAGTCTAGGGATTTTAATTTTCCGTGGTTGGTGTTGGTGGTAGGAAATTTGGAAGAAATGGGTTCATGCAGGCAGATGATGTAAATATCATTATAGCTTTCGGTGCTTCTTTATAGTTTCCCCATATTTACTTTTTGTCATCTTTTTGCTGCCATTTGATTTTAAATTTGACTAAGCAATAGAAAGTTTGGCCAGTCTTGGACTATTGGTTTCTAATTTTGTTTTATTTATGCATCCTGGTTTGGCAATTAAATTTTACTAAAGTGGATGGCGATGGATTTTCAAGTTACATCAATTATATATATAAACTTTAAATTTGGTTCTAGAATTATTTCATGGCCAATTTATGGCAAGACAGTTTAGAGGGATTCACGCTTAGCTTGGTTCTTTTTATCTAGAAGTGGAAAGACGGTTAGTAAAGGGAGAATTGACGAAAAGTAAAAAGAAATCAAAGATCGAGAGGGTTATGATACGAGAAAGGATAGTAGGAAAGTGGCAACACTTAACCTCCTTTTAGTGCTGCAACTTGTGGGGTGTGTTTCATGTGCTTCTCTCTCTTTCTCTATCTCTGGACACTACGTACACTGGAGTCGTTTATATAGGGCCAGAACCCCCCCCCCNTACACAATTATAACACCTGTATTGAAATTGGAGGCAGCTGTCTATTGTGCACTAATCATCCTTCAACCCTTTATATATATAAAGGCGGTTAGCGGTTAACAGTTTTTTCAAAAACTAAAATCACTAATCATAACCGCCTAGACAGTTAGCAGTTAGTGGGTGGTTAATAACCACCTACATTTTCAACCATATATTTTACCCTTTCATTTCCCTTCATTTTATTCATATTTGGTCAATAGTCGGGGGATAGCATTACATTCTTCTCCTCCGAAGTTAAGATTTCATATTTTGCATAAAATATCAAGATAGCCCCTCTCTCTCTCAATAACACCCTACATCAATGATATAATATTATTTGTTTTTGATTTTTCTAAATCAGACTTTTTAGGGAATCACTCATCCAGGTATTACTTTCGCAAAAGCACGCTTAATTGTGAAATTTTAATAGAATTATAACCATTACGACTTTAAAACGTGTTGTTGTCATTAAGAATGGGCGTGACTCTCTCTATACATATTCAAAGTTTGCTTCATAATTGAAAATGACAAATATTATAAATGGTTGGAAACTCAAGGTTATTTGCACAAGTCGCTTTCTCTTCAAAATATGTAGGGAAGCGAAGCAAGATTTTTCCCGCTGTTTTTCTAGGTACTTTGTCCCTAGATGAGTTTTGAGTCTCTTTCTTGTATAATTATAATATTTTAGTGGGGGAGAACTTTTTACTTTTCCCAACCTACCATATTCAAAGATTTATATCCTCTTTGTACATTTTTTTTCCACAGATGCTTCCTTTTATTTTATAATACAGATTAAAAAATAAAAAAAAATAAACCTATAAACTTTTTTTTTTTTACAAAGATTTCTTCTAAATTAGGCAGAAAGACTCCCTCTAATTGCGTGTCCTGATCACAATGTAATCAGGTAATTTGGGCCCTAATGGATCGATTTGGGAGTGCAATAAGTGATGAACTTGTTTGAGCACAAAGATCTTGTCAAAGCTAGAAGAGGCAATGTTTAGTGGGGGAATTAAGCTTAGCCAATAGCAAATTGAAACATCTCAACAGGTACAGAGAGAACATTAAACTTTTCAAGAAGCTTGGGTGGCTACCTTATATTTGCCCACATACAACTTTCAATTCGGACATGAATGATTATTCTGTTTGATAGATGATAACATTTTAATTTGGCCAGAGAAAGATAAAAAAAAGGATAAAGGAGGGTGGGTGAGAGAGAACAAATTCTTGCCTGCTGTTGATCTGACAACAAACATGCCGCTGTGTCATTTTGAAGGAACATTTTCTGAGCTTCTTTATAACATCAATGTAACATCAGATCCACCCCAAAGGCAAGTTAGGCAACATAAACATTGTGCACGCGTCATATTTTTATGGATGAATAAGACTGATCTTTTTAATAATAATGAAACAAGTATTCATGTTCCGATTGGAGTGTAAAGTCGTGTTTATATGTTGGGTTCGGATTATGTCGACATTCAAAAATATAGAAAATATTTTTCAAACATCATTTTATGGCTAATGTTTCTCTTTTGTAGTAGATTGGATCCTGGTTACGACCCAAAGGGCCTAAAAGGTTCTGTTCACTGCTTTGGCCCAACAATTTGATGCTGGTCTATAATGCTACCCAACGGGCCTAAAAGGGTCGTCTCCTTCACATAAAATCTAACCACTAACCAGGCACCCAATCTCCAGAGTCGACGAAACAACGTTAAGAAAGTAGCTTTAGAAGACGAGGTGTAAGCTCCAATGGGAAGTGTCAGTAACGCTTGGTTTTGTTCTTCTTCAGTCCTCATAGCTCCTATTGAGAACAAGAGGGTGTGCAATTTTGTAGTGTCTACCTCGAGGAATGCCTTGAAATCGAGCAAGATTTGTTGCAAGCTACCTGGGACTGAGAGTAGCGGGATTGAGCAGATCCCCACAAGCCGTAGACCCAACAGTTCCGGGACCAAGATGGACGAGTACAACATTGCGATGAAGAAGATGATGAGGAGCCCTCATGAGTATCACCATGATCTTGGTCAGCTCTCTTCTACTCCCTAGTATTTCTTCTGAATAAGTCATATCTAATTGCCATTCAGGATTTTGGTCTATTATAGCAGATTGTGTTATGGGATTTTGTTCATAATTGTTTAGTTTCATCGGCTATTTTTTTTTTTTTTTTTTCTGCAAAGTGTTTGATTCGTGTCTTTTTTAGGCCAAACAAGGCTCAGCATATTTCCTCGAATCTTATCATACTATTCACTTTATTTAAAAAATATATATATCAAATCATTCACTTTTTATATCACATCATTTACTATTTAAATAAAAAGATTTTAAAAAACAAATTTTTTCACTTTCTAATACTATTTTCTTATTTTCTCGTATTAATCATTTATTTTATTTTTTTTAATTCATGAATAATGCATTATTATTCTTTGCAGGGGAGTGAGATGGGGTTTTACCAAACACCCTCTTAGTAACCCAATTCGAATCTGCATGACTGAAAATCTTTTTCTTGTTTCTTTTTCCCCTTTTCGGATCCTCGGATGTTCGGGGTACTTTTGATCTTAACTTGAGTCATATAATATGATTGTGCCTTAAGATAACGATGCCTTTTAGAGAAGTGAATAAAAATAATGGGTGTTAATTTACTTTTTCGAAAGAAAAAAAAGGTTTTGTTAACCAATGAAAAATTCAGGAGATGCTAGAAGAGCAACTGCTTTAAGTACTTGTCGCGCCAGTTTTACAAGATAATGTATTTTTATTTATCCTTGAAATTTGTTTGGAAAGCTGCCAATGAAAAAGTACCGCATTGAGCCATCCTTTTGGTTTTCTTTTTTCCTTGTTTAACAAAGAATTAATTCTTCTTTTTCTTTTCTTTCTTTTGAGAAAGGGTTTTCGACTGTTTGAACAAATTAGGATAGGATCGTATTTATTCATGTATAAAGTAATCATACATGTCTCAGCAAGCCTTGCCATTTTGCTGAACTTTGTTGATAGAAGAGATTCTGGGATCTATTTATGGGTGCTAAGTGGACAAGGATTTGGGGAAAAAGGGAATTATGGGATTTGGATTATGCCTTTGATATAAATGGTCAAGTGGATAGATTATTCGAAGTAACATTTCAAACAAAGAAAGGAAGTACCACATTATTTGCTCAGACTTCATAACTGGTTTATGTGCAGGCATGAACTATACTCTGATAACTGATAATCTGATAGTGGGCTCCCAGCCTCAGAAACCTGAAGATATAGATCACCTAAAAAAGGAAGAGAATGTGGCATATATTCTGAACTTGCAGCAGGACAAGGACGTTGAATATTGGGGAATTGACTTGCAATCAATAATAAAAAGATGTCGAGAACTTGGAATCCGTCACATGAGGAGGCCTGTGAGTAAAATTTTCTTTTAGCACTGCTATTTAACATATAGTAGATCCACTTTGTTTTGGTATAACCTGTAGAAGGTCCCACCTTGCTGATTAACATGATTTCCTATTATTTCTTGATCGACTTCGGTGTGTGATGAGTAGTTTTTACTATCCATCAACAATTTCTATGCACTTGATGTACTTGTGAATATAAAGTTTGGAGAAAATTTGTGCTTGAAACTGGAAAATCTTTCAGACAAGTGGTTTGTTAGGTTTTTCAAGTGTAAGCTGAAGTGTCCCTAAGAGATAGCTCAATAGGCTGGGACCACGCTTAATGAAGCGGAGGTCACTAGTTCGAATCCCCCTCACATTTCTTGTGCGGACATGTCAAAAAAATAAAAAAGTATAAGCTGAAGTAAATATTTTGATTAATCAATCACGTTGAGAGATTTCTGGTGCTTTTGGGTATTTGCCTTACAGTATTTGTGTTTGAACTGTAGGCAAGAGATTTTGATCCGGATTCATTGCAAAGTGGATTACCTAAAGCTGTTTCATCATTGGAATGGGCCATTTCTGAGGGAAAAGGAAAAGTTTATGTGCACTGCACTGCTGGATTAGGAAGGGCCCCGGCTGTTGCAATTGCTTACATGTTCTGGTTCTGTGGCATGAATGTGAGTCCTTAACTCTTTTAACTCTTTTGTATGTCATTATACCTTTCCTAGAAAAATCCACGCATAATCTCCATATCCATTCCTTTACAATTTTTGGAAAAACCAGCCATTTCTAAACTTTTGGCTACTTAGCATTTAGACGGGTTAAGTTTAAACTGTTGTATAAACTGCTTTGAATTTTGAAGCATGACTGTTTAACCGAGTTACTGAAATGTTTCACTGGTTTCTTAGATAAACTACTTGAATTTTGCAACATTCTTTGATTTGTGGTTATGTGACAGCTGAATAAAGCATATGATACACTAACTTCAAAGAGACCTTGTGGACCCAATAGAAGAGCAATACGTGGAGCTACTTATGATCTGGCTAAGAATGATCCGTGGAAAGAGCCCTTTGAGAACCTTCCAGAAAATGCGTTTGAGGGTATAGCAGATTGGGAGAGGAATTTGATAAAAGACCGTGTTCGTTCCCTACGTGGAAGTTGAGCACCTCGGTAAGTATTCCTTCTTTTGAAATTCAAATTGCTCTGAGCCTGATCTGAATTTAATTAAGTTGCTAAAAGCCTTGGGCCTCGGATATTGAACAAGCTTCATGGATGTCCAGATACCCTGTAAATCATGCAAACTGTTACGTAACAGTATTCAGCAGTGCTAGTAATGGATGAGGAGTCTTCCAAGCAAGCAAGCAACGGCCAACATCAATTAGGATTCTAAGTAAGGATGAACAATAGCAAATAAGAGGGTATTATCCTCATTAGTATCATTATTAGAATGTTATAAAAAAAAAAAAAAAGATGATTATCATTATTGTTATTTAAGATTATGTACAGTAGTAGATCATCTTTATCTTGGAGACGTTGTTAGGCTATTTAGCCGGTTGCTTGAAGAAATAAAGGATCAGAGAATTATTCTACAAACTCTTTTTGGTTTGCTTGGAGGCTCAGGGTTCCTCGAATCACCGTACCATTCTTATTTTCCATTCAATTCACTACCACCATAGGAAATATTAGCACGATGGACCCTGCTTCCCTGTCAGTCTGACCCTTAACACGCTCCCAAACAATAGCCCGTAACACAAACCAGTCAAACCTCCTAATTAAACTCCAGAGACCCACGCAGAACTCCTAGTTTCATTCCAGAGGGACTTTCTCAAATACGAAGCAGACTGACCTGCACATGACCCAGTTGTCAAGCCAATATTTAGGCTCATAATTCCAGATGGGATGCCTTTCTGAACTCCCTTAGCTTAGCCTTAGAGTCCCTTGGAATGTGGCATCATTGCTGGATCTTATATATGCCAACAACAGTATATGTTGGCCATAACAAGCACAAAAGCCAATGTAAAGAGTATAGTCTCAACACTGTTATTATTCATTGCATAAACATGAGTAAGAAATGTTTTTCTACTTTTCATCCTTTGAGTTAACTGAGTCATCTTTCAGTTTCTACTGGATGCCATGCCAAATGAAGTAGTTATTTTCATTCAAAAACTTAGTCATGCGCTTGGCATACAATTCCAACCATGTGGGTTAATATTTTGAAACCATTTTGGTGCAGGTATCCATGTCATTAGAAATTCCAGACATTTCGAGGATTATGAACCAGCGAGCTGGTACAGCCGTACAGGAAATAGGAAGGTAAGTAACTTCATGGCTGTGCTTAGAGCTGGGGGCCTGACAAGAATGCTTTACTATCCTTCTTGGAAAAGAACTTAGAATATAGCCTATAAATTGTATATATGATTCAAAAGTAACATATAGCAAATAAATATGTGCTCGGCACAGAAGCTGTAGGTTTGTAGTAGAAGCTTTTCCAGTTTAATGAGATTTTATCATCAGACTGGCAATAATGGCGCTTATATCCGTGAATCTGAACAGTTTGATGCATTGCTACAATGAGTTAACCAGAATACATTGCATCTTTTCTTGAAAAGCTTATATATAGGAAATGGCAAGTCATTACAATTGATAGGTGCTGTATGTAGAAGAGGAATGAAGGGTTGGGAGACCATTTTCTTCTTCATTGCGAGGTTTGGCATGGAAGTTAATGCATTCTTACCTCGTGTACGGGGGTCCGCTTATTAAAAACAAATAGTGTTATTTCTTCGTAATCTTATAAGGATTTTTTCACCATGTTAATGTGAAACTAAAATTGGTAAACTTATCAATATTCAGGTCATTAGTTTTGATAAAACAGGTATCCCAACCACCGGTTTTATTATTTGACCAAATTCCGTTGTATTAAAGCACAAGTCGATGCATGAGTGGAGAGTGCATTAGATGGTGCAAATCAGTAGTATCAACCACGAATGAACGACCATCACAATTCTGCAACCAACATATGTTTTATCTTTACAAAATTTTAGGAAGTTGAGACTGTCTGGAGCTTGGCAAGCTGTGCTTGGCGGCGTCCTAAATGGAATGCTGTGACTATCCACAATAAACATACCTGGTGTAATTCATACGAAGTAGCATAGCATCAAAATTCTTGGTGAAAATAAAAATTCATGAAAGAAGCATATGCATTACAGATAAAGAGTGTTTTGCACTGCAATTTCGAAGGCCAGAAGTTTGCTTTTAAACAAAATCGCAAACCGTGTCTCATTAGGAGTGCATTTTTAAAAAATGGCAGTTTTAGAAATGCATGATTTTAAAGGGCAAACTGTGATTTTACGCAAAGCTTAACTGCGTTTTTAAATCGCATGTTTTGAAAATTGCTATTTTTTAAACCTCACATTTTGAAACTGCAAAACCAAACGGACTGGCCTAAACAAGAGCCAAATATAGGCAGTGACACCATTTAGTAAGGACAAAAACAAAGTTCAAAGCAGTGACCTCAGGTGTCTTGTATCAATAACCAACTGAATTAGTATTTGTTTTATCCCAAACCAAGAGGCTAAGAGGAACACAGAAGAAAAAGGGGAAGTCATATATATACATACAGGCAGGGCATAGATTGAGACAGTGGATGTTTTGCTATTGAGAGTGCTGAAAAGTAGCTTGTACATCCCTGCTGCTGTAGCATCTCCAAGTCTTTGAATGAATACATCTATGCAAACCTGCAGTAGCATGAACTATCAGAGAAGTGTTTTGATGAGTTTTTGGATTAACCTTATTTGTGCGTGGTACCTAATTATTGCAAGTAGAAAACAGCCAATGAAACATTGTGTGTGAGTGCGTGCACATGCTTGTATATATATTGCTTAAGATCAAAGCCCTATCTCAACTTGAGGAAGAGTTTGAAATTTGAACATTCATAACCAGCTGCAACTGCATTTCTGTGCAAAAAATTAAAACATGAATTAAAATATATTCAGGAAAAAAAGGGAGTCATGCCTTAGCTTTGTATTTCTCATCCTGTGAGACAACAGTAAATAGGAGTTCTCTTCCAGGCCTGGTCACAACATAAGTAACAACCTGCACAGTATTATCGTTGCAAACTATAAAACCCACTTCACAATCTTATAAGATTATAAGTAATGCTATTTAGTTGACTGTTATACGACTACCATATAACTACAATGACCGGCAACGGAAATTAGCTCTTAGTAAATTTTTTTTTTTTAATGGCTGATTTTCACTACCACATCATCAAGTTGTATAACAGTTTCCTAAATAGCATTACTCATCTTATATCGACATTCAACTTCAGCTGTCTTTCTTCCTAAGCCCAACAGAATTCCACTTTGTGAAGGTATAAGTGGAAAGTAGATTTAATCATCAGTAAAACAAAGGGATGCCTGCATGATGAGCAAAACATGGTCTAAGAAGAATGACACGGATCTGGCATTTATAGGAGACAAACCTTTCGCAAGGTCTCGGAAACAGCAACAACTACCCAAGTTGGCCAAACAGCAATGGCAACCAAATTCGAGAAGGAAACAAATGGAGCAGAGCAAATAGCTGTAGTAACCCCAGCAACAGTAAGAATGCGCCCCTGTACTTGACAAGTAAAAGCAACTTAAACACAAAAGTTACCAAAAATGAATTACATTGAGTAAACAAAATTACTATAATGTCAGAAAATTTTCCCATGCTTAAATATTCAATGAAAAAGACCAACTTAATTATGCTTATCATCACTGCAAAATTTGCTAAGGAAGTGGACACATGAAACTACAAGGTTTCCAAGTATGCTGCCCACCTCCCAAGGTTAAAAGTCATGAACTAAAGTCATGATTCAAAACTAAAAGTAGGGACTCAAGAATGCATTAACCTAGAAGAATTCAAACTGCAGCAGAATACAGGGACCATCTAGATTTTACCATACGCCCCTGCCCCCCCACCATACCACCAACCAAAACAAAAAAGGACATAAAAGAACAATAAAAGGAAAGAGAATGTGCAATTTGGGAGGTCTATGGCATATATGCAAAAATCACATGATATGTTTGCCCAACTTGCCAACCAATACATGTGCTTTCTTCAAGCCTTGAATGAGCTACATTTTTTTACGGGTACTTAAAATGCCTTTCAGTTTCAGGATTAGAGCCAGAAAACCTCAGAATCAGCTGCAAGCATGAAACTAACTTTGAGACATACTGTCTAAGGAGTCAAGGATCTACACTCTCTAGACAGTATATATCATTTTCTTTGTTGTAACAACATGATATAACATCAAACAGACTGCAAAAACTCAATCTTTGACATAGCATACCGTCAAGGTAAGTTGTCCAGCAAGGATAAAAACAGCAATGAAGCTATTTATCTGGGCAAACAATCTTCTTCTGTCAACAGAGCTAGTAACAGTGGCGGCAATTACAGTCACTTTCTGCAGTAGCAGAAAAAGGCAAACTTCAGCTTAAAGAGGATACAAAATTGAATTAATAACACACAGGAACAATGATGGTTGATGAAACTAAGCACAACAAACTAACTCAACCAAGCCATAATTCCCAAGTACAAATTAAGCACTGCAAACCTCTGGTGTGCACAAGGTTCCATGCAGATGAACTTCTACATATGGTGTGGGTCGTTTGTGCAAAAAATGTCTAAAGTGAGTAAAAAAAAAAAAAAAATTGAATAGATATACTACAATACATGATAGCTTTTATAATTTTTGGGAATGAATACCAATTATTTTTTGGATAAGTAAATGGTATTCAAGGAACTTGAGCTTTTTGATTAATATGAATGGAAATGAGGCGATCAATCTGCGTGGTCCCTTAAAGAATGAGAAGATACAAAGTTGGCTTAAATAGAATTACATGAATACGCCATTTCTTTAGCAATCCTTTCCCTTTCCTCATTCTTCTTGAGAATTGGACGGACATAAAGAAGGCAAAAATAAAAATATTATTATACACAGGTTTCATAAGCACATGCATGACTTTCCCTGTTAGTCAAATCATACAAAATATATTGAGAGGCTGATTTTGAAATAAAAGTGCATGTCTTGGAAAGAGGATTAACTTACTTGAAAATAGAAGAATGAAGAGACAACTGCACTCAGCCACAGGAACAAAGACATGTACAACAAATAAGTTGATGACAAAATAAGCCGGAATCCATCTAAGGCAGCCCAAAGCTGAGGCTTTGCCACGGAAGTAGACAACTTGGGAGAACAACTTTTGAGAGTACTTGCAGTCTGCCCATCAGACTCACTTTGTTGATCAGGATCAGTTTCTCTAGAAATCAAAAGAAACCAAGTCAAGAAATGTGAGGTTTGCCCCTACATCCCGAATCCCCGTAGTGCTTCTGAGTTAAAGTGTTTTTTTACACAGTTATGATCAACATGATTACATAAAGCTTATGTAAACTGCACATTGGCAAATAGATTTTCAAGATTGTTAAACTCTTATAAGTGATTTTCGAAGTTTGAACCAAATCAGATATATTTTTGACATCACATTTCAAAATCTAAGTTTGTTATTATTTATTGGCTTATCTCAGGACAAGTTGGAAATGATACACCCTGCAAAGACATGAAATTACATCAAATATATGACAATGTAGGACCTTAAGATCCAGAAGCTTACAGCTCATTAATGCGCATGACTACACATTTATCACAAAGTTGTAACAGAATTTATGGATTTGTTTGCAATTCCCAAAGCATTTAGTTTCAGCATGCAACTGCTCTGAAGATCAGTAAACTGATCCAACACCCCCCCCCCCCACAAAATAAATAAATAAATAAATGAAAGAGGAAAGAAGAAAAGAACAAGGATGAATACAACCTTGAGAATTTCACTATTATCTCCAAGTTCCAATAAAGCATTATTTATAGAGACTATGCCTATAAAAATATGAAAATGTGGCTAACCTGATGGGAGATAATTCCTCAGGAAGACTGGAGTAATGGGTCACATCCTGGTTTATCCCTTTTGATGACTGTGCAGCAAATTCCATTAACAAAGCAGCAAATAAAAGTAGAACTGCAAGAAATCAATCCATAGGTTAGAAACCCACCCAAAAAAAGAAGGAAAAATAAGAAAAATGCAATTTACAATATCCAAGCAACTGAACAAAAAAACTTACATGGCCCCAAACGAGCCATTCCTGTGGCAAACAATGACCCAAAAAGCTGGCCAAGTGTGGCACCAGCACCAATGAACCCAAACAATCTTGAACCTGACTGAATACAGACAAGTCAAATATGTACCTAAAATCTCTGCTTGTCATCATATATCATATGAAAGAAAACAGACCTCACTGTCCATCACATCAATTACTCTTGCCCAAGTTGAAGAAATTGTAATTAGATTAAGCAGAGCAACCTTCAAAGAAGCAAAAATTCCTATCACAACGTAAATTTTGGAAATAATGACATCTGATAGTAAAACAAATCACAAATAAACCTTAAAAAAATAATAAGATAGTTCATACCCAAAGGAAGAATCCAATCCTCACTAACATATAACACCATCCGTGGTTATCCCAATCTACAGAATATGTAGAACTGGCTTGGTTAACATCAACCTTTTGATCCTCTTTTGTAGTGGAGGATGTAGCCATTGAATCCTGTATAAGGAAAAAGGGACCAATTTAACATAAATGAATTAAATTTTTTGAGTCAATAGCAGCCCAAATCAGAAGCAATTATCTACTCATGAGATTCTCATTTTACCTCCTTCAATGTGGATGCTGAATATTCAGCTGACGATGAAAGCCATAGAATGAAGAATACAACAAGTGATACACTAAAAAACCTGTGTATCAAAACCAAAGCCTGGAATTTCAAGAAGCACCATTACAGGACGATATGTAAAGGAGCATAACATAAAATTACAAAAAAAACAAAAAACAAAAAACAACAACACAGGTTGTAGGTGAATTTGATTTAAGCATAGTTGAACCCCTAAAAAATGAATGTTGAACCCCTAAAAAATGAGTGTCGCTCAAGTACCATTGTGAAACTAATGCACAAGTATTCTAGGTAACCAATGAATTAATCAGAATACATGCCCTTACAATCAGGATTCAAGATGAACACACCACAGAAAATAAGAGCAGTGAATGACTAATTCATCCCACGTAATATACCTACCTATACATGTCAACAGAACTTAAGTCACTTTCTCGTAGTTAAGAGGTTGAGGTAAATCACTCATTGTTTATCAGTTTTGGAAAGCCCCGAAATTGACTTGAAATAGCCCAAATGCAAACATATAAGTAATCCCCAGAAAAACCAATATATATATTATTGACAATGCAATCATAAGTTTTACCCATTGAAACCACAACATTGCACATGAGAATGCTAGTCGTGTTCTGCTATAATACTTTGCATTGACATAACTCATAATTACTTGAATATGACAATACCAAAAAAGTATCATTTGACCATTCCCAAGCTAACATTATTATAGCCCACCAAATATCATAGTCCCCTTCTTCATCATCAACCTCAGGATAATCAATGCACATCTCATATTCACTCACCGACATCATATATAAGTTATATAGAAAGATATACAGAACCATATAATTCATTCCAAACTGAACCTGAGGTCAATTTATGACAAAACATCAGTAGTCAATCAAAAGACTAAGCTGAGAACTTCATAAACATGAAAAAACGAATCTGGATATCTCATATACAGTGAATTTATACATACCTTGCCTTTGGAAAGGTGAGGCAAAGAGAAAATGAGAGTGGAAAGAGGCGCAGCAATCAAAGTTAGCACCAAGGAACCCACAAAGAGACCCGGTAGGTTCGATAGGCCCAAAGAGATGGCACCCTCATCCCGCAATGGAAGCACCACGAAATACGCGCTCAAGATCTAACAGTTGAAAATAACAAACACACACACACACACACACACACCCAGTTGAGTAAAATGAAATCTTGATGAAGCTAAAGTCTGCGAGAATAAGAATCAGTGTGGAGGTTGGGGCTTACGAAGAAGAAGCAGGAGGAGGAGTGGAGCAACGCGGAGGTCTCGTGAGGGTGCACTGTAACGAAAGTGGAGAGGATCGCATCCAAACGAGGCCTACTTATCAGGTTCATCATCGTCTTTGTTTGTCGCTGATCTATCTAAACCTCAAAGGGAGGATTTCTTAGTTCTGTTGCTCAAAGTAGCGATACATACATACGATACAAGACCTCTCCAATTCTCCAGCTCCTGGGTCAATTGGTCAAAGGGTGGCTCTTATTTTTCTTTTTCCTTACAATTTATTTTCTACAAATAAGCGTCTCACACGTAGACATCACACGCACATGCTACAAACCATCCCGCCCTGCCCATCGCATTTCCTCCTACCGTGACCAAACCAACCATCGATGATTGGCACGTGCTGCAGAGGAGCTAAAGCGCTAGTCTTTGGTGGTTCTGAAGTCCTCAGACAATCTGCCACTTGGATTCCAAACCCCGTCCCTAGAAGAAGACTCCACTATCATAATCATCTTGGAAACCTCTTGAAACTTTCTTCTCCGCCTTCACCACCATCAATGGCTAGTGCTAATGGGGTTTCAACAATATCCAATGGAGGAGACGGCGTGATTCGCTTCCCGCTGTCTCCTTCCAGCTCACTAGTTATCCAGAAGGGGGACATCACCCGGTGGTTCGTCGACGGCTCCACCGATGCCATAGTCAGTGCCTCTTTCTCTCTCTCTCTCTCTCTCTGTTTTCTTTTGGGTCTTTTCTTTGCGTCGTGACAATGATAATCTTATCTTTTCTTAATGATCTCAAGAGTAAGACGACCTAACGGAGGATTTCCAGTGACTTTGTATTTATGATTCTATTATATGTATATGAGCCTCGGTGGGGATTTTGATTAAATTAATATTTGGTTAGCTGATTGATTCAGTTCAGATTATGAGTACCCCACCGGGTGCTGTTGTTTGCTAATTCAATAATTCGGGGTTCTGAAAGTTTTTAACTTTACTTTGATATAGTTTCTTATTTGTAATGAATTATCAACTACTATGAGTTCCAGGGTATACTCTTCGTTTTGATGGACTTATTCTGCAGGATTAATTCCAGTGCATATTCTTCCTTTTGATGGACTTATTCTGCAGGTTAATCCAGCAAATGAGCGAATGCTTGGAGGTGGTGGTGCAGATGGAGGTAATTCACACGATCTCATCTGGTATTTGTTGTATGTAACAAACCTTAGCTAGCACTCATCTTGAAAACCAATTTGTAAGGGGAGGAGCTTATATACACATGAGTAAAATTTTATTTAACCAATGTGAGATACTTGTGATCGAAACAGTTCACAACGCTTCCACGATGGCTCATTCTATCAATATTGATTTAGTGGTAGCCTTTTTTTTTGTTGGCAAATTCACTTATCTATCAATATTTAGTAACTTAAATACATCATATTAAGACATGTTAATCCAGTTTGTGGGTTGCCTCCTTAGTGACTCAAACCCGTAATATGGTGTCTGCTTTGATAACAATTGTAACAAACCTGGGATAGAAGTCACCCTTGAAAACCAGCTTGTAAGGGGATGGTGCTCAAGAGCTTATTTACACATGATTAATATTCCACTTAACCAATATGAAACACTTGAGATCATAATATTGTAGTTAAAGTAACTGTAACTTTGATCTTTTCATTTCTTTTTCTTTTCAGCTATTCATAGGGCTGCAGGGCCAGACCTCCTACAAGCCTGTTATAATGTTCCAGAAGTCCGGCCCGGAGTTCGTTGCCCCACAGGAGAAGCAAGGATTACTCCGTAAGCTGTTCTGGTTTAAGATTTGCTTTTGACTTATGGTATAAGCTTTTGCTTTTGACTTATGTTATAAGTCAGGCCATGTTAACCTTATTAGGTGGGATAATTTCGCATAGTGTGTTTTCTTCTGAAAAAACGCAGCCATGTGATAATCCCATCATTGTGGTTATTATATTGCTGAATCGTGTCTGTGTTCCTATAAGAAAATAAAAAGAAATTTTGCCATTTCTTGGGGTCTTGAAAGGACAGGGAAACATATAAGGACTTTTGAATGGAAATTGAAAAGGGATATAGCTCTAGTTCCTTAAATAAATGGTACGATCTCTGGCACGAGAAGAAGAGGTTGATCTGTATCATCTTCATCTGGTTCTCATCTGGCACATAGATTAAAGATCAAAATCATATTTTAACCTTTAACATTAGCAGCAAGCATCAGTATACTGACTTCTTGTTACTATGCAGAGGTTTTAACTTGCCTGCATCTCATGTAATCCACACTGTCGGGCCTGTCTACAATGGTGATAGCAACCCTCAAGCCTCTCTGAGAAGTGCATACAGGTAGTTATGGTCTATTTTACTGCTATTTTAGTTACAAGTTTTATATTTCGTTTCTAAATGTGATTTCTTCTTGCCAAATCGATACAGGAACAGCTTGATTGTTGCCAAAGACCATAACATTCAATATATTGCATTTCCTGCCATATCTTGTGGTGTATATGGGTAAGTTGAAAACTGAACTAACATGGTGTTCCTTTCATTGGATTGCACATATTTTGTATAAATTACATGGACACCTTATCTTCTTGGTTGCTTGTATCGAATTGTAACATATGTTGCCCAATGGAGAATTCATTCACCTGCGCGATATGAGCTGACTCATAAAATTACAGCCTTCACTTTCAAAGTGACTAAAATCATAGTTTAATGTGCTTTAATTGATTTCTAACCAAGCACATTAGGAAAACCTCCCATGTTCTTCATAATATTGATGACACTAACATTATGACAATTTGCTCTACTGATTTTATAAATAACTGAGGTCTATTATATATTCTAATTTTCCTTGTTAAATGTCCTTAAGAAATGTAGACAAGTTCATCTTATCTTTCTATTCCTTATCATATTCTTGCAGATACCCTTATGATGAAGCTGCGACGGTTGCTATATCTACAGTTAAAGAGTTTCGAACTGACTTTAAAGAGGTATTGAATGTTTATTTTTTGCCTCGTGTTTCCAATTTCTTTACTCTTTTATGTGGAAAAAGTTTGTTACTCCTTATAAATATGTAACTTCTTATGAATAGAACCTTCTTGGATACTTAGTGCCATTTATATGACGCATTCTTTGCAGGTTCACTTTGTTCTGTTCTCGCCAGATGTTTACAATGAGTGGTTGAACAAGGCAAATGAAGTATTGAAAGATTAGTCTGTTCTTCCAGCTAGCTATGTGAAAATTAAGTGTACTTGCCTGTCATATCTATAGGCACAACCGCTCTTGTTTGAAGTTGATGGTGGCATGTGTGTGGAGCTATTATGGACAAAACTTAAATGGATTATGAATGCTGGTGCTTGCTATTCTGTTATGTATCATTTGTCCTGTCCCTGTAAATGAAACCGGTTTGAATGCTAGTTGAACTTCCATGTCTATAATGCCCCTGTTATGTGCATCTAATACTAGGAAAACATGCTTTTTTATGCCTTTATGCATTTATTGTGTAACTTTTTTCCCCTATGGCCTAACATAAGTACAGACTACAGATTCAGTTCCCCCTGTAGCCCCTTTCCCCATTTCAATTACAAAAAATAAAAATAAAAATACAGATTCAGTTCTAAAATGCTCAGTACAATCTATAATTTGACCTGCACAATTCAATCTGCAACATCTGGTGTCATATATAATATTATATATAATCTTTCTAGGCAATTACCATTGACCATGGCATTTTGAAAACAAGCACAAAATGCATACGGCTATTAAAAAGTCCGAAAGAGTAGTACAATATCATACAGTCATAGGGGTATAAACGAGCCGAGCTTGAGCGAGCTTTCCTTGTTTGGGTTCGGCTTGTTTAAATTTTATTCAAGCTCGAGCTCAAGCCGAGCTTAAGGATGAGCCAAAAAATCGAGCTCGAGCTCATAATAAGTCGAGCCGAGCCAAGCCAGCTCTTATATTTAATTTTATTTATTTATTTATTAATTTAATTTTTTTTATTATAAATTTAAACTTTAAGTACTCTTAAATGGCTCAAGAAGTTAGCTTACATATGAACATTTGCTTAGTCTGGCTAACCAAATATGGAGCATTTGTCAATACAGCAAGACATTTGGTTTCGAAGATAGATGATATGCATCCTTTTATATATAAGAAAAATATATATATATCAATTTTTAAGATTAATATAAGCAATTATGTGAACAACTATTAATTCGAGCATTGTACGAGCTGCTCACGAGCTTAGTCGAGTCGAGCCGAACTTGCTTCGTTTAATATTCGAGGTAGGATTCGTGTTCACGAAACGCTTCATTTAATATTCGAATCGAGCTCGAGCCGAGCTTATGCGAGCCGAACCCGAATTTACTTGTGAGACGCTTCGTTCACTTTAACACCCCTGCATACAGACAAGACTGGCATAGCTTCCTTTCATGTAAAACATCCTTTTCACGGCCATAAACAGTCGCAACTAACTATAAAGTTCCCATAACTCACTCGAAAGAAAAGGAGTTTTGACATAGATATACTCAATAGTTTCCCACTACACAACTTAATAATAACATAACCTAAAAAGAAATGGTCATTAATCTTAACAGCTAGCAGTAGCAGGGCATGCAAAACATGGGATGGGATGCATGGCAACAAACGATCACAATAAGGTCCGACGGACTAACATATAATGAGAATAGGCCATATGACCAAAGCCCCTCGTTTTGGATTTCCACAAAAGAGAAAAGAAAATAGGACACTGGATTTTCTGTCGTTTGCTTTTGAGATAACGAGTCCATTCTGTTTAGCTATTTCAAAAGATGTTTGAGAAACTATTAATTTTAAAATGCAATTAATAATAATACATATTTTTAACAACACATTAAAGAATTTTATCCAATGCACTTCCAATAAGAACACACTTCAAATTTATTTTTAAAAAAAATACACGTTTGGCCATCTTCATCATTGTCAACGAATTAGTTTTAGCTCTCATACTCTGCCGACTGCCGCTATGCTACTTCAAGTACCGATAACAGAAGAAAAAGCCATCTAGCCAAAACTTCCAAATCAACTTACAAGGGAAAAAAAATAAAAAAATCCTTCCAAATCTACACGTCTGTACCATGTACACACATTTTCTTTTTTCCCCTCAAAATTCTAATGAAAGAAAGGAGGACAAAGAAAGTCCACCAATTATGCACAGACAAATCCGGGGATTTCATTTCATTATGGTACCACAAACAGAAAACAACAAAGATACAGGTGGGTTGAGAACAGCATCTGAAACTCCAAAACAGCCCATCGCACATTGTCACTCATGACTGGAACTAGAATATCAGAGCTATGAATCCTTGTCCTTTGATAAATTCCGGGGGAGTCTGCCAATAACACTTTCATCCACTATTTTGTAGTGCTTTGAAAATTGTTGTTGGATCATTCCGCAATACCTATCCACATGCTCTTCATATTTGCTGTAGAAAGCAGGAACTGTTATCGATATGATGGTTCCTGCCACCATCAAAGTATATAAGCAAAGCATCAAAAGTCTGTGTTAGGAATTATGCCAGAGAATAATTCCATGTGTAAAGAATAATGCACTTTGGTGAGCTCAAATCAGGAAAAGAGAGTTTAGTTAGTTAAACGGGACCATGTTCTTGTCGATCTATGTATGATGGGTGGCTTATGCATAACATGGATTGTTAGACTTGACTCATACTGGCACACAAGCAGGGGCACACAAAACATCCCATGGGGTTCATCGCAAAACAGATTTATTGCAATGAAGGTTGAAAATAAGCCCTAAAATCTTGTCCAATGGACGTACATATGACAAAAGGCCTTGGAGTCATAGCTTGGGGGTGGGAGTGAGGGGGAGAAACATAACACACGTGACACGTCTTTACAATGTCACAAGTGAGACAAATTATGTGATAATATACACGTGTGCACAGAATGTACATACATATAATGACTTAGAAATGAAAAAAAGAGTTCACAATTCTGAAAAAAAACACCACACAGCACTAGTTTTACAGGTTCAGGAAGAACGTGCATACCAATATATGCAAGCGTGAAGAAGGAGAAGAAGCTACCAATGACAGACAAGAGCCACAGACAGACAACCACCTGTCAAAAGCATAATAGCATGTGAGAGAATTTCTTAAATCAATCAGTTAGAGACACAACGTAGAATCAAAAGAGAATTTCCATAGTTTCAGTGGGATAAGGATCCCAAGAACTTATTTGCATAGCAGAGAGCTCCATAAGGCAAGCAGGGGGTTGGACCCAAATACAGTGGTTTGCAGTACCTGCCCTGCAAACCAAATAGAACAAATATTGATACTTAACCTGGGCATCAGATTCTTATCTAAGAGTACATAAATCAAGGTTGAGAGGCGGACCAGTTTTCCAAATGGAAAATGCTAGTCCTTGTTTTGGTTTAGGCTCTAGCAAACATTCATGGTCACCCCTGCCCCTTTGGAAATTTTCCCCGCATCTCTGCTCCCCCTTGGCATCAGTAAACCATTTTACTGGATTCCAACACACAGATCGACTCTCATTTTTACAATAGAAGAATATTCATTATCTATAAATCTTGATTGTCCCATATTATCCCCACTAGGGTTGCAACACCTCAGCATCTTTGAATTAGTATATTGTTAACATAGACTGACCTTGAAAAAGTGTCTAAAATCTTTGCCAAGAGTGATATCGTGAGCCATAAGCAGCACATTATTGATTTTAACACGAAATGATGCTGCAGCATTGTTAACCATTTCCTCCGACAATACTAGCTCCGGTAATGTTTGTAATTGTCTGCTCAAGAGTAGAAACAGTTTTTGTGATGAAAATAGTTTCAGCACTACGATAGCAAAAGGATGTAATCAATACGTAGACCAAGGGTAGATTACTCATTACCTATCTCTAAAAACAGCATAGTTGGCACGAAGAAACAACAGTACAATTAAAATCAGTAACACATCTGAACACATTGTTAAGAACGATAATCCAGACCGCTCAAGGACGATCCAAGCAGCTGTAGCAACAACAATGATGCCAAAAGAAACATTCCCTCGCTTCCACAATAGAATATCAGCAGCTAAAAGAGAAATGAGAGAAGTAGAGAATAAAGTGTAAGTAAAGCAATATCAACCGGAGGACATATGTAAATATGCAAGAAGGCTGTTCCTGGTGAGAAATGACATGACAATTTTTATGACAAGAATGCTACAAATTTATATATACTAGTTACATTATTTTACGGCAAATTGCAATTGCTCATAAAAAAAATGGTTACCTACCATTTAAATGCTCAACAAAAGTCTTAATCCAGCTACTTAGAGTAGGTTACAACATCAAACGGAAAGAAAGGGCAGGGGAAAGAGAAACCAAAGGATAAATAAGGTTACAGCTTAATAATAGAAGAGTACCAAAAAAACAAAAAAGTTGGGCTGCAAAGGATACTATAATCCATCAAGTGAATCCTCAACAAAGGATTCATTCTCATCTCAGATCACGTCACTTCAACATATCTAAAATACATCCAACTACTTTTGCATTTACATAAATGAAAAATGTAGCAAACTGGTCAAGCCATCTAAAAAGGCTGGTCTCAGCAAGCAAATGCAAACTTTCAATCAGAGAAGAGGGAAAAATTTCACCCGTACAGTGTTAAAAATCCAAAAATAACAACAGTTTTAATTGCATAGAAGGAAGCAACAAAAATCCAAATGGCACTAAAACTTAGATACAAAATATAGATATTCTGTATATAAAACTTGCATTGATATAGTGACATTCACTCTGCATTGTCAATACCAACACTCTTGGAAAGTATACATCATAAAAGTCTTTGCAAGGCAAATGAATGCTCAAAGAAACAAAAGCAGACAGCTAACGCTTCAGCCAAACCTAGTCCAACATATAGACAGTGAGCCAACCTGTAAGGCAAACTTTGTGATTTAATCCACTCCTATGACAAGATGTAAATGGTGGCTGCTCCTGCAATATCATTATAACTAGGTTCACATTGTATCATGTTTCTTTTTCTGTACTGTTCTTTTTTCTAATTTTTTCAAATAATAAGTATTTCACCGTCCTCTTTGAGTTCAGCCAGTCTTGGGTTGCTTAATTTTTGAGTATCACATAACCGAGAGCCATAACAATAATCAACCAAATCAAGACTTTTCCTCTTTAACTTAATTTTCAAATAATCCGATTCTTTTCTATTCATGAGTTTATTCTAGTGGTCTAACATCAAGTATAATTTCAGAAATTGGAGTTGAAATTTTGAACCTTCGCAAAATAAGAAACCAAGAAAGACCATTTGAACAAAGTAATATATTTTGCCACTACCTTCTCCATTCATGATTGCTCCATTCAATTGTACCTCACGGCTGTCAACTTTCGAATTAACTTGGAAGAATATTCGGTTAGGGTGGGAGTCTTTTTCTAGTCACACTAGAGACTAGTGCTTGGGGATGGGTCCTGGATCCGGTTCTGGCATGATCGGTGGTGTGGAGATACGAAGCTTAAAGAGGAATTCCCTGTGTTCTACAGTATTGCTCGTGAGAAGGATGCTTCAGTGGCAGCCTATGTGGATTTTTTAGGTGGAACTCCTCAGTGGAATGTTATCTTTAGCAGGGATGTTCATGATTGGGAGATGGATGTTGTTGCTGCTTTTTTCCAGAAATTGCAGTCTGTCTCTATTCAAAGGGGGAGTCAAGATAAACTGTGGTGGATTCCTTCCAAAAAAGAAACTTTTAAGGTTAAAGACTTCTTTAGAGCTTTATCTAGGGGGGAAGGAAGTGGTTTCCCTTGGAAGAGTGTGTGGAGGACCAAATCTCCCCCACGGGCTGCGTTCTTTGTGTGGTCGGCAGCGCTTGAGAAGATTCTCACTTTGGATAATCTATGGAAGAGACAAGTGGTTGTCATCAATAGATGCTTCATGTGCAAGAAAGATGGAGAATCAGTCGATCACTTACTTCTTCATTGTGAGGTGGCCCATGCTTTGTGGTGCAACATTTTTAGCTGGCTTGGTCTTTCTTGGGTCATGCCTAATAGCGTTTTAGATTTGTGTGCTTGCTGGTGTTCCTCTGGCAGGACTAGAAGTGCCGTGGTTTGGAAGATGGTGCTTATTTGTATTTTTTGGTCTATTTGGAGGGAGAGAAACAATAGGTGTTTTGAGGACTTGGAAAGCTCTATGGAAGAGATTCTAGCCTCTCTGTTGTATTCCTTGTACTTGTAGACTGTGGCTTACCTGTCCCCTTCGTATCTTAGTTTTGCGGATTTTCTTTCCCGCCTTTCTTTTTCTAGCAAGGAGTTCCTCTTGTATATATCCTATATACTTTTGCGGCGCCTACGCTTTTTAATAAAATCTTTTTTGACTTATCAAAAAAAAAAAAAAAACTTTCGAATTAACTAATTTTTTTTATTTTTAAAAAAACTTACATCATCCTGAATGACAAACCAAGGAAAGACATATGATTTCTCAAATAAATTACGTGAACATAGCATCCAAAGTCAGAGTGGCATAATACCCAATTTTGTGCTTCTTTCAAGCCCAAAATCCCCTTGATCTCTAAAACCCAGATGTATGGGAAGCTAAGGGTCATCAACTAGTGCTGATCGCACCTAAGTGGTGTCTGGGAATGTAAGAGAAGCTATTAAACACGAAAAAAAAAAAAAAAACTGCCTTGCAATGAAAAACATACTGAAGAAAGACATCAATGTATACAGCTATATACGAACAACGATAAACTACCCATGAAAGGCCACTTCACATTGCACCCCAACTCTATTCTTCATTAGAAGTCGGTCAAAACTCCCATCAACCAAACAATCAGAAAGAAGACCCACAATTGTTTCAAATTAAAGAAATCCAAATGCGAAGGAAGCAAATTGAACTTCAGAAATGAAAGAATAAGTGAGAAAAATCTTACCTTTACCTCCACCCATACACTGGTGGACTGAGGCTTGTCGACCAAACAATCGGAACCCTGACCCTCCTGAGCTAACTGACGACGCTGATGATGTGCAAGCCGTGGCCTTCCTTGCATCCCCATCACCCTCTACGTTACATAAATCCTGGGAATTTTCCATGAAACCCAAAACCCAGACAACCCAGAGAAATTGCAAATTCAGCCCCAAAGGGAACCCAAAAAAAAAGTTCTAAACTTTTTCAGAGAATGTTCTCGAAATTGGGCAATTAAAAGCTGGGCAACTTTTTCTTGTCCCGAGAGAAAATGACCCAAGATTGGTTCTGTTCTGCAGTCTGGAGTCTAGCCTGGACTGGTCTTCAACTTTCGCTGTTTTACTATGACGTGTGCAATTGCTGAAAAAGAAAAGAATTTTCTAACAGCGAAAAACGACGTCGTGGATAGACCGACACAAACCCACTACCACTCGCCCTCTGGTTATAAGGAAAGCGCGTTAGTTTTATCTTTGCCTACAGTGGCGTATATCTTTTGCATAATGCAATATTTGCCTGATTGGTCTCCCATATACAGCTTTCAAAGCCAACCGTCTGTACGCCCACCTATAAAAGAAGAGCTACGAAGTCCAACACCACGACGCAAGTGCATCGATCCAAACCGAAAGATTAGTTTTCAGATTTGGGATTATATAATATAATGCTTGTTCGTTAGGTTGGGTGTGTTTGTACCGCCAATTGCGCAATTTATACAGAGTCTCCTATAGTCCCAAGTTTTAACTTATTACAAAAGTGACTGGCTGACTGCCTAACAAAGTTTATCACAAGCCTTCCCTTTTCATCATATTTTTTTTTTCCTTACATACCCATCAGATCTAAATCTTTTAATTTTCCTAAACACTGGTTGATTACTTTTTTTTTCTTGTGTGTGTGTGTGTGTGTGTTGGGGTTTGTTAGAGTGAATCCGAGGGGGAAAGGATTGGCTTTACTGATTGAAGGAATAATAGAAAAGAGAAAAGAGATGGGTGAGGGTGAGCGGTTTCAGCTGGGAACAGTTGGGGCGTTGACCCTGTCGGTAGTTTCATCAGTGTCCATCGTGATCTGCAACAAGGCTTTAATCAGCTCATTGGGTTTCCATTTCGGTATGTATTTTTTTTTTTTTTCCATTTTACATCCTCTTCCTCTGCTAATTATGTTGGCCAAACATAGTTGGTCTTTCAATTCTTTGCCAAGTGACAACCCGTTAATGGATTATAGTCAAATATATATAGCTGTCTGTTTCATTCAAAGATTGTGACTTTATTGGATTTGCTTCTTTGTTCGTACCGCGATTGTTATTGATATGGTTAAGGTTAAGGCTCTAAGTGGCTTGATGAGGTTGGCGAGCCATGATTTGTTTATGTACTAAACAAGGGGGACTGATTTATGTTATTGCAAATTAGGCATCAAAGTTGTCTAGATCTGCTCAAGTTTTTTTTCCCCTTTTTTAGAGGCGATCTGCTCTAAGTTGCCATAGGAAGCACTGATAATGCTATGGGATATGCATACGATAAGATAGGGACATCTTGATACCGTATTTATTAGAAAAAACAGTATATGCTACAATTGGGACACTCTAATTAATGTATAATTAAAATATATGTTTTTGGATTCGACCCCAACGTATTACAACTCAAATGTAGGATATTCAATGGCGGATGGGGTTCTTAAGTCTCTTTAATTTTTTTCCTTTTAACTTTATTGCAAAAGAAATGCTAGATATTATAATTCTATCTAACATTCATCTAATAAGGCTGACGTGACAATCTCAACTAACCCATAAATTAATCCTTGTTAAATAATAAAAAAAGATCCAATGGTTGATTCGAAGTGTTACGTCAACATTGTTGGACAATTATAGGATAAAAATATGGTATCTAGCATTACTCATAAGGCAAAGTTAATTCAAAGTTATAAAACAACTCATGAGAAGTCTCGCCTATAGGTAACAATTACTACTAATGGATAAGGGCGCTTAATGATGTTTTGACTTTACTTATTGATACATAAATTCGCTCTTGATTTGCTAAGTGTTTTCTCTTGTATACTCCTTGTGTGCTTGGGTTGCGCTCCTTGCGCTTTTTAATGAACCTGTTCTTACTTATTGAAAATATATATATATATAAAAGAGTTCTTACTAACCAAGCTGTGGTGACCAAGGATTTTTTACTGATGAATATGGAAATTTTTTCTACCAAGTATCCTTAGAAGAACCCCTCACATTTTTAATAAGAAAATTTCATGCTGGACCCAAGCATCCTGCACGTTTTTGAGGTGTAATCTGGCATATCCAAACTAAATCCATTCCTTTAATCATCGAACAGATATCAGATGCATAACTTATTGTTTCCTGACAATCCATGTCCTATATGTATCAGTATGTGAAGGGTATTTGGGAGTTTCCGTGCTTTCTAGGCATAGTCTAATAAATTCATTTTTGATATTTATGATAGCATATTAGCTTGACTAGTTCCAGTATATACCAAAATAAGATTATTGAGTGGTAGATACTTATTCTCATTCTCATAACTGGAATACTTTGGAATCCCACTTCTACAATGAAAGACATAAGGGGGAAACCAGTTTCTTTCTATCTAAATATGAAGAAATCACAAGGTTCATCTCTGTAGTTTCTTGTGAAAGTAAGAGTCTACTCATCCAGTGATCACTGTAGGTTTTGAGTTTTCTCGATTTGTTCCCTAGGATTGTCCTCTCCTGATGAATTTAAGATATCACTTTGCTGGTCTAGATCCTTGCTGCCAGCATCAGGTCAAAGGTGGGGGAGTTATGGTAGGTAATGACAAGGCAACGCCTTGATACCAACCAATCAGTTAGCACAAATGTGGTTGCCTAGGTGTTTTGCTAGGAGCACATGAGTTTGACTGTGACTAAAGCCCAAAACTAGATTTTCCTTTCCAGAAGAATGTTTGGAAAGATTTAGTCTCATTCTGATTGGATTATCATAGTTGTGATGATGATATTTACTTTGCTCAACCTTACTTTTTAAGGTGTAATAAGATCTTGTGTCCTCATTTTTGTTCAGCTACAACTTTGACAAGCTGGCATCTTCTAGTCACCTTTTGTTCTCTTCATGTGGCTTTAAAGGTGAAATTGTTCGAACACAAACCTTTTGATCGAAAAGCTGTAATGGGCTTTGGTATTCTAAATGGGATCTCCATTGGACTTTTGAATTTGAGCCTGGGTTTCAATTCTGTTGGATTTTATCAGGTACTATTGTTATTTTTTGCTCTATTTTGACTCTTGATTTACATATCCTTTGTACTTTCAGCATTTTTCCCAAGATTCTGAACTACTCTTACTGTTCTTTCTCAATCCAGATGACCAAGCTGGCAATCATCCCTTGCACTGTTTTCTTGGAAACCCTTTTCTTTGGGAAGAGATTCAGGTTTCTCTTGAGACACTTTTTACCTCCTATGACTATGATGCTGACAGCGGATGTTCTCATACTTATCTATAATAATAATTATTAGTTCATCATGAAGTTGGCCATTATTCTCTGTCAGCTACATTGTCTTCACTTGAATCTGAAATTTCCCTTACTTTGGGCTACATTTGTTGAGATAGTGAGCTAGTAAGTGGTAACCTTTTTATGGTACTATCCAAAGTTTGATGATTTAGTTGCAAGTATCATCTCAAACCATAGCAGCCTCCTGTTTATGATTGTATATCCAAAGGAATGGGGTTGAAAACCATCGTAGCCTCCTATTTTATTTTTTATGCATTTCATGGTTATCTTTGGTTATTATATTACTGATATTTGTTACCATCGCAGCCTCCTATTTATGATTGTATATCCCAAGGAATGGGATTGAAAACCATCGCAGCCTCCTATTTTGTTTTTAATGCATGTCATGGTTATCTTCAGATTTTATATAACTGATCTTTGTTACTAATTTTTCATGGTCACTGAACTTTGATATATAATTGTCTCTGGATTGTCTGTGCAGTACAACCAAAAAGTAGTTCTTTGTTTGTGATAAAAATTAATTATTATGATTTATGGACATCAAATCCCCCCCCCAAACAAAAAAAAAACTTTTATGGAGTTGCAATGCATTTCTTCAATGCATAATACCAACTATTTTCTGTATTTATTTAAACCCCTCTTTAGCATTCAGTGCTATCTAGGGTCATGCAATCATAGGCCGTCATGTATTTTCTTTTCCCTCAACTCAGATGTGATTCAGCCGTTTTTGTTGCTGTGATGCTTTCCTACCTGAATTAGAATGTTTTTTGGTAATGACCAGTCTTTGCTGCTCTCAGCTGGCAAACATTTACCAAAGCTATCTATACTTTAGTTATTGTTGCAGCAGGATTTCCTATCCTTGTTATACATATCATGATTGCTGCTGTTTCTGATCTGCACTTCAATGCTTCAAGCTCTTCTTGTCTAACCTTTTAATTATTAGAGCATGGATTTGCTCAAATTGTCGCCTCAACTGCAGCTGTCTTTAATTAGGTCCACATACATGTTATCTCTTGTCTGAACCATGTTAGATTCATTTTTGGTTTATTCAACTATGAAATAATCCGGTTTCTGATTTCTTTATCTAAGTACAATTGTACTGACACATTCTTTACTCTCATTACTATTGCAGTAGGAGTATTCAGTTTTCACTCATTATCCTCCTTCTGGGTGTTGGGATTGCAACAGTCACTGATTTGCAACTCAATGCTCTGGGCTCTGTCTTATCTCTCCTTGCAATTGTTACAACATGTGTGGCTCAAATTGTATCCTCAATGAAGTTACCTTAATTGAAGATTTATCTAAACACTCTACCTTTTACCATTAATCATTGACACATGCATCATGTTAAATTAAAGATAATTTAATCTTTCAAGGTACAGGAATTGATGCTATAGTCTCTTAACCTTTGCTAGCAATATTCTTGCATGGAGAACACACTTGTATTATATCTTGTTTAAGATCTTAATTAGTCCATTTCAGATGACCAATACCATCCAGAAGAATTTTAAGGTTTCTTCAACCCAACTTCTATATCAATCTTCTCCATATCAAGCAGGCACCTTGTTGATCTCTGGCCCATTTTTGGATGCGTTTTTGACTAATCAAAATGTATTTGCATTCAAATATACAACTCAAGTACTGGTGAGAATAAAAAATTTCTTAAGCACCAAACCTTTCTTTTTCTTTTCCTTTTCTCCTTATCTTTCAATCTATTCTCAAATATTCACTTCCTCTATTACAGGTGTTCATCATTCTATCTTGCCTGATATCTGTCTCTGTAAATTTTAGCACATTTCTCGTAATTGGAAAGACATCTCCAGTCACCTATCAGGTTCTTGGACATTTGAAGACATGCCTGGTGTTGGCATTTGGTTATGTCCTGCTTCATGACCCATTTAGCTGGAGGAATATTTTAGGGATTTTGATTGCATTAATTGGGATGGTCCTATATTCTTATTTTTGCACTCGTGAGAGTCAGCAAAAAACTACTGAAGCAGCAGCACAATCAATTCAGGTTCTAGCCACTTTGTTAATTCTTTTGTCTAATTCCAATAATGTTACATGCTTTGCTTCCTAGACATTTCATCCACCATTTGTTAAAATTTGTGCCAGCGTGATTTATGAAACCTTTTCCTTTATGTTCTGAATGATGCCAGATAGTGGAAGGTGAATCTGATCCTCTGCTGAATGCTGAAAGTGGTAAAGGTGGATCAACTGATGCTGTTGTCCCCAAAGCCCCTGTATGGAAGTCAAACAAAGATTTGGATGCATGAAGGATTTTCATACACCTAAGAGAAGCAGTTGAAACTTGAGATTAATGATGATATCTGTGGCATAAAAGGTTTTCCATGACTTCTCAAATTTGCACAGGTGTGAGCCCTTCTTTTCCTTACGTGTGGTTTAGCAGTATATTAAGTCGATATCCGATAATTAGATCAAATGAGGAATGAATATAGTGGGTATTGTTGTTTTTCCTGACAAACAAATATGGTTCAGCTTTGTAATCAATTTTTAATGAGATGTTATCATCTGTTATATGAAAAATTGAGTTCTCTGCATTCTTTAATGAAATATAAGTTTTGCATTGGGTTGTTTTTTATTATTCATTTATAGACGAGGATATTAGTCTTATCTTTTTGGGTCCATGGGAGGCCATTTGGACCTATGGGCTAAAAAATAAGAAGTAGCGTTCTCCCACACTTGGATTTGATCCAAGGTCTATGGTATGATCTTGTCCATATCTGCTTTACTATATTTAATACCCTTATCTTCTCTTCAAATAAAAATCTGACAATAAAGTAGAGGAGGAAGAGAGAGAGAGAGAGAGAGGAATGGGGAAGGGGGAGGGGGTAACAATAAGAGAGGATATTTATGGCTTTAGAAAGTCTACGACTATCTCATCTCATGATACAAGGAGTTTATTTTTGCAACCTGTAGAGACCGAAAATCAGCTAAGGAGATTGGCTTCCAAATCATTAGTGTCACTTTCAGTGGCCTGAGTGAGTTCCTTGGCCGTGCTTCCAATCAGTTGAAACCAAAGTATAGATCATCATGCACATGCATGAAATCTGAGCTGCTGCAAGACCAAACCACAACCCCATAAAGCCCATCTTGAGTCTAAAACTCATGAGACCTGCAACAGGCAAACCAATTAGGTAGAAAGAGCCAAAATTAATACAAGCACCCACCCTTGCCCGTGCAGAGCCTATGAGGATTCCACATGCAGCTGTCTGGGGACAATTACCTAGCTCACAAAAGCCTAATATGGGAAGGGCAAGTGATGTTAAAGCAAGTACATGTGGTTCACGTGTAAACAGCTTGCCCCATTCATCCCTCACTGCAACTGTGCAAGTGAAAGCTAGAAGGCTGCAGACAACTGCCACAATGAGTCCAATTATGGTTGTCCGCTGTGCCCGTGCAGGCTGTCCAGCCCCCAACTCGTGGCCAACACACGTTGTTAAACCCAAGCTAAGAGAGTGTGGAAACACATAGAGCAATCCTGTTGTCTGTATCAGGACTCCCATTGCTGCCACGCTTGCCTGTGGATCACTAAGTAGGCCACACAGTAGCAGCATTATTTCATACCACCACCACTCCAAACAGACAGAGAGTACACTTGGCACCGCAAGGGCTAGCAATGGTTGCCAGCCTTGAGAGCATAAACTTTTTGCTTTCCCATCCCAAGGTTTTAGTTCTGTCCTTGATTGGAAAAGGTATACTAGCAAACCAAAGTACAAGTTTAAGGTAGTCCAGGCTGAGGCTAGAGCGACACCCTTCGTCCCCATATTTAGATATATTACAAGGCAGTAATTGATAGGGAGGTGGAGAATCATGGCACAAATAGCAGATACAGTGAGGGGTTTGGTTAGACTTTGTGTCCTTAAGAAGATCCTTAAGGGATGGAGGAGAGCTTGGGCTAGCAAATCAGGAAGATGTTATATAAACCTTGGCCACAGATGTAATGTTTCGATCCTGACCTAACCATAGAAGGATGGGCTCCATGTTTAACCACAATAGAGAAATCAGAATCACTGCAAGAAAGAGGAGACAGAGAGTCCTTTTACATGTTTGGCAGAGAACTTCCCATTTTTTGGCTCCATAAGCTTGGCAACATATTGGTTCCATCCCCATGGCCAGGCCTTTCAGAACAGAGTAGCCTGTGATATTGGCAAATCCAATTGAAAGTGAGCCCCCAGCTAACTCAGTGTACCCAAGATGTCCCAAGAATAACATAGAGATGATCGACTTGGGGTATAAAAGCAGGCTTGATACTACTATGGGGCATGCAATTTTACAAAGTGATATCAGCTCCTCTGCTACCTGCATTAAGTCAATCACAATATTAGGTAACTCAAAAATGTAGACATGTGAGCAGTCTTGGCTTAAAGTTTGCAAAATGTGATGGCTTGTAAGGCATTTGTTCAAAATTGACATACCATAATGCTAAGAAAACTGATAACCACGCAGAACAATGCACTTCTTTTCTCAAATATGCCTGTCGGTGGGATGAACACAGTTTTTACTGTTTTGAAATAATTAGGGTTTTCTTGGCTTCTCCCTTAACACCTGCTTCAGATTATGATACTCTTGTAACCCCAGAACCATCCCTTACTGGACCATTATTGCCCATAACATGAAAACCTTGAAATACGCCTCCATAAGTCAATGTACTCTGTTCCAGACTCAAAATAGATGATACTCACCATAAAAGTATCAAAGGAAAAATTGGTTCTGTATTATCAACGGAGAAGTACAACGCTATGCACGTGGTAGGCAGTTGCAGAAGCTGACAAATGTGGGTAGTTGGAATTTATTCATTGACCTCGAAATTTGTGGCAATACAATCACGTGTCAAACGTATCATAGTCAAGCTTAGGAGAACTTTTTGGTGAGATGAAATAGTGATTTTGCTTCATCTGTTTGGAAATATATTGCATCTATATTTGCCAACCTGGTCACAAGTAAGTGATTGGAATTGTTGCCATTTATTGCCCTAGATTTTACTTTTTCATAGTTGCATCTTCTTTATTCCTACCTTCCCTCTTTGGCATCTTGCAGTTTACTAATTATGGCTTTCAAAAGGTAGAAATCCTTGTATGTATTGGTGAATGGATATCCAGGCTGTGAATCATACCATACAATAGTTTGATCATGGAATTTAACCCATTGGCGGCTCTCTGAATTGTTTTGAGATATTCTATTGGAAGTCTAATACACAATTGCATGTAAATTAGTGTTTGGACCCTGGAATTTTTTTGTAGAACTCTTGATGGTTGATTTTTGGTGTATTTGGATGACTTTGTGTATCAATGTTTTCAGTAAAGCTTCAAATAGGCTTTGATAGGAATGGTTTGTGCTTGTTTAGATCAGTTATAGGGATGGTCTGATTCTCTTGAAACTTACTCAAGATGGGGAAATCATAAGTTGGTGTTAGGTAAGGAAAAAGACTATTGCCAAAAGATGGCAATTTTGAGTAGTTTCATTGAAGTTGGACAGCTTTCATTTGAAATGCCGCAGACACCAAGTAACTTTGGTAATAATGTGGTCCGTCCTATAGTTGACTTCTCTCTTGCTGAATCTGTCAAGATTTGGTTTTTGGTCCTGTGATGATTTTACTAAATTTTGCGTTGCATTTACTGATCTGCCATCCGCAAATTAGATCTATAGTGCTGGACCACAAATTATGTGCTATGCATCGTTTGGGTTGTCTCCAGATTTTGCAACACAAATTCTAATGGGAAGCTAAACAAATGGGACTGCTTTGTTAATTGTTATTCTTTGGGAAGAAGCTGTTCACATTAAATAAGATGGCTTGGGGGGTTGCAGCATTTGTGGTGATTAATCCACATATAAAGGAACACAAGGTGAATGGGGAATTGAGATATACCCCAGTTGAGGTTTGCTAGAATGCTAGTATACCTGCTACGCTTTTGCTGGAAACTGAGGGGAAAATCAAAGCAAGAGTTGCTTGGAAGTTGCAAAGCCAGAGGGGGAGAGAATCCTGCTCAGATGGAGCAAGCTCCCCTTTTGCTTGGGAATTCCCAGACCATTACTTATCCAAAAAAAAAAAAAAATCCCAGACCAGGAAAAGAAAGACATTTAGCTTAGGAAATTTTATTACACACATTTTAATATAGAAAATTCCACTGGTAATCGTAGAGGCTGCTCCAGCTGTTACGTCCACAGATTCGGCACCATAATAAACAAATATTATTAACTTGATGGCATAAATAGGAAACTTTATATTTGCATAATGCGATGGTGACCTTTTTGGCCTCTTATGATTCTGTCAAATGTATGTGTGTCCATATATGCATGCGCGTGCGAACGAGATGCGAGATGACGAGCCAAGTTCCTTGTCATTGTCCATCTCAAATGAGTTCTACTCGCCCATGTCATGCCCCTTTGACTTGAGAAGAAACAGAATACCCAAATATAATATGAATGAAAATGACTTTGTTTATGTTTGTTAATATTGTTTTGGGGCGGCTTTTTTTAAAAAAAAAACGTAACATAAAAGTGAAAATAATCTTTTGCGTGTGTTCTAATGGATTATTTGTGTTTTGTGTTGTTTGTTAATGTCTTTGAGTTATTAATTCGTATTCGCGTGTCAAGTTCAAGCCGCTTTGATGCATTGATCTAATACTATGTATGTCAATCCGAACTTGACCAATTTAATTAAACGAATTAGACTTTTCAATTTTAACCCACTAATTTCGTATTAGGTTTGTGTCGGGTTTCGCGGGTAGTGTAAAAATTTGTCAATCCTTGGTCTTTATGTTGTTTGTTGGGTTCGGATCGTGCTAAGACATGGGTATAAGACTATAGTCAATTTTAACTCAACTCATTTAATTAAATAGATCTAATTCATCAACCATAATCCGTTAATTCTATGTTGGTTTTCTGTTGAGTTTGCAAGTCGTATTGAAAATTGTCAACCTTATCTTAATCGATAACAATATGTTGATATGAGAGAAAAATAAGTGAAGAGGAAGTGGTACCGTGATCTTCAACTGCCACCTAAAGATTTTTCCCCCTGCTCTTTCTATGTCGTCACCGCCACTTTTTTCCCCATTGTTTGAAAGGTGAGTATGTGACACTGCTTGGGATTCGGTTGAAGTGTCCATTGTCAAAGATGTTGTTGCTGTGGAAGAGACTAACACAATGAGGTCTAGCTTGTTCCCATGCCATTTTATATACACTTGCGCATGCTTGTGGAAAGCAGAGTCCACTACAGAGCAACCTAAATGTTCTCGAATGAGTATTGTCGCCTTCGATACAGAATGACAGTATGTCTCTGGTTCGCGTCTATCCAAAAATATTTGAAGCGTAAGTAGAAAAGATTGGAGTAGGGGCGTTGGGAGACGAAAACAACGGTGAAAGGGTCAAGAAATATGTCTCCCTCTGCTATAAAACTCTGTTTTATGGTAAAACTGCAGAAATGGGATGTTGTTTTAGAAGCAGTGAGAAGATAACATACTTTTAACAACTAGCTAGACCCGAAGCTGGCACTTGCTTTAAAACAAGCTGCATTGGATTCAATCTACGGCTCAAACCACTTACAAACTTAGAACTATATGGATGCCAATAGATTGCCATTGACGTATTACCTTGTTTATACTGGTATGGTTGGGTGTTCGCACGGCCATCTTGGGTTGGCCACATAAACCGTGTGTTTATAAGAGTAATGAGACTATTCATACCCATTTTATACGGGTGTGTTTTTTTAGGTATGAAGTAGCATATTTTAAGTAACTTTCCATATCAACCATCTTTAAAAAAAAATAATAATAATCTTAAAAATGAATGTCAACTTAAAACGTGTCACATCAGTCGTTGTGATATAAAGGTGAAGGGTGGTGATGAATGTCCCGAAGGCGTGAGGGAACAGTTCCCTCACGCCTTCAGGACGTGTATCATGATCGAAAGGATACACGTCCCGAAGGCGAAAGGTAATATTACTTCAAAAATAAAGGATTAACTTGTTGATATACTAAGTGAAAACTAATAAATCTAATTGTTGTATGTTTGTTTGCCATGCAAATCGTAGTAGAAAGTAAATCATTTGTAAGTGCGTTTTAAACAAATTGTTATTTCAAAACATAGAAAAAATTTACATTTTCAATCACCAGTAATAGAGCATGTTTTTAAAAAACACACAATTATATAAAGATTAAATTGTGATTTTAAATGTTAAATTATAATTTCATTAAATACTTAATAGAGGTGTAAATCCAGCCGATTATAACCAACCACCAACCGGCCAATCGCTTTAAAAGCAGTTGAAAATAACTGGTAACCGGCCAATTTTTGCATTCATATACATCCGATTATAACCGGTAACCAGGTATATATTATATATAATTTTAAAAAAATGTAAAACGACATCTTTTACTTTACTTTAGTTTTTTTTTTTTTTTTTGAACAACCACAACAAAGCCTAACTTATTTGGCAAAAAATTAAAAATTAAAAAAAATCATAATTATATTAAAAAAAGAGCTAAATTAAGCCCAAAAAAAAGTATGCCCAATATCTAAAATTGGCAAAAAAAATAAATAAATAAATAAAAACCCGATTGCCGGTCTAGATAACTGGCTACCAACCAATAACCGACAGATTATTACATAATTAGGTAATTGGTAGCCGGTTACCGGTTTCGATTTTTAAAATTGACCAACTAACTACCTTGATTTAGTAATTTTAGTCAATAACTGCTAACCGGAGCTGAGCTTATATCCCCATATTCTTAATTGAATTTTCAAAATTCATATTTTTAAATCCCACGTTTTAAAATCTCGAATGAAAACGAAAACGGACCTTAAATCTTTTAGGAAAGTCCTAGAAATTATCTTGTATCGAATTGTGATATTTATGTGCCTAATCTGTGGTCGCATTTCCGAGTTCCGCACCCAGAGTG
The DNA here is from genome assembly GCA_006937295.1 of Carpinus fangiana. Taxonomy (NCBI): domain Eukaryota; kingdom Viridiplantae; phylum Streptophyta; class Magnoliopsida; order Fagales; family Betulaceae; genus Carpinus; species Carpinus fangiana. The sequence goes on along the minus strand of CM017321.1, from coordinate 14,179,592 downwards.
TCTTTCTTCAACCGTATTTCTCTTTTATGTTTATATAAGTAATCCCCACTGCTAGTCCTCTCATTTGTCACTACCAGTTTTCATTTCCCGTCGGTGCTCTTTGATTTCCCAATGGCTCTCCGACCGCTACTCAGCAGAAAAAGCCTGGGGCTAGGGTTCGCTCAGCTCCGCGGCCTGCAGACCTTCTCGCTGCCCGATCTTCCGTACGACTATGGGGCGCTGGAGCCGGCGATCAGCGGCGAGATCATGCAGCTCCATCACCAGAAGCACCACCAGGCTTACATTACCAACTACAATAAGGCTCTCGAGCAGCTACAAGACGCCGTGGCCAAGGGCGACTCCGCCGCCGTCGTCAAATTGCAGAGCGCCATTAAGTTTAATGGCGGAGGTCCGTTTCCTTCTCTCACTCTCTCTCGCTTATTTTGCTGGCATTCATCTGAATTAATCTATGTGCGATTGGAGGTTATTTTGTTTATGATAGTTGGCAGAACAGAATGGATTTTGGTATAATATGTTTGGTTCATTTTGTACGATTTATTTTGCTAATTTTGACTGATTTAATTCTGTTTCAAAGTTATGGTGTATTTTTGGTGAGATATTTAGGAATTTTCTAGTCGATATATTTTGTGAAACAATTCATCCTTATCAATTGGACTGGTATCAAGAAACTTGGAATTGTTAGACTTTTATCAGTTTCTGAAAAGCAGTTAACGGGTTTTCAAGAGTGGTGAGTAGAATTAGAGATATTAATCAGTTTATAGAGTAAAATTATTGATAAATGTAAAATTTTGCATGTCATGAACCTAGTTGTTGAATGTTTTTTACACGATTTTGCTGTACCTAACGGCCCAAGATTTTTATAAGGGGGATAGTTTTTGCTGCATTCTTTTATTTATTGGGTCTTTTTAAAAAGAAAAAAATAATTATTATTGTAGAAGGAATTTACCTGCTAGCCTGCTGCATACCACACTGTGTTTCTAGTCATGTTCATGTCTTTAGATGATCCTCATAGGTAGTCCTTTTTCAGCTTTTAGCCAGGAATTTATTTATGGTCAAAACTTCAAAAAAGTAAGCCGTTGATTCTATTTTCTCACTCTTTTGTTGGTTTTCATTCTCTATATATTGGAAAAAAATCTTCATCTTTGTTGTTATTTTCTTAATCATCCTTAACTTTGCTTTATCTTGCAGGTCATATCAACCACTCGATCTTCTGGAAGAATCTCACTCCTGTTCATGTAAGCTTATATTCTTTAGCTCTTTTGTCAAGTCATTTTTTTCCCTTTCATTTTTTCTTAAAGAAACTTCTTTTAACTAGTGATTTATGAATGTCAGGAAGGGGGCGGTGAGCCCCCAAAGGGTTCCCTAGGTTGGGCTATTGACACTCATTTTGGTTCACTGGAAACACTCGTGCAAAGGATCAACTCAGAAGGTGCTGCTTTACAGGGCTCTGGATGGGTGGTAGGTTTTGCAGCTTGTGAAATTCCCAACATCCATTTTATGTCCCTGGTCATTGACTGGTTGTTCCAGTCGATGCTCATTTTTGCTGGTTTTGTATGGCTCTTTTCACTTATCTCTGCCTTGGCAGTGGCTTGGTCTGGACAAGGAGTTGAAGAAGCTTGTGGTTGAAACCACCGCAAATCAGGTATTTTGAAAAGATATCCAAGGGGAAATTCATTTACCAATGATCATTCCTATTTCCAATTTCTCTTTGATTGACCCTAAACTTTAGCCACGTTCTTGTTAAATTTTGTAATCCATATTGCTTCAGAAGTCATGGTCATTTGATGATACTGATGTCCTCTTTTTGAACCAACATTTTTGTTTCCTCATAATAATTGAAGTATTAGATCTAAGATATTCAGGGCTTTTGATTCTACACTTATACCATTCTTTGCACTGATTACATTGGCTTAAGAATATTTTGCTGTCTAACTTTGTTACTGTTGGGTTTTGGGTTTGTTCTTAAAAAGCTGGTTACCATCAGTATAAATTTTTTATGCTGGATATATGCTACTTGCTTTTGTATGTTGTTTAACTACTCTTTGTAATTATTTTTGTGAAAGCATCTCCGATTGTCTTAACATACAGAAAAAAACTGCATTACATCTATGTTAAAATACTTTTATAATTCTGATTTTTTTTTTTTTTTTTTTTTCAGGACCCACTGGTAACCAAAGGACCAAATTTAGTTCCATTGCTTGGTATTGATGTTTGGGAGCACGCGTACTACTTGCAGGTATATTAGTATTTACTTTAAATAGCTATTGATATCTCAAATGTGGTTGCTTGATAAATTAATGCCCAAGATGGAAATAACCGAAGAAATTAATTCAAGAAAAAGATTATCAAGTGTCATCATAAAACCCTGTGCTTTTGCCTAATCCTAGCCATCATACAGAAGATGTAGTTAATCTCTGCAAAAACTTAGAGTAAAGTGGTATATAGGATTTGGTTTCGTGAAATCTAGTCCTATGATTGCCTTTTGCAACATTAACAGAAATTAATTTCATTACTTCCATCCTACCTTGAGCTACTTTATCTTGTGGTGATTGTTCGTTGAAAGATTGGTTCGTGTTTGTTCTAGCATTTGGTAAAACGATTTAATTTTTTCAAATTGTCAATTGGTGCTTTGTCCACAAACTATGAATGCAAAATTTGCCCTGATTTGCTTCTTTATTATCATATGACATTCCTTTTGTTGTCATATTGCAGTACAAGAATGTGAGACCAGATTATCTAAAGAACATATGGAAAGTTATCAATTGGCACTATGCCAATGAAGTTTATGAGAAAGAATCCGAAGGTGTCTGAGAAAGATGGGCTTCGAGATGCGGCTTTGTGGTTTGTTTGGCTAGTGGAATAAAATTGATAATGTCATAACAGTGAGGAACCCTGTTCTGTTGAGGTGTTTGATTTCCGGTGTATCTCATGTATGAGAATCGAATTAAAATGAGCTATATACTCTTTGTAGCTTTATGCATACTTGGGAATATGAAAACTTGCCCCCCTACTTTTGTAGTCAATGTTGCATTTGTTTTTAATTGCATGAGAGGTCTACATTCTGCTTCTTGCGCAGGCTTTGTTCAGCCCATTTGATTCATAAACCATCACTTATTTTAAAAGTTTAAATTAATTAATTTTTGTAAATTTAATTATTTAATTAATACCCATAGAGTGGATTTTGAGAAAAATTGTGACATGGCATTGGTTGTGAGATTTGATTGCCTTCTAAATAAACATGGCATTGGTTGCGAGATTTGATTGCCCTCCTATTATTTAGAAGTGGTTTGGTTAGCTTCCGGTGAAAAATTTACTGGATTTTTTTAAAAAAAAAATATAAACGATCAAGATTGCTTTGAGTAAAAAAAAGTATAAACGATCAAGGTTGTTTTTGAAAAATATAAACGATCAGGATTGCTTTCAGTAAAATAGTATAAACGATCAAAGTTGCTTTTAGTAAAAAAGTATATGAAGTTCTCTCTTAATATATAATTTTGACAACTTATTTTTTTAACAAAAAAATAACAATATTATATATATATTCAAAAAAATTATCTCAAACAAAAAAAAAAAAACTGCATAATTAATTAATGTTATTTTTGTCAAACATGAAAAGAAGACATCGGATTGGCAATTTCAATTCGTTCTTGAATCATTTGGCTAAACAGTAGAAAAGAAAAACCATTTGGGGCTTAATTGCATATATCAGAGAAAGTGAGGGGGGAAATTAACAATATATCAAAAAAGGAGGGTTTTTTTTTTCTCATTTTGATCTCTAGGGCGCGCCGTGGCACTACCCAATATAAAGGCACACTTTCTTTTGGTAGCCCTAGCCCACCCCTTCAGTTTCCAGAGCCGGCGATTCCTGCGACTCAGATCTCCTCCGTCTTTGTGCCCTCGCTACCATGGTCAGATCGATAATCAGAAACCCTCCAGTATTCATCGTTTTCTTCTTCTTCTTCTTCCTGTTTCTCCTAATCTCTTTCTCTCTCTCTGGTTTTATTTCTGCAGACTTTCAAGCGCAGGAACGGTGGACGCAACAAGCACGGCCGTGGACACGTCAAGTTCATCCGCTGCTCCAACTGCGGCAAATGCTGCCCCAAGGTATTTCTCTCAATTTCTCTTTCCTGAATTTGTAAATATTTTGGTTTAGATAAATCTGCATATAAGCGTTTTCAAAGTGGGAATTCGTATATTATTTAGGATGTATATGAGTTAAACTATAGATCTTGACCTGTGATTTGGTGTTTGTGTGGAAAAAAAGGACAAGGCCATCAAGAGGTTCCTTGTGAGGAACATTGTTGAACAGGCTGCTGTAAGGGATGTTCAAGAAGCTTGCGTCTATGATCGTAATATACTTTTCCTCACATCCTTTTCTTTCTTAGTCCCTCTCTCTGGCATTTATGTTGCTGAAATGTATTGTTTTATGCAGAGTATGTGCTTCCAAAGCTGTATGCGAAGATGCTGTACTGTGTTTCCTGTGCAATTCACTCGCACGTTGTGAGGGTTCGTTCTCGCACTGATAGGAGGAACCGTGCGCCACCACAGCGCTTCATCAGGCGTAGGGTATGCATTTATATAACTTTCTCTGTTTTGTGGCTGTTTGGTTTTCTGCAATGCTTCTGCTTGTCTATGGATGATCATATCCTTGCTAATGAGGTATTCTGATTAAAAATTACATTTTTCCATTGATTTCATGTGATTCGAGAGATTCGAGTAAAAAATATGCAATTGTGGATGTCGTATTTATTGATCTTGTCCTTAAAGTCCAATTTATCTAAAAAATTACTGAATAAATTGGTCGATTTTAGGCAAACCCCTAAAGTAGCGAACAGAATCTCAAACATGTCCCCTAATGTTAGTGTTGCAATCCTAAGGTTTAAAGGAATTAACCAAATTAGTATCGTAAGGGTTAAGTGATTAACCAAATCGATATCTCACAGTTTATGGCTTTTAAATCAATGGTTAGACTCTTAACAATTGGTACCAGAGCAAGCACCCCATCACGGGTTTGATTCACAGTTAAGGTACCTATAGTTTAGATTAAAATGTCTTGATATTATGTATGAGCTTAGTATTAAGTCATTAAATACTAATAGGTGAGTAGAACAAAGGATGCCATCTAGTCAATCTTAATAGAGTGGGATGTCGATATCGAATTTAGAAACTTTAGCTCAGCAAAATTGCCCTATTTAAAACTCACTTGTCTCTATTTTTGCTACCTAATTTTTCGAAGTACATATTTGGCTTAGCATTTTAGCTAATCCATTTTATTTAAATATTATTTTTTCAAGAATTTATTCATTCTTATAAAAAGGCTGCGAAAACAAGATTGGTGAGTGAACAATTTGATGAACCCAAGCCAGATGTGGAGCGTTTTAGTTGCAATTTAGTATTTTGGCTAGCTGGATGTGAGTGCCCTTGAGGGTTTAATCAAATCTGTATCCATTTGTTCTATGGCTTTTGGATGGCAGTCCAACACTACTTCATCCTGTTATGTAGGCCATAATTTTCATTCTTTCTTCTATCAGAGTTACGTTTGAACTACTATTGCTTGTTAAATACTTTATGTAGCCATTTGAAGTTAGAGAACCATAATCTATTATGGTGGTTGTCTTTTTGTGGTTATGAATACGAACCCTTTCAATGTGAACTGATTGTTTGGTAGATGGGTGTTGCAATTGTCTGCATTTTTAGTTTGACATGCTTTCCTAAACATCTGGTTCTGTGATATTTCAGGATGATCAGCCAAGGCCTGGTCAGCCTGGTCAACCACCTCGTCCTGCTGGGACTGCAAATCCCGTTCGTGCTTAAGATGCATCTATTTCGTGTTTGAGTTTCTTGAACTTCTCAGTTGTGTAGGAATTCTATATGGTTTACAATACTGTTGTGCTTTATGGATAATTTGATTTGATGAGAACCTGAGAATCCATAAATTTTGTGTTTGAAATATGGATATTTGATTTTGTTTTTTATCAGCTTGACTAAATAATCACCCGCTCCTCACCCTCATCTTAATCCATTCCAATGCTCTTGTTGCTTGGTTGATGTGTGCTCTTGAGTGCCCTGTTATATTATAGACCTTAAGAACAAAGTCTTCTTATTTCATGTGGTAGTTTTATTGTTAAGAGGCACCAAGCCTAAGGTTGGAACACCAAATCTTATTACGTTGGTTTACTAGTAAATGATACACATTCTCAATTCCTCGCGCCCATTTCCATACTCTTAATTGACTTCTAAAACTAGTTTTGAATTTAATATGGATCTTTATTATATTTTATTCTAATAAAAAATTTATAAGTTACTTAAGAGAGAAAAAAATGGGTGTGAGAACGTGAAAAATGTGTAGAATTATTCTTTCTCAAAATACAACACAAATTACGCTACTTGGGTTTTAGCCGTCTCATGCATCAGAACTGAGATAATTGAAGTCGCACTCGTCGAACTTTTAAATAGTTTTCGCCCACTCATTCCCTTCGAATCCAACGTATCTCAGACAACTCCCACTTCCATCGAGCATTGCACTTCTTGGTGCAGGCAGGCAACAGAATTAGCTGCAGCTTTGACATCTGATATGTCGAGCACTAACACGGTAGAGAGTGGCGTAGATTCTTGGCAATTCTCATGCATTCTGCCATGGGGCAGTTTGTCTTGATCGCGTTGGAAGCAATGTGAGACCTACTAGCGGCATACCCCTCCTGCAAGTATAGAACACATGAAGCAAGTGGGATACTTCTCCTTTTTCCTTCCAATAACACAGCGCCCAAATGCTTGTCTAAGAGAATAAGGGACGTAAAAGGTCATTACCTTATGCAAGGTGTCCATCATGATCCTTAGGGGAGGAGAATTTATTTTGGCACGGCTTGCCACCTGTGACATATTACATATAAGTTGCAATTGTATGGCACAAGAGTAATTTTCTGGATGAAAAGATATATTGCAAGAGAACCTCATCCAACTTGATGTACCCAAATGGCAATTTGGGGTCGCTTTCATCTATCATCTGCTTCAAAAGTTTCTCAAGATCAGCTCCTGTGCCACTGCCCACCCACGCCCATTGCTCTGCCAGATTCAACATTTCTGTGAGGTAGGCAGCATCATGAAGAGGCCCCGCCCAAAGGGGCCCCGAAACCACATAGCGGGGCCCCGAAACCTGGAAAGAAGTCAAACTGAGAATTTGGGCCAACTACCAACAGGCAACAGCGAGTTCTAGAGGAACAACATTATCATACCTTTGAATCAGTGCAGGGGCATCTGATACGACCAAGTTCGTTCCATGAAAATGCTTGAGAATTTCCACAATGGTGGCAGTAGCCGATGAAACCGTAATGTCTGTCATAAATGATAATCAGAGGCTAAATCACGAAGCCTTACACTGTTACACAGAAGACAGTCATATACGCACCTGTCATCGACAAGCTTCCCACGATTTAACCGGAGCATGACTCGAAAAACAGGTCCATGGTACGAATAGTACGAAAACAGGGGAGTAACACGATAGCCCAACACAGAGGCTTCCCTTACAGCCCCGCCTATAAGCATTCGCAAACCAATCTCATTCGAATATGGCATTGGACGAACATAAGCTCCATATGCAGCTAAAGATCTGCAAACAACAGAACAAACTGATTTTTCAACTTTTCAAGAGGATCCAATTGCATTGCTACAGAAATGAGAAGAAAAAAAAAAAAACTCACTGGTGAGGCCGGTGACCACCGGAGGTGTACCCATCAGTAGAAGTAGCGTAAATCAACCCATCCAATTTCAAAGCGTTCATCGCCGACCTCAGAAACGACGAGTCGCTACCGAACGAATCGACGTCAATGAAATCGAAGAACTCTCTTTGTACGTAGCACTCCGCCATTGCGCGGTTCGCATCGAAGTGTGTCACCGACCATCTCCGCTCGTCCCCGAAACCCCTCGGGACTGCCCGAGACAGATTCTCCGAGATGATACTCCGGTACTCGTCGTTTGCGTCGTTTGCCAAGACGAAATCGGCCTCGGCCCCGACAAGGTACCGGAGAGACCGAATCCCGCAACCGCACAATGCGTCGAGCACTCGCAACTGGCCTTTGGATCTCTTGTAGAGCGAGGCGGCGAGCACACCGAGGTCTCGGCCGGTGGCGCTCTCGTGGCGGAAGAAGGTCTCGCCGGTCTCGAATTCAAGGCCCCTTTCGGTCCTGTACTCGGATTTGCAATTCTGGTGTGGGAATTGGTTTGGGATGGCGGTGAAGCGAGTGTTAGGATTAGGGTTTAGGGTTTTGGCTAATATGGGGTTGAAGAGAAATGGCGAAGGGGATAGGGCTTTAGGAGTGAGGTTTAACATGGCGGGAAGTAGCAGGGTTTGGGTTGGGCTAATCTTAGCGGGTGTTATTAAATATGGGTTAAATTCAGTGCACTGTGTGGCACGCGCATACGATCATCCTAGAATAAACGACCCAGATGTGTTTGATGATGTCTTATTAATCGTTGCTTTAGAATCTGGCCATGTCAGTCAAAGGGATCAAGGATCCCCAGCAATTCCCAAGAATTGCCCATCAGTTTTTCTTCGCATCCTAGCCATTGGCTTTCATCCAAAGGCCTCAAACTTGACATGTGTCCCACCTAATATAAAATAATAAAACATTATTTATATTTAAAAAATAAATATAAAATTAATTAATAAAAAAATAAATTAAATTTTTAAAAAATATGGGGTGGCCGAACCACCCCATTGTCCTCCATGGGGTGGCCGGCCACCCCATCTCAGCCATGGGGGGTGGCCGAAGCCACCCCCAAGGACCGGTTGGGAGTGGCCGAAGCCACCCCCATGGCCGGCCGGGGGTGGCCGGCCACCCCCTGGGGCCAAAAAAAAAAAATTTTGGGTTTTTCGTAGGAGGTGGCCGAACCACCCCTTGGGGCCCNTATGAATTTTCTACTCGATATATTTTGTGAAACAATTCATCCTTATTAATTGGACTGGTATCAAGAAACTTGGAATTGTTAGACTTTTATCAGTTTCTGAAAAGCAGTTAACGGGTTTTCAAGAGTAGTGAGTAGAATTAGAGATAATAATCAGTTTATAGAGTAAAATTATTGATAAATGTAAAATTTTGCATCTCATGAACCTAATTGTTGAATGTTTTTTACACGATTTTGCGATTTTGCTGTACCTAACGGCCCAAGATTTTTCTACGGGGGGAATAGTTTTTGCTGCATTCTTTTATTTATTGGGTCTTTTTTAAAAAGAAAAAAAAAAAATTATAGAAGGAATTTACCTGCTAGCCTGCTGCATATCACACTGTGTTTCTAGTCATTTTCACGTATTTAGATGATCCTCATAGGTAGTCCTTTCAAAAAAAAAAAAAAAAAGGATGATCCTCATAGGTAGTCCTTTTTCAGCTTTTAGCCAGGAATTTATATATGGTCAAAACTTCACAAAAGTAAGCAGGGATTCTATGTTCTCACTCTTTTGTTGGTTTTCATTCTCTATATATTGGAAAAACAATCCTCATCTTGTTGTTATTTTCTTAATCATCCTTAACTTTGCTTTATCTTGCAGGTCATATCAACCACTCGATCTTCTGGAAGAATCTCACTCCTGTTCATGTAAGTTTATATTCTTGAGCTCTTTTGTCAAGTCATTGTTTTTTTTCCCTTTCATTTTTTTTTAAAGAAACTTCTTTTAACTAGTGATTTATGAATGTCAGGAAGGGGGCGGTGAGCCCCCAAAGGGTTCCCTTGGTTGGGCTATTGACACTCATTTTGGTTCACTGGAAACACTCGTGCAAAAGATCAACTCAGAAGGTGCTGCTTTACAGGGCTCTGGATGGGTGGTAGGTTTTGCAGCTTGTGAAATTCCCAACATCCATTTTATGTCCCTGGTCATTGACTGGTTGTTCCAGTCGATGCTCATTTTTGCTGGTTTTGTATGGCTCTTTTCACTTATCTCCGCCTTGGCAGTGGCTTGGTCTGGACAAGGAGTTGAAGAAGCTTGTGGTTGAAACCACCGCAAATCAGGTATTTTGAAAAGATATCCAAGGGGAAATTCATTTTCCAATGATCATTCCTATTTCCAATTTCTCTTTGATTGACCCTAAACTTTAGCCACGTTCTTGTTAAATTCTGTAATCCATATTGCTTCAGAAGTCGTGGTCATTTGATGATACTGATGTCCTCTTTTTGAAACAACATTTTTGTTTCCTCATAATAATTGAAGTATTAGATCTAAGATATTCAGGGCTTTTGATTCTACACTTATACCATTCTTTGCACTGATTACATTGGCTTAAGAATATTTGGCTGTTTAACTTTGTTACTGTTGGGTTTTGGGTTTGTTCTTAAAAAGCTGTTTACTGGATATATGCTACTTGCTTTTGTATGTTGTTTAACTACTCTTTGTAATTATTTTTGTTATAACATCTCCGATTGTCTTAACATACAGAAAAAAACTGCATTACAACTATGTTAAAATACTTTTATAATTCTGATTTTTTCTTTTTTTTTTTTCAGGACCCACTGGTAACCAAAGGACCAAATTTAGTTCCATTGCTTGGTGTTGATGTTTGGGAGCACGCGTACTACTTGCAGGTATATTCGTATTTACTTTAAATAGCTATTGATATCTCAAATGTGGTTGCTTGATAAATTAATGCCCAAGATGGAAATAACCGAAGAAATTAATTCAAGAAAAAGATTATCAAGTGTCATCATAAAACCCTGTGCTTTTGCCTAATCCTAGCCATCATACAGAAGATGGAGTTAGGGAACAGGATCCTCTCCGTTTCAACTCAAATGGAGAGTATCCATTTAGTGTAAAATGAAGGGTAGTATTATCTTAACATTAAAGTTGAATGACTAAATTTACAATATTATCCCTCATTTTACACTAAATGGATATTCTCCATTTCATTTGAAATGGAGAGGATCCTATTCCTGGAGGGTTAATCTCTGCAAAAACTAAGAGTAAAGTGGTATATAGGATTTGGTTTCGTGAAATCTAGTCCTATGATTGCCTTTTGCAACATTAACAGAAATTAATTTCATTACTTCCATCCTACCTTGAGCTACTTTATCTTGTGGTGATTGTTTGTTGAAAGATTGGTTCGTGTTTGTTCTAGCATTTGGTAAAACGATTTAATTTTTTCAAATTGTCAATTGGTGCTTGTCCACAAATTATGAATGCAAAATTTACCCTGATTTGCTTCTTTATTATCATATGACATTCCTTTTGTTGTCATATTGCAGTACAAGAATGTGAGACCAGATTATCTAAAGAACATATGGAAAGTTATCAATTGGCACTATGCCAATGAAGTTTATGAGAAAGAATCTGAGCTATGTGCATGAGAAAGATGGGCTTCGAGATGCGGCTTTGTGGTTCGTTTGGCTAGTGGAATAAAATTGATAATGTCACAACAGTGAGGAACCCTGTTCTGTTGAGGTGTTTGATTTCCGGTGTATCTCATGTATGAGAATCGAATTAAAATGAGCTATTTACTCTTTGTAGCTTTATGCATACGAGCTTATAACTTTTAGGGTTATATTATAATTCTGCTTTTTATAAGTATTATGAAATTTACTTTTCATAATTGTAAGAAAAAAACTTGAATTTTGCTTAATCAAAACATTAATATAAAATTGGAAAGAATTTCTAATATTGTTGGTGGATTACTTAGAGCTAGTTTAGGATTGCGTTTAAAAAATAAAGCTTTTGAGTCAAAAAGAGCTTTTGGACAAAAACTTCATTTTTAAGCTTTTGTTAAAAGTATTTTTTGGCAATTTTTAGGCTTTTTGAACCCTTAAAAGCATTTTAAATTTTTTTACCAAACGATTATTTTTTTCTGCAAACGGGCTTTTTGAGTATTAAAAGTGCTTTTAAGCCTCTTAAACACTTTCCAAACATGCCTTTATTAGATTTTAATATAAATAAAATTCAAAACTATGAACATTCGAAAAAGTACTTTGGTTGTAGAAAAAAGTACGCGCGAGATTTTTTGTTATAGCTTAATTTCAAAATTTAAACACATTTTTATCAAATTTTTCTTTATAGGTCTTCAAAAATAAAAATATCACGACTTTTTAAATAAAAAAGACATACTAAAGGTTATACACCAATATATTACTCAACATATAAATTCGGGTAAATCATACAAATAAACAAAAAATCTCATAGGCGAATAGGCCTCAAAAAAATATCAAATAAGAAATATGTTATATCGAACAATTAACAATTTTATAAACTAATGGACATTAAGCAAAAATAAGCCCCAAAATGACCGTTGTTATTTTTACACTTTGGTTTGGACATTGAATATATAGTTGTTCGTAAGATGCTAATCATATATATATTATATACAAATTATTTTTACGAATGAAATAAAAAATAAATACATAATCATTATGTTGAGTAAAAATCCGACAATTTATATAATTAATCATTAATATACAATTATATATTTAAAAAATAATGCAATGAAAATTTTGATTTATAATTGTTATGCCTAATAAAAAATAGGTTTTTTAATTATTTTTTATTAATAATACAATGGAATTTTTTTCTATTTTATTTCTACATCCTATCATTTAGTTCATCTAATTCAACTATAACATATAATATTATGTTATATACATATTAAAGTGATTAAACATAATAATACATAATAATTTGATTTGTATTATTTATTTCCTTATTTGATTTTGACATTAATAATACTTAATTTATTGCATAGTTTATATATAGAAAACTATTCAAATATAATTAAATGTAATTAATTACGCTAATTTAATGACCAATTTTTTTAGTGAAAACCGGTTCACTCTTAAAAAATCGATTTACAAATTATGCTTTAAAAACCGGTTTAGCATTATAATAAAAAGGATTCATGTCACATGTCACAATATTAATGCACTTCTGAAAATAATTTAACTTTTATATATATGAATATATGATTTGGGATTATGAAAACTTGCCCCGCTACTTTTGTAGACAATGTTGCATTTGTTTTTAATTGCATGAGAGGTGCTACATTCTGTTTGTTGCGCAGGCTTTGTTCAGCCCATTCATAAACCATCATTTATTTTAAAAGTTTCAATTAATAAATATTTGTAAATTTAATTATTTAATTAATATCCATAGATGAATTTTGAGAAAAATTGTGGCATGACATTGGTTGTGAGATTTGATTACCTTCTAAATAAACATGGCATTGGTTGCGAGATTTGATTACCCTATTTTTTTTTTGTTGACATGTACACACAAGGGTAGGAGGAGGAAAGATTCGAACTTGTGACCTCCGTTTCATAAGGTGTGGTTCACAGCCGATTGAGCTACCTCTTGGGGACCTCTTATTATTTAGAAGCGGTTTGGTTTGCTTTTGGTGAAAAATTCACTGAAATTTTTTTAAAAAAATATAAATGATCAAGGTTGTTTTTGAAAAATATAAACGATCAAAATTGCTTTTAGTAAAAAAGTAGGTTAAAGTTCATATTCCCCTTTCAAACTACCACCTAATTGACAATGTCCCCCCAAACTTTGAATTGTAACAATGTCTTCCCCAAACTACCAAAACATTGTCAATATTCTTCTAAGGCTAGCAAAAATATTAAAATGCCCCTGTATATTTCTCAATAAAACAAAAATACCCCTATAGACTAAAAAAAAAAATTAAAAACAAAAAATTTTAATTTAAAAAGAATGATTTTTAAAAAATATATATATATATTTTTTAAACGAAAAATATTTTTTAAACATTTTTTTAAATGATATTTTTAACGGAAGTTTTTATTTAAAATAATTTTTTTTTTCTTTTTTTTTTAGAAAACGAAAATTTTTATTTTCTTACACAGAAATTGTTATTTTTTTAAAAAACAGAAATTTTTATTTAAAAAGTTATAAAACAAAAAAAAAAAATCATTTTTTATAAAAGAAAAATTGAAATTTTTTCATTTATTTCTTATACAAAGGATTTGTTTTTTTAATTTTTAATTTTTCACCCTTTAGATTTTTTTTTAATTTTTTTTTTTTAGTTTTATGTTTTTTTCTAGAAGTTTTAGTATTTTTTTTTACTGAGGATAGTTTCGTCATTAGGGGGAACATTGACAATGTTTTGGTAGTTTATGGGGGACATTGTCACAATTAAAAATTTGGGAGAAACATTGTCAATTTAATGGTAGTTTGAGAGGAATTTGTAGACTTTTTCCAAAAAAATATAAACGATCAAAGTTGCTTTCAATATAAAAGTATGTGAAGTTCTCTCTTAATTTATAATTTTGACAATTTATTTTTTTAACGAAAAAAAAACAATATTATATATATATTAAAAAAAAATTATCTCAAACAAAAAAACTGCATAATTAATTAATGTTATTTTTGTCAAACATGAAAAGAAGAAAACTGCATAATTAATTAATGTTGGATTGGCAATTTCAATTCGTTCATGAATCATTTGGCTAAACAGTAAAAAAGAAAAACCATTTGGGGCTTAACTGCATATATCAGAGAAAGTGAGGGGGGAAATTAACAATATATCAAAAAGGGAGGGTTTTTTCTCATTTTGATCGCTAGGGCGCGCCGTGGCACTACCCTATATAAAGGCGCACTTTCTTTTGCTAGCCCTAGCCCACCCAATCAGTTTCCAGAGCCGGCGATTCCTGCGACTCAGATCTCCTCCGTCTTTGTGCCCTTGCTACCATGGTCAGATCGATATTCAGAAGCCAGTATTCATCGTTTTCTTCTTCTTCTTCTTCCTGTTTCTCCTAATCTCTTTCTCTCTCTCTGGTTTTATTTCCGCAGACTTTCAAGCGCAGGAACGGTGGACGCAATAAGCACGGCCGTGGACACGTCTAGTTCATCCGCTGCTCCAACTGCGGCAAATGCTGCCCCAAGGTATTTGTCTCAATTTCTCTTTCCTGAATTTGTAAATATTTTGTTATAGGTAAATCTGCATATAAGCGTTTTCAAAGTGGGAATTAGTATATTATTTAGGATGTATATGAGTTAAACTATAGATCTTGACCTGTGATTTGGTGTTTGTGTGGAAAAAAAGGACAAGGCCATCAAGAGGTTCCTTGTGAGGAACATTGTTGAACAGGCTGCTGTTAGGGATGTTCAAGAAGCTTGCGTCTATGATCGTAATATACTTTTCCTCACATCCTTTTCTTTCTTAGTCCCTCTCTCTGGCATTTATGTTACTGAAATGTATTGTTTTATGCAGAGTATGTGCTTCCAAAGCTGTATGCGAAGATGCTGTACTGTGTTTCCTGTGCAATTCACTCGCACGTTGTGAGGGTTCGTTCTCGCACTGATAGGAGGAACCGTGCGCCACCACAGCGCTTCATCAGGCGTAGGGTATGCATTTATATAACTTTCTCTGTTTTGTGGCTGTTTGGTTTTCTGCAATGCTTCTGCTTGTTTATGGATGATCATATCCTTGCTAATGAGGTATTCTGATTAAAAATTACATTTTTCCATTGATTTCATGTGATTCGAGTAAAAAATATGTAATTGTGGATGTCGTATTTATTGATCTTGTCCTTAAAGGTCCAATATATCTAAAAAACTACTGAATAAATTGGTCGATTTTAGGCAAACCTCTAAAGTAGCGAATAGAATCTCAAACATGTCCCCTAATGTTAGTGTTGCAATCCTAATAAAGGAATTAACCAAATTAGTATCGTAAGGGTTAAGTGATTAACCAAATCGGTATCTCACAGTTTATGGCTTTTAAATCAATGGTTAGACTCACTTATCCAAAAAAAAAAAAAAATCAATGGTTAGACTCTTAACAATTGGTACCAGAGCAAGCACCCCATCATGGGTTTGAGTCGCAGTGAAGGTACCCATAGTTTAGATTAAAATGTCTTGATATTATGTATGAGCTTAGTATTAAGTCATCAAATACTAATAGGTGAGTAGAACAAAGGCTGCCATCTAGTTAGTGTTAATAGAGTGGGATATCAATGTCGAATTTAGAAACTTAGCTCAGCAAAATTGCCCTATTTAAAACTCACTTGTCTCTATTTTTGCTACCTAATTTTTCAAAGTACATATTTGGCTTAGCATTTTAGCTAATCCATTTTATTTAAATATTATTTTTTCAAGAATTTATTTGTTCTTTCTTTATTCATTCTTATAAAAAGACTGCGAAAACAAGATTGGTGAGTGAACAATTTGATGAACCCAAGCCGGATGTGGAGCGTTTTAGTTGCATTTTAGTATTTTGGCTAGCTGGATGTGAGTGCCCTTAAGGGTTTAATCAAATCTATATCCAATTGTTCTATGGCTTTTGGATGGCAGTCAAACACGACTTCATCCTGTTATGTAGCCCATAATTTTTATTCTTTCTTCTATCAGAGTTACGTTTGGACTACTATTGCTTGTTGAATACTTTATGTA
This sequence comes from Carpinus fangiana, assembly GCA_006937295.1. NCBI lineage: Eukaryota > Viridiplantae > Streptophyta > Magnoliopsida > Fagales > Betulaceae > Carpinus > Carpinus fangiana. The sequence goes on along the minus strand of CM017321.1, from coordinate 14,163,217 downwards.
GCCATTTGAAGTTAGAGAACCATAATCTATTATGGTGGTTATCTTTTTGTGGTTATGAATACTAGCCCTTTCATTATGAACTGATTGTTTGGTAGATGGGTGTTGCAATTGTCTGCATTTTTAGTTTGACATGCTTTCCTAAACATCTGGTTCTGTGATATTTCAGGATGATCAGCCAAGGCCTGGTCAGCCTGGTCAACCACCTCGTCCTGCTGGGACTGTGAATCCCGTTCGTGCTTAAGATGCAAATCTATTTCGTGTTTGAGTTTCTTGAACTTCTCAGTTGTGTAGGAATTCTATATGGTTTACAATACTGTTATCCTTTATGGATAATTTGATTTGATAAGAACCTGAGAATCCATAAATTTTGTGTTTGAAATATGGATATTTGATTTGGTTTTTTATCAGCTTGACGATATAATCACCCGCTCCTCGCCCTCATCTTAATCCATTCCAATGCGCTTGTTGCTTGGTTGATGTGTGCTCTTGAGTGCCCTGTTATATTATAGACCTTCAGAACAAAGTCTTCTTATTTCATGTAGTAGTTTTATTGTTAAGAGGCACCAAGGCCTAAGGTTGGAACACCAAATCTTATTAAGTTGATTTACTAGTAAATTATACACATTCTCAATTCCTTGCCCCCATTTCCATACTCTTAATTGACTTCTAAAACTAGTTTTGAATTTAATATGGATCTTTATTATATTTTATTCTAATAAAAAATTTAAAAGTTACTTAAGAGAGAAAAAAATGGGTGTGAGAACGTGAAAAATATGTGTAGAATTATTCTTTCTCAAAATACAACACAAATTACGCTACTTGGGTTTTAGCCATCTCATGCATCAGAACTGAGATAATTGAAGTAGCACTCGTCGAACTTTTAAATAGTTTTTGTCCACTCATTCCCTTTTAATCCAACGTATCTCAAAGAACTCCCACTTCCATCGAGCATTGCACTTCTTGGTGCAGGCAGGCAACAGAATTAGCTGCTGCTTTGACATCGGGTATGTTGAGCACTAATACGGAAGAGAGTGGCGTAGATTCTTGGCAATTCTCATGCATTCTGCCATGGGACAGTTTGTCTTGATCGCGTTGGAAGCAATGTGAGACCTGCTAGCGGCATACCCCTCCTGCAAGTATAGAACACATGAAGCAAGTGAGATAACTTCTCCTTTTTCCTTCCAATAACACAGCGCCCAAATGCTTGTCGAAGAGAATAAGGGACGTAAAAGGTCATTACCTTATGCAAGGTGTCCATCATGATCCTTAGGGGAGGAGAATTTATTTTGGCACGGCTTGCCACCTGTGACATACTACGTATAAGTTGCAATTGTATGGCACAAGAGTGATTTTCTGGATGAAAAGATATATTGCAAGAGAACCTCATCCAACTTGATGTACCCAAATGGCAATTTGGGGTCACTTTCATCTATCATCTGCTTCAAAAGTTTCTCAAGATCAGCTCCTGTGCCACTGCCCACCCACGCCCATTGCTCTGCCAGATTCAACATTTCTGTGAGGTAGGCAGCATCATGAAGAGGCCCCGCCCAAAGGGGCCCCGAAACCACATAGCGGGGCCCCGAAACCTGGAAAGAAGTCAAACAAGAAAACAACCAACACATAATGTTAAATTTGGGCCAACTCCCAACAGTGAGCTCTACTTCTAGATGAAAAACCTATCATACCTTTGAATCAGTGCAGGGGCACCTGATACGACCAAGTTCGTTCCATGAAAATGCTTGAGAGTTTCCACACTGGTGGCAGTAGCCGATGAAGCCGTAATGTCTGTCGTAAATGATAATCAGAGGCAAAATCACGAAGCCTTACACTGTTACACAGAAGACAATCTCATATACGCACCTGTCATCGACAAGCTTCCCACGATTCAACCGGAGCATGACTCGAAAAACAGGTCCATGGTACGAATAGTACGAAAACAGGGGAGTAACACGATAGCCCAACACAGAGGCTTCCCTTACAGCCCCGCCTATAAGCATTCGCAAACCAATCTCATTCGAATATGGCATTGAACGAACATAAGCTCCATATGCAGCTAAAGATCTGCAAACAACAGAACAAACTGATTTTTCAACTTTTCAAGAGGATCCAATTGCATTGCTACAGAAATGAGAAGAAAAAAAAAAAAACTCACTGGTGAGGCCGGTGACCACCGGAGGTGTACCCATCAGTAGAAGTAGCGTAAATCAACCCATCCAATTTCAAAGCGTTCATCGCCGACCTCAGAAACGACGAGTCGCTACCGAACGAATCGACGTCAATGAAATCGAAGAACTCTCTTTGTACGTAGCACTCCGCCATTGCGCGGTTCGCATCGAAGTGTGTCACCGACCATCTCCGCTCGTCCCCGAAACCCCTCGGGACTGCCCGAGACAGATTCTCCGAGATGATACTCCGGTACTCGTCGTTTGCGTCGTTTGCCAAGACGAAATCGGCCTCGGCCCCGACAAGGTACCGGAGAGACCGAATCCCGCAACCGCACAATGCGTCGAGCACTCGCAACTGGCCTTTGGATCTCTTGTAGAGCGAGGCGGCGAGCACACCGAGGTCTCGGCCGGTGGCGCTCTCGTGGCGGAAGAAGGTCTCGCCGGTCTCGAATTCAAGGCCCCTTTCGGTCCTGTACTCGGATTTGCAATTCTGGTGTGGGAATTGGTTTGGGATGGCGGTGAAGCGAGTGTTAGGATTAGGGTTTAGGGTTTTGGCTAATATGGGGTTGAAGAGAAATGGCGAAGGGGATAGGGCTTTAGGAGTGAGGTTTAACATGGCGGGAAGTAGCAGGGTTTGGGTTGGGCTATTCTTAGCGGGTGTTAGTAAATATGGGTTAAATTCAGTGCACTGTGTGGCACGCGCGTACGATCATCCTAGAATGAACGACCCCGATGTGTTTGATGATGTCTTTTTAATCGTTGTTTAGAATCTGGCAATGTCAGTCAAAGTAGGTCTAGGTCCGGGTGCACATTCCTCCTCTTTTCCCTGCAAAAGCTATTAAGTTATGGAAAATGTTAAAGAATGAACTTTTTTATTCGTGTTTTTTATTTTTTTTTAAAAAATAAATAAAATAAAAAATGAAAAAAAGTGTATAAAGTAATAATATATATTTTTTATCCTTTTTTTTATTGGTATTTTTTAAAAAATAAAAATTATATTTTTCTTCATAAAAATGATCATTTTTTTATGAAAAATGCCTATTTTTCTTCGAAAAAATGGAATTTTCATTTTTTTAAAAATACCAATAAAAAGAAGGACAAAAAATATATATTATTGCTTTAGACACCTTTTCATTTTTTACTTTGTTTAAAAAATAATAATAAAAAAGGTAAAAATTAGGCAAAAAAATTGATTCTTTATAGGTTATTTGGAAAATTTGACTTTTCAAACGTCAAAGTCAACAAGATACTTTCTTCTACATCTGCTCATGACCAATTTTATATGTCACCCGCTTGCTTCCTCCATTCTTAGCTGATAAGGTTCTTTCAGTCTCCCACGACAAGAAAATGATAGGTACCCACCCAGGCGGCTATGAAAGTTGTATTGGAAGTTTTAGAGTTATGGATAGTGGGTTAATAATAACTTGCTTCTGTTAAGCGTGCGTAGTTTATATATATGTGTGTGTGTGTGTCAATTTTCCATGGAAAAACTTCATCTCCTCATGGTTCTCTTGCCTTTCTTTCTTCTACATTTCCTTTCTCTTCTACTTCTCTCATCAGCTGATAACACCCTACCAACTATGTATTTCATCAATTGTGGGTCCAAGTCCAACATTACCGTCGGCGGTCGGAACTTCGTTGGTGACTTGAATTCTGGCTCCTTCTCTGTCGGAAAAAGCTCTGATGTCGGCGACACCAACTCAGCAACAGATATGTCTCTCTGTCAAACAGCAAGAATTTTCAAACACCCATCTTCATATGAGTTTGATATCATCAATCGTGGCATTTATTATGTTCGTCTCCATTTCTTTCCGTCTATGCCCGGGAGGACTAATCTGGCCGATTCCCTATTCAATGTTTCAACTTCTAATTTTTTGCTGTTGTCAAACTTTAGTATTAAAGAAAATAGTAATTCACCTGTGATTGAGGAGTTCTTACTCACTATCAACGGAAGCAAGTTCAGCATCCACTTTACTCCTCACAGAAAATCATTTGCTTTCGTAAGCGCCATAGAAGTCTTTCTAATCCCAGATGAAGGCTTCGTCATGGATGATTTTCCTCTAGTTACTCCTTTTGGGAGCAATGAAACTTATGTTGGCGTACGATCTCAGGTTTTACGCACAATTCACAGGATCAATGTTGGAGGTGGACAGAACAATGACTCACTGTGGAGGACTTGGATACCGGATGATGACTATCTTCTTTCCCCTGGATCTGCAAAAAATTGTCCCCCTTATGACGGTACGCTTATTTATAATGTTCTTGGTCTTGGTGTAACTGACTATAGTGCCCCAGATCTTGTTTACAGGACTTGCAAAGAATTGAGTTCAAATTCGTCCAACATAACTTGGCATTTGAATGTAAACAAGAACGCCAGACACCTCGTGAGGCTGCACTTCTGCGATATTGTTAGCGCATGGGACAATATTACCAGGTTCAATCTCTATATTTACACCAACTTCAGTCAGATGATCTATCCTGACGATCGTGAAGGTATAGCGCAGTTGGCAGATGCATTTTACTATGATTTTGTGGTTGATTCAGATTATTCGGGAGTTATGAGTATTAGTGTAGGGCCTAGGCAGGATTCGACCATAAAAAAATGCCTATCTGAATGGGCTGGAGATTTTGGAGTTTATGAAGGAATCGGATGTTGTTCCTATTCACGGCAAGCCAAAGAAACATGTTGTTGTTATAGTTGCTACCGCTTGTGGAGCGGTCTTCGTCTTCGTTTTGGTAATGCTGTTTTTTTTTGGTTCTTTGCCATTGCTTCATGGAAAAGGAAGTCCTTACAGTAAAAGAGCCTCCCCTGTTCGTAATGTTAACCTAAATTTGAAGATGCCTCTTCTTGAAATACTTGAAGCAACTCATAACTTTGACACCAAACTCTTAATAGGTGAGGGTGGGTTTGGAAAAGTTTACAAGGGAACTCTTCCGGATGGTACAAAAGTGGCTGTGAAACGAAGTGATCCGAAACATGGGCAGGGTCTTCCTGAATTCGAAACAGACATCTTGGTCTTATCCAAAATTCGCCATCGCCATCTTGTTTCCTTGAAAGGGTATTGCGAAGAAGGGTCTGAGATGATACTGGTGTATGAATATGTAGAAAAAGGTACTCTAAGAGACCATCTCTACGATCTGAAAGAGAACCCTAAGAGATCATCTAAATTGTCTTGGAAGCAACGACTTGAAATTTGTATTGGTTCAGCAAAGGGCCTTCATTATCTTCACACCTCTTCAACTGGTGGAATCATTCACCGGGATGTTAAGTCAACAAATATCTTGCTGAATGAAAGCTACATGGCTAAAGTGGCTGACTTTGGCCTTTCAGGTTCAGGCCCTCTCGATCCAAACCATTTCAGTACTATCGGCATAAAAGGTAGCTTTGGTTATGTGGATCCTGAATATTTTAGATCCTTTGAGTTCAGTGATAAATCTGATGTCTACTCCTTTGGTGTAGTACTTCTTGAAGTGCTTTGTGCCAGACCAGCTATTGTTGACTCACCCAAGAGGGAGGAGGTGAACCTGGCTGAATGGGGGATGTTTTGGCAAAAGAAGGGGCAACTTGAAAGGATTATCGATCCGTTGTTGGTGGGAGAAATTAACCCTGATTCACTTAGAAAATTTGGTGATATAGCTGAGAAGTGTTTGAAGGATGATGGAGCTGACCGGCCTTCCATGCTTGATGTGCAGTGGGACTTGGAATATGCACTGCAGCTTCAACAAACTGCACCGCACGAAGACACTACAACAATTGCTTATTTGGAATTGTCTTTGCCTTCTGATAGCGTCCCAGATTGGGAAGATGATCATGTCCCCATATTAGGGGTTGATTGTTTGGAGTTTGGAGACAAGAGAGAGTGAAGTGTTCTCTTAGATGAGGATTGATAGTGCCAGATAATCTCCACTGCCTTAGTGTGAAGAATCTCGTATTGTTAAATGTATCTTTGTGCTTTGTTTGTCTGCTCGCTGTGAATGGTGCAAACGTACTTGAGAGACGCCGTGGAGCTATGTTTATTTACTGCAACTCATGGAAATATTTTGTGCTTCTTTTTTTTAAAAAAAAAAAAATTTACCTCTTATTTCAATTAAATATTTTATGTATTATTAAAAAAACAATTGAAAAAAGAGAATGTTAGAATTCTAAAAAGCCAATCAATTGTCCTAAATACTAGTACTGATATATGTGCTTTCCAAACTTCTAGGGCATATACAGAAGTGCTTGCTTCCTGTATTTGACATTTTCATTAGGAAGACAAGTGACTCGAAATCATCAACAGCATTGGAGACAATTTTTATTCCAAAGCATTACAATATTATTCTCAATAGTTTAGCTCTTCAGACTTGACAGGACTTTACTTTCATTAGTCCGAGAAATACATTACAGATACAACTCGACATGTCTTTTATGTTACCAATGAAAAGCTTATAGACAACCGGCAACACAACTTGGAGATACTAACTGCCATGCATTGGCATTTTGTTTTTAAATTTACAAAGGGATCCCAATCTTATGAGCTTGAGCCGTATGATGGTTTAAACCGCGGCCCGAGACAGAGTCTGGGGTGTGAAAGTATACATCCTACAGTCATGGGCATCCACTCGGGCACTGAATGATGACACTGCATCTCCCGAAACATCTTTGTGCTGCAAGCAATCACCATATTAAGTAAGCATAAAAAAAAAAAAGAAAAAAGTTAATATTGGAAGGTCAAAAATTCAAACCAATTCAAAAGGTAACTAAAGGTTTTTAACTCCTAAGCTTGACCCATCAAACAGGGACAAAAGTCGGCCTTAGTGATCCTAAGTTGTATAAATTGATTTGCTTAGATGAAAAATGCTTCGCTTTGTCAAAAGTTAGGCATTCTTGAAGAAAAAAAGGTGGGGAAGGGTTCTTAGTGTACCACCTCAAGGACTATCTCAAACATATCCCTGAAGCAAGCATTCAGATCATCATCAAAACTGCCTAAATGTCCGTGCATGTCAATTTCCTCACCTGCCACAAATCTCTAATTGAGACACTCGTGCTGGATTCAAGCCCAAGTTTTTCCCATGCAGCTGTGATAGTTGCCGCTTTCGAACAGCGATTCCAAAGAGCAACAACCAAGCGATGTTCAGATAAAGGACCCGCCCAAACCTGAAAGAATCATGATTAACGAACCGAGTTTCACAACAGACAGCAACAAACATTTCTACTCTGATTATTGCTCAGAAAATTGTGTGCGCAAAATCCAATTATATCAGGCTAGCCTCACATTTTATGCACCTGGGACATTTTATGGTGTTTTTCCCCCTCAATAAAGACAACAGAAGCATATGCACATGCACACAGCTTCACACGACCCGAGGTTTAATGGAGTTATTTGATTGTGATAACAAAAGAATAAAAAAATCCTCTTCCATTAAAGCACCATGCGTGAGGGTGCTGACGTTTTTCCAGATTTCAGTTAGAGAACATTTGGAGCAAAACTACATTTTTCTTGGAGAAGATTCAAAAGTTTATAAATATGTTTTCTTTTTTAGATTGCTAAGTTGCAAAGTGCACCCAGTGGGTTTTGAATCTAAGACTGCACCCTCCATCCATTGTTACAAGGGGGAAGAGATGTCTTTTGACCCAAAACTCATTGGCTTCAAAAGCATTTACATTCTGATATCACATACAGTAACATCATTTAAATATGCTACAAAGGGGTGCAAAAGGGGAAAACCTGAAGGCAATCATCTGTTCCTGAAACATAAACTTTCCTTCCCTGAACCCCAAGTGGGTCTGCAAAAAGAAAATTCTTCCTCGCTTAGATTTGTTACAATGATTTGAAAAGATCGTGACATGCAAACGAAGATAGATGCAGTATACTTAAAAACTGTTAAAGAAAAAGCAGAGATAAAGAGAGAGTATGTTTCACCTTGGTTTATAGCAATAACCTCCTTATTGGTTAGAAGCTCAAAAGTTTCCGCAGTCATGTTTCTTACATCACAACCGACCAAAAGAGGGGCCTGCACAGTTTTGTGTTTGTGAAAGGTGAAAAAGGTCAAATTAATGTAGAGTTAAGTAGTTAAAAGGTCAAATGGAGCATATATGTCCTATGCTATACCAAATGAAGGTTCACTCAACATGAGTACTAAAAAAATACCCATAACTGCAGAATTTTTAGCCATACTAGTTAACATTATAGGATACAAATAATTTAAAAATTCAGGATGGGAAGAAGGGTGGAATACTGATGTCTGACTATCATAGAGGCATCACAAGACAAAATACAAGTACTTTCTATGAACTACTAAAATAAGATCGTTTACCATGAACTAAACACACACATGCACACTCACCTATGTAAAAGGAAAAAAGAAAAAGAAAAAAAGAAAGCCAAGTTTCAAGTAGACACTGTTAGAGCATCCAATCCCAAAGCTTAAGAAATTAGGTGGAGAGGCCAAACTATTGCATAAACCCATATGAAAGCCCACATCTAACCAATGTGGGACTCTCCAACACCCTCCCTCGCATCTAACTTTAGGTAAATATGCAAATGGGATTGGCAAGTGGACCAACAAACAAACAAACTGGGCTCTGACACCACGTTAGAGCACTCAACCAAAAACTTAAGCTATTAAGTGGACAAGCACAACTAGTGCATAAACCCATACAAAAGTCCACATATAACTAATATAAGACTCTCTAACACCACAAAGCCAAACTAGGAAGAAAGTAGAAAAAAATTGAAACAAACCTTCATCAAAGCCCAGATGCTAAAATGAGCACGGTACTCTTGGTATGTCATGCCTCCATTGCCAACTTCCAACATATCTGGATCTGCCCAGACATGAAAAATATGGACAATAACTCTGAATAAGAAAACTAGTTCACAGTTGGATTTGATTGCTGCATTTTCATGGACTATTTTGTTTTACAAAGTTCAAATTTTTACCATTCCATCCACCAGGACCCGCATAGGCTGCCCATTTGTCATTCAGATCGGCAATAGTAGTCATGCTTAACAACAAAAGAACACTCGATCAGTGTGAAAAGCAATGTCCTAAGTGGAAAATATACATTTTTGCCCCTGGTGTCTTGCATTTTGAACTATGACACGACAGAGGCAGCATTCACTCATTGTACCACTGAAGTGCTAGAGTCCAGAATCTTAACCTTGCCCATGAATCATTGATGTCATCAGTAGTCCGCCAGCTGTTTCCAACCTTGTCTGCCCATAAGGCTGGGTTATCCACACCCCTGTAAAACCATAACATAAGGTCAAAAATTGCAGTCAAGTTACATGTATACTAAGCTGGGTATCTAAAAAAAGAAATCAATTAACTGCATTACCATTCACAAATTGAATAGAAAATTGTGCGTCCGGTTGCATTTAGAGCATTCCGCATTGGTGGGTATCTGGAAATTATTGAACCACATCAAGTCAATGGGAAGCTACTTGATAATGATTATTTGACAACTTAAATGAGACTAAGACGAGGTTATACCTTTCTTTTGGTTCGATGCCCAGATTGAAGCAGTTGTCATATTTCAAATAATCTACACCCTGTTAAGACAAACATAAGAAAGGAAAAAGTAGCTAGAAGTAACGACTGAGTTAAAAGGCCATGACAATCTTAACAGAATTCCACATCCAAATTCAAGCATCCTAATTTCTGATTTCAAATTATATTACCAAAATTGTTTACTCACTTAGAAAGGGAAAAGTGAATTAGCTTCTTTCAAGTGACACTTGAAGCATTCCCATATTTCTTTTTTGTTTTAACATCTATCAAGATAATCTAATTTCATAGTATTCGCCAGATCACGTAATATTTAAGAACTGAATCATTTGGAGGTTGAGTTGATGAATAATTTTTAGATATAGCTCCCCTATTTGCACAGAGGAAATTCCATTATCAAGTTATGGACTTGACACTAAATATGCCATAGGAAGAAACTAAAAACATAGAAGGGCAATGTAATGACCCAAGGGGTAGTTCAATCAGTTAGGGACCATGCCTCATAAAGCAGAGGTCACTAGTTCGAATCTCCCATCCTCCCTCCCCTTAGAGCCTAAAAATTAATTATAAAAAATAAATAAATAAGAAAAGGCAATTTAAAACAGTTCCAAACACCCTGCAAGTCAATTGAGAATATTTGATATAGTTTATGCACTATCCAGTAAGTGATGGGAGAAACTAACCCAAGAAGCAAACAGTTCTGCGTCATCATTTTCATGATAAAGCGATCCTGGTCGAACTTCACATGTAAAAACCCTATGAAATGCAATTAGATCAGTTAGATGAGTGAGAAGGAAATAAAAGAAGCAGTTTAGGACATTTAACAGGAATGAATAATCATTTACAATAAATAAATAACTTATAAGCTTATGGACTGGAGTAAGAAAGTTGACCTACCCAGCATCAGAATAAATTCCAAGCTTGAGGCCCTTTGTGTGTACATAATCAGCAAGAGCTTTAATTCCAGATGGAAAAGCTTTTGGATCTGGAATCAATTGACCCTGCAGAATTAAGAAAGCCACAATAGGAACTTGAAATCTTAGTGCAGCTACACATTATTTACTAGTGTATGCTAAAAGGTTTCTTCATTTGGGAAATGAAAGTGTGCAAACAATTTGCTCCACAATTAAACCCTAGAAAGCTATATAACTAGAGTGCAAGACAGATGAGAGTACAGTTATTAGAATAAGACACAATTTTGATCTGTCCCACTTAAAACAGGTCACTCAAATGAATTGAAAATTAAGAAAAGTAACCTTCAGAACTAATTTCGACTAAAGAACACCACTTATGAAATATATGGCATTCCCTAGACTCTAGAGGTTCTGCATGATCTACTATTGATTTTATAGAGTATAAAGTTAGTGAGAGGTATGACTAGGTGAAGGTTATAGGATTCAATTGACCTCTGAATTCCGCTTCTTGGAAGACCAGCAATCATCTGCAGTCCATGAAAATAAATAAGTCCACAATAGACAATAAGTGAAGTTAAACCACATACTTGAGATATGCCATAGCAATACCTATATTGAGATACACATAACCTAGCTCAGCCAAACCCGTTGAGATAAGTGCATCAGCTGCCAAAGACCAAAACAGAAATTAGTACTTTAATGGACTCTCATCAATATATACACACGTACATATACATATGCATATACATATATATCAACAAACACACACAAATATTTTTTTTGAACTTCACTTAACCCCACAGCTCCCTTGTTCTTTTTCTCAATTATGCCAATTGCTAATAGTCATGTTTCAATTGACATCCCAAAACGAGAGAAAAAGGAAGAGGATTCTATCCATTTAATTAAAAACCATAAAAGTAACTGATCAAAGTGTAGTTGCAGATGCATCTAAAGATTGCCTTGCAGATGCAGGCATCAATTCCTCTAGAGTATGCATTCACAAGTTGACATAACAAGGTATGCAGCAATTTGAATGCATGCTAAGCCTGTTAAGAATTCTTGATTGATTAGCTGGCAGAACTCTACCAAAATTTTACAGTCTTCATTCCTCATTCATCCCAAATTTCAAATTCCTCAGGACCCCAAATAAGAAATGCACCTCTAATTACTCATTGAGAACATAATAATGCCACAGATGCAAGTAATACATGTAAAAACATAAAGAGACTTAGCATATGCCTACAAAGGCAAAAGAACCATGATAGCAAGAATAATAATATACCTGTTTCCTTGATGACTGTCTCATTGATATTGCAGGCAAAGAAATTCCAGCTATTCCATCTGTCCACACGTGTTAAAAAATAAACTTTTCATTAGCCCTCATTATGCATTACCAATCAATTTTGAATTTATCCTACAGATTTTCTTTTTCCAAAAAAATGACACGCTGAATCAGCAACAGTGCCCCCATAAACTATATCAAATTCCGAACCATATGCAAGAACCAACACTTTTAATCACCTCAATTTAGAATCCTAGACATACCCACCTCCTAAAACTTCCAAAAAAAGAAAAAGAAAAAAGAATTAGATAAATAAATAAATACACAAACTGTACAATCCCCCTGCCAAAAAATAATGGAGCTCACTTCTTTTTCTCATAAAGCCCGTTTTCCCTCTGAAATTCCCACAGATATTAAGAAGAAGAAGAAAAAAAAAAGATTTTTCGAACGAAAAAATAAATTTCAGATAACCCAAATAGCATAACATGAAGAAAGATAAGCTAAAACGAGAGAGAGAGAGAGACGAAAAGAGACAAACCCCATCTGAGGCGTCTCAGCCAAGCCGTTGCTGAGTTGGAGAATACCATATTTAGAAGTATCATAAATCGCACTAAACGTCGATCGAAAACCGGATTTCTCGTAGCTCTGCAATAGAGGCACAACTCTCCCCTCGATCGCCACCGCAAATACCACCCAACATAGCCACACAACCGCAGAGCAAACAGAGACAACGCTGCTTTTCCTCTTCTCCGCCATCTGTGAGTGAGTGAGTGAATGCTCCGTTTCTTCGACAAAACGTTAGGAAATGAAAGTACCAACGGATTATTTTGTTCTAGTACTTCAGATAATGGAGCGAATCGCATCTGTCAGATCATTTGTTCTTTCTACGTCTCTTTATAATACGTCATAGCAATGGAATTTCAGAATTTGCGTAGGACAAGTTAGCGACCTTTTCTTTTCAAGGCCTTACTTGTCGGAGCCGAAATACATTTATTATTAGAATGAGAAGCCTACGACCCCCACGGCCCAATGCCTAGACGGCCCCGACTTCGGCCTCAGACCACCAGGCCCGCCCAAGCAATTTGCAATATTCCTTCAAACTTGTGTGGGTTTGGTGAAGATCTACAGCCGCTGTGGAGGGTCACCAATTTTTGACATTTTGGGTACAAATTTAAGGGGGTACATTGCAATTTTCTAATAGTTTGAGGGACTTGCTTCAATTAATTGAAAGTCCGGGGGAAACAACATTACAAATTACATGTAGTTTAAGAGTGTGTAATTTTCCCTTAATTATTTATTACATGTGCGTAAGAATAGAATCATTTATTTCATAGTTCATTTAAATTTTACAACATTTAATAATGTACATTGCGTCACATCATTTAAAAATTTTAAATAGCACTAAAACATATATAAAATCAAATTGGAACCATAAAATGATTGTTCCACATAAGCATCGGTGGAGAAGGCAAGGTCAAAGATGACGGAATGGACAGAGGCACTGACGTGAAATAAATGATTAGAATTGTACCAGTGATGTGCCGACACCACATGGGCACGGCAATTTGTAACGAAATGCGATAAAATTAGTAGCATCGATCCCTAACAATTCTCTTTGTTTATTTAAGCAAATTTTATCTTCAAAATCTACTCGTGTGTTGATAGTCACTGGCAAATGTATTTGCGTGTTTCCAAAGTTATCTCTTACGACCTTTTCAATTGCTTGCCGTGACTGAAATATAATTGTGGACCGAAGCTCTTCAAGTTTCTTGCACATGTGCTGTAGTTTCCTAGTCAATGTGCTTTAGTTTCCTAGTTGATCATTGACTGGTAGGTTTTTTTTTTTACCGTTTTAGTAGACTCAAGTGTCAAATTTAAAGAATAATGGGTAATCACGCAGCCTCAGCTTTCAAAGTAGGTGTTTACTCACAACAAAGAAGAATTGTATATATGCAGGATTCAACAATTAAACAGACACTTTTCCTCGTGTTTGGAAGCTAATTTTAACCTTAGAATGGATTTTTATGAGACCCATTTGTCAAAATAAGTAGGCGGACTATCTAAAATCTATCGGGACAGATAAGTTTATTGTCTGAATTGCTACCGATCTAAATAATAAAATTGCTGGAGATTGTTACGAATGCAGGAAAGGATGGAGGGGTGGAGGCCTAGAGTCCCAATACGAGGTTGCTTCCTTTCAAATAACTTTTTGACCAAACCTGATTCACGGATATTGAATGTAAAGGGTGCAAATACACCTGCTTCAATGAACCCAAAATCTAACGCTAATGTGAAAAGGCTACTCCTTTTTTTGTTGAGCAGCCAGTTTGGATCACAGCCTACTTTGATTCGCGCAAAGTTAGGACAGGCAATATAAATAATTAATCGGAGAAATTTCACTTATCTTATGAACTTATGCATTTGTTGCAAACACCTCTTTAATATTCAAAATCTCTCACTTTGGTGTATTATTTTGTTCCAAATACTTCATTACCGTTAAATATTACAGTTAAAGTAAACCATAAAATGAGAAAAATAGTGAAGGGTATTTTAGTAATTTCATATTTATTCGTTATGATTTAACAGAAAGGGAAAAGTAAAAAGAAATCAAAGTTCGATACACTAAAGTGAGAGATTTTGAATATTAGAATGATGTTTATAAAAGATGTATAAGTTCATAGAGGTAAGTGAAATTTTTTCTAATTAATTAAAACAAAAGGAGAATCAATTGAATTAAGATTTGATTAAAGTTTTCAGCGGGAGATTAGTCAGAGGTACTGTTTAGGTGAGGTCTTATATATTCTTAACATTCAAAGTATTGCCCTTAATTCATTTTGATTACGAGTCACACAAGGTGGCGGAATACAGTCAACACAAAGAATGTTTTGACCAGGGGAGGCCACCGTGTCCCTCCTTTCCAATGCGAACGCAGAGCCTAAGAGCCTCTGGTTCTCCTTGACACTTCACCTATTTTTTTAATTAATTAAATAATTGGCCTAATTTGTCGAAGCAGTTGGATGATGTTGCCCCAATTATATATATATATTTATATATTCAAAGAATTCGGCATCATTGTGGTATGATTGAAGAAAATTTAATCATACTACATATATATTTTTAATTAAATTAACACTTACCCTTAAAACACGTGATTTTCTCCTAAATCAATTTGTTGGGTACAAAAAAAGACATGGGTATTTGATTAAACTCTTGAAATAAGCACATTTCACCAAATTGGAGTAAATTTCAGTTGCCAGATGAGTCTGTCCATGACATATACCAATCAGAAACAGAGAAAACGAAGAAATATAATCATAATTTTTTTTTAAGAAGTTCTCATTAATACGAAAACAAGGGTACACATAAGCAGGGGCCACTTCTTCCACAGGAAGTGGGAAAAGTGGACTCCATTCTCTAACCTCCCTGTACACGACGAGAACAGATTACATAGAAATAGGATCCAGAAATATAATCATAATTAAGGAGCTAAACAATATTCTATTAATGAAATTATGGAAATTATCATATCCTCTCACTATAACGTGTGTAATAAGTATTTACAGATACACTAAATATATGATGAAGGAAAAAAATAATAATTAAATAAATTTGGAAAAAAAAAGTAAAAACAGTCCAACGATTTCTTGAACTCTGCATGCAAATCTAGTTGTGGACGCTGTTTGTCCCCTTGCTCGGTCCAGATGACGGCCGGGACCCCTTGGGAAGCATAGTCAGAACCATCGGCCCATATTTCCCGGCGAGTCTGGGAGATGCGGGGAAGGCCGCTTTGGGCTTGCTGAATTCTTCCATTTCACATGGGAAAACAGCCTGAGAGGAGCCGTCTTTTTCCAGCGGAAAAGCCACGACGACAGCGCTGTCTGCAGGAAGCGCAAGATACAGAGCTGGTTCGCCCGCTGCAAGATTCTGCGGCACATTCAAGGGCCGAGCTGATGAAGAGGATATGATAAGACAAGCGAACAATAGCATTGTCGCAAGATGGAGAGGTTTTAGCTGATCAGATTTTGCCATCGGAGATCTGAGATGAATGGTGGGTGCGCTGGTTTTGATGAATTTGGAGGGTGAGGATGAAAGGAACTTTTTGGGCTTTTGTTTGTGTTTGTTGGTGAGAGAGGGGGGAGGGAGGATTATTTTTATAGCACAAATGGCAGTTGAAGAGGTCAGAGGCTGACGGAGCAATGGCCGATGAGTTGTATGCCTGTATCACACGCTCCGGTGACTTACTCGGAAGTTTGCTCCACACGCCTGACTTGTTTGACAATATTCCGAGAAAGGACCAGCCTTTTGGATCTTAATTTTAGCATTAAGCTGCCAATAAAAACAAAATAAAAAAAATTCAACTCACCTATGGCCTATGGGTTTGACTTGTTCTTTTTTAAAAACAAAAATGGAAAGATTCGGTGAAAAAATAAACGGTAGAGATTGAATGATGAAGGGAAAAATTTATTTATTTATTTATTTTTACTAAAAGCAATTTTCATTATAGAGTTTTCAACAAAAAAAGTCTTGGTGAATTTTTTTACTCGAAGGAAGTCAATCTTGTTAACTTTTTTTTTTCTTTCAACTTGGACTAAGAACAATAGACTAGCATTTTCTTGTTCAAATGAAATAGATAATATTTATATTGGTAAATATAACAATTTTAAAATTTAATTATCAAATTAAGATGATTTTATTCTAACAACCGTATCGTGGTATATGAAGTAGATAGAAGGAAGGGGTAAAAGGGGTTTTGTTAAAAGTAAAATCGGATGGGATTACGCCTAATAAAGCGGAGGTCACTAGTTCGAATTCTCTTCCCCCTTCTTGTGTGGACATATCAAAAAAATTAAAAAAAAAAAGCGTTGAGGAGAGAGTTTAGGGCAAAGGGTGGCAATGCTAGGCACATCATCCCCCACAATGTTGTGAAGTGGTCATGTGACGTCGTATGCAATCTAGGGCTGTATTAGCGTGGGAGGAACGTTATGTTGGGGGAGAGTTTAGAAAAAAGAAATAGGAGAGCAGGAAAATGTGTGAGTGGTGCTACCACCACACATTAGTCATGGGGTGGGTCCCCTGTGGTTGTCAACCCTGATTGGGGCTTCTCGAAACTATTTGTTATGTGAGATTGAAAAGAAACGATGAAATGGGGTATGTATGTAATGGCATCTGTTCGGGGGTGGTGGCTACGGCTACCGGACAATCGCGTGGCACTTAATGGCGTTGGTTACTTCTTCGAATATCAAAGTCCCAATTCAAACAAGCATAACGAATTATGGGGTAAAAAAAATACCCTCAAATTTCATCGGTTTTGGTGTAGGAAATAGGTTGGTAGATGAATTCGAATATTACGGGGTTGGGTTTTGGAGTTGGAAAAAAAAAAAAAAAAAAAGAGATAAATATATTTCTAACACTTTTTATAAATTGTTGAACGTGTCCATTTTTGTTCTTTTTTTTTTTTACGAATTAACCATTATATTTGTGAGATCGATACATTAATCCCAAAAATTTAGTAGTTAATTTTCAAAAAAAAGATGAACTGCAAATATAGAAAAGACGAACATGTAACTCGTCTCCCTTAATAAAATGGTGAAATCCAAACAAGCCCTCTCTTTAGATTTAATGGGAGTGTCGCAACGCGTGGACATGTTCATGTTGAGAGTTGAACGTGAGGAGGGCGCTTGGGTGTAGACCGACCGCGGGGATGGTCAGATGGGAAAAGGATCAACAGTCCTGTCTGGGCAACACGTCAGGGGTTTGACCCTCGATCTACGCGAAGGCCAAGACAAGACTTATTGCACACGTTTCTGTTTCTATTTCAACTATATTTTAAAAATTAAAATAAAAAATAATTTGGTATATATTGTGACACTCATTATAACAAGTAATGTTATAAGATTTTTTAGAATTTTTTTAGAGTCAACTTAAATGTGATGTGACTTTTAAAATTATTGTTGAATTTAAGATGTAATTTATTAATTTTTTATCTATTAGTGATTTTAAAAGCTACATCACATTTAGAATGACTCTAAAAAACCCCTAAAAAGCTTTATAACATTACCCTATACTAATATACAAGAAAAAGTCCCCAAGAGGTAACTCAATCGACTGTGAACCACGTTTTATGAAGCGGAAGTCACAAGTTCGAATTTCTTCTCCCTCTATCCTTGTGTGGTGTAAAAAAAAAAAAATATATATATATATATATATATATAAGAAGAAAATGCCACACCAATTTCAGTGGCGTGGCTTAACCGTCAAGCAAAGTAGAAATTAGTGGGATTTACTTGGAAGATCGAATGCATGTCTATCTAATTGAATTGAATTCAATCTTCAAATAATCCGAAATTCTACTTGACCAAGATCGAACCAATTTTAAAAAAAGTGTTGACTTTTTTTTTTTAATATATAATTAGCAGATTTATAAGATACCCAGTTCACCGTCCATATTAAAACACCGGCCTTTGGATCCGACACGGCCACACGGCTTTAACCGTGTTGATGTCACACCTTCTTATATTCCAAGAAAGTGAGAAATTATAATAATAAAATGCACCCAGTTGAAAGAATTGCCAAGAAAAAAAGAAGGAAGAATTACATTTGACACGCATATACAGCATAGGTGTCGGTGAATAAATTTTGCAAAAAAAAAAAATTAATAATAATTTGGATAATTAATGAAACATAAAGATATATACCTAAGTTCACCGTCCTTATAATCATTGAAATAGCAATACGGCCAGACTGATTTGATGAGAAATAACCTACCCGACCCCAATGGGGATCTTTTAAATATTAGGTGGCGTAAAGCCGTAAACAAATTAAAAATAAAAATAAAAAATTGCAAAGAAAAAGCCACCAAACAAGCCAACCTTCATTTATCAACAATATGGCATAGATTACTTATAAAAAAAAAACAAACAATATGGCATAGATTACAATTTCATAACTATTGTGCCTAAATTTCAAGAAATTCGGAGAATTCCCATGTCATGTAAGAATGAATGAATTTAGAGTAGGATTGGTAATTCATATTTGTGCATTGGGTTTGAATCGTGTCGAAGTATATGTATATATATAAGATTATATAGGTTAACCTTAACCCGACTCGTTTAATTAAACGAATTAGACTCTTATATAACCCTAACATTAACTTTTTAAATTTGTATCAAATTCGCGAGTCGTGCAAAAAATTATCAGTTTTAGTTTAGAGTGTCACTTAGACATTTGGTCCTTTGAAATACTTAATCATGACGTCCCTTACACGAGGGATTCCTATAGTTTTTCACATAGGAAGGTAATTAATTAGATAATAACTTGAAGATTAGTGGTTGCTTTTGGTATATATATAGCAGTAAAACTTTTTATGTTGGTGGTCAATAACCGAAAGTGCATGATATATAATTTCTTGTTTAGGAGGTGAAGAAGAAATGAAGAGACGAAGCAACACGTCTTAAGAGACAAACGAACATGGCGACCCCACTCAACCCTTTACTATTCCTTCTCTAATCTCTATGCTTTGCCAAATCTTATCCCCACCAAGACACAAATTTCCCATGTATTTATTGTACCAATTCCAATATATCAAATGGCAAATATTGGATATTTATTTATTGACTGGCTTAGTGTCTCGTCACATAAATGCACCTACTCCTGACTAGCTAGATCATTAACATCTTCCTAATTTTAGGTAAAATTGAGACGATTCAATTTGAATATTATTTTGTCACATTTAATGATGAATATGATCTTATGTCATTTAAATAATGTAACATATTTATTATGTAACAATATATATATATGATTAAATTTGTAAAATAGAATATGAAACATGAAATAATTATGTACTTTTAATTTCATTTGAAAAGAAAATGATCATGATCTAAGATCACCTCCTAATGAATAGCATATGACACCCAATGTTCTTAAGTTTTCAATTCTTCTGCGGCCGGCAATATGATTAAACAACAACCTGATCATGCCCCAACTAACTAGACATTGCTTTTATATTTTACAAACAAATTCATGACTAGGACCAAATAGTTAACCCAGGTTCAAGGCATGCCTTATTATCGGTGGCGGTGTGTGTAATATCTTAATCCTATTAAAAATGTATGTAAGAGTCACACGTTTCTAAAATATGTCAATTTAATAGATTGGTTTAAAAGAATTTTCTCTGACTCAATCGAAGAAAAACCTTATCGATCCGCTTCATAATATATTATCACACCCAAGATGGGTTGGATTTTGAATCTCTCCCTTCCCAAGAAAGTGAGGCAGTATTACACTATAAAATCATTGGTAATTTGGAGGACAATAGAGTACACTAGCTGGTGAAGTTCGTGTTTTCTTCGACAACATAATTCTTTTATAAGCTTTTGGCTCAAGCTTTCTATATAGGTAGTGATGTATTTTGGTATAATCGTATCTTGCAAGTGTCTATACAAGTAAGCATAGACTTCATTAATACCTAAAAAAAGAAAAGAAAAAGAGTAATTAAGCATATATAGGCTTTTAGTGAGCCTAATTTTGACGCATGCATGATGCTAATGCCTAAGTAATAATGGATATCTAAACAAGAAAAAAGGTAATGGAGGGGCTTAGAAAAAAGAAAAGGCAATGGCGGGCACGGTGCATGTGGTCAAAGACTTTAAAATAATGAAAGTGATGAAAATAATTATTTGTCATCAATATCATTAAGAGTGAAAGGGCCGGAGAATAACCATTTTATGGTCTATTAGATTTTACAACTTCAAACGATGTACGTCACATCATTTAGAAATTTTAAATAACATAATAACATATATAGACAACATATATACGGTTAGATAGACGCTTATAGAAAGTAAAATGGTTTTTCTCCATCGAGAGACAATCCTGTTCTGAAACTTTTACATTAACTTTCGTAAAAAACACTTGTAATATGCTATGGATCGTGCTACGTGAATTCCATGTCATGCATAGCCCTCAGGCCCTACTTTGAAAAAAAGGCACTTTATCTTTTCGAAAATGGTAGCACCATGATGATGATGCCCTATAAATAATTCCTGACCTTTTGAGCTTGGTTTCTACTGACTTTTTAGATCGTGAAATGGGTAGGAAGGAGTTGAAGAAGGCCAGTGTTGTTCTACATGTAATATTTGTGCTGCTTATTTTGTCTTTGACAACCCAAAGGATTACAGCAGCAACAAGACACAGCAAAGCACTTTGGAGTACTCCTCCAGCGGGCACAAGGAAGTCTCTAGAAATGGAGGATGATCCTGGAGATGCTGCTGCAGTTGATGATTATGGTTTTTATAGGAATCATGGTGGTGTTCCTAGCCCTGGAGTTGGCCACTGATCGATATTGTGACTTGTGAGTGAGTTCTTGCTTCTTCTTTTTTCTTTTCTTTTTTATACATAATATATATAGCTTTCAATCTTTGGAATTATTTCCAGCTTCTTGATTTTCTTCTTCGTCTATCTGTTTTCCTTGTAAATTGTTCTTATGGCAGATGTTGTTTTGTACGTTATTGGTTTTTTCTTCTGTTTTTTTTGGGGGCGGCGGCTGCTCGATCGGGAGAGGGAGCTAAGCCTGATCACAACCGTCTCTTTATGAATTATATTTATAGGGATCTGCTGGATCCTTGTTATTGTGTAAGATTTATTTTGTTCATAAATAATATATAATACACTGAATACACACAACCTAAATCAATCATGTGATGCAGTTTTTCGTTGCAATAATATTAATTTTACCTCCAATTTCCAAAGCCGTGAAAATTGTAATTGTACCCAATCTTTTTTTCTTTTCTTTTCTTTTTTCTAAGCTAAAAAAGGTTGAAGGCCGAGGCCAGCAAATTATAGCTATCCTTACAAAGTGTGACCATAACAACACCAATCCACGAGGCGCTGCTCAGGAGGGGTCGAGACGGTGAAAACCTTAGGTGCTCCCTCAAAACCGACCGAGACATAACTTAATACATACCCACCCTACAAGGGCATCAATAGGGTTTAAGGTGATTAACACTAATATGTTAAGGGATTCTTATTGCGGGAGTCAAACCCAAGCTCTAGCGCGTGTCCAACCTCATGAGAATTCTCTTGAGACTATTGACCACAATCTTCAAGGAATAAGACAACGGTTACGCCTCTATAAATATATATATATTAATTTTTTAAAAAAAAAATCATTTAATGGAAAAATTTAAACGGCGTGAGAGAATGTTCTGGGATTTGTGAAATGATCGGTGGTTTAAGTTAATATGGATTTAATATTTGCAGCGCTGCTTAAATAAAAACAAAAAACAAAAAAGGGAGTTTTTACTGGTCTTGTTTGTTTATTTTGGTGAAATTACAGCAAGCTCGGAAACATGACCCACTGACCCTGGCCAATTTGTACAAGTTGGGCTAAGCTTCCCTATAGGACACTGTTGGGTTGAGTTGAGCTCAATTAGTTGTTTCTCTTCATGGGTTCCAACCACTAAATAGCCCAGTAAATTGCTCGCAGCGCAGGGCCTTTGATGTTCTGAATCATGGGCCAGTAATTACTAACTTGATGCCAATCATTTTTCGGAAACATCGATGCCATAAATTGGGCCTCGTTTTTGTATTAGTTTTCAAAACCAAAAACGCACTTCAAAATATATCTTGAAAGACAGACTGTAATTAGTTAACATGATGAATTTGAGTCGTGTCAAAATATAAATATATGGTAATATAACAATTTTAACTCAACTACTCTAATTAAACAAATTAAATCCATTAGTCGCAATTCACTAATTTGGTATTACCACCTAGAAAATCAAGAATCACGTACATGATTGATTCTCGCCAGTCAGAGTTGGAAGATGATGATGGTAGAAGGTGTGGTGAGTATAGGGTGCAAGCTTCTGACAGATAATCCCAAATGGCATCCATGCATATATATATATATATATATACACCTCCAGAGTCCAGACTACTGGGTCAGGGGTGCAAGCTGCCGCTCTGGTGAAGTGGCTCTATCAGATCATGTGGATCAGCAGATTTCATTGTGGTGGTCCACAAAATAATTGAGTTATAAAATGCAATTATATACTAGTAAGTTTGAGTGGGTGAAGGGGAGGGGGCGGCTCTAGTCTCTAGAGGTAAAACTTGTGGAGGCACCGAGGCAGAAAGAGTTCTAGAAGGGACAGGGATGGGATTTGGGGTATTGCTTGGGGGAGAAACAGGAACCTGGAGAGAGTGGGTGGGATTGATTGGGTGACAGAGATAGATGCCTATAGGGATTTTATTTATTTATTTATCTTCTGGGGTGGGGATCGAAATGGGGTAATTAAGCAGAAATTATGGTGCTAAACAACCATGAAAAAAAACACTCGCACATTCTTTACTGCTTAACCTCTTTAAACTATCTTTCATGATATTTTATTTTATTTATATGAAGAAAAAAACACTCACCTTTAGCTGATCAGGACATTAAATTAGACCAAAAAATGAACATGTTTACATGTGGCATGATAAGTATACCATGCATTTGGATAATAAACTTACTTAATTAATGCTCTCAAAGTTGTCCCTAAGATGTAAATTAATCGGTTGGGACTATGCTTAATGAAGCGAAAGTTACAAGTTCGAATCACTCTCCCTCTCTTGTGTAGACATGTCAAAATAATAATAATAATAATAATAATAATAATAATGCTCTCAAAGTCAAAACAAAAACAAAATATTTGTGTGGTGGTAATGCATTTGTTAGGATTGGTGGATGAAATTTGAGAGTGGACAAGGCATCATCAAACCTAGCTACTTATATCTCATATGATTTGGGGGTGTATGTTCTATCCATATCTATATCTTTGAATCATCCCACCCTCAAAATGTTTATAATTTGAGACATTCTCGAGGTGTGTTATACAACCCATCTAACCATCCCACTCCTCCCAACTACACCAACTAAGGTGATTCAATCACCTAACTTTTATTTACTTTTTGGTAAATGCTAGGTACTCTTTTAGTGTTCTTCTTGTGCCATTACTGTCTTAAGTGGAAATTATTTTATAAAAGCCAAGTGAGGGAAATAAGAGCAACTTTCTTTTTTGTTTTCCGCCTAGAAGCAAGATGACACAAGAAAAACACTAGAAGAGTACCTAACATTTCATTTTTTTATTTTTTAATATATATATAAATAAATGATAAGTATATCATCACTTTTCTTCTTTTTTTGACATATCCACACAAGAGGAGAAGATTAATTCGAACTAGTGACCTCCACTTCATGAGGCTTAGTTTCCAATCAATTAAGCTATCTATTGGGAACAATATACCATCACAGAACATGATCATCTCCATTTCATTTGAATTGAATAATATTTACTTCGTTATATTGAAGGAATAATTTTATCTTTTTAAAAGTAAAAAAGATAAAATCATCTCTCCAATATAACTAACTGAATATTATCCTGTTCAAATGAAATGAAGAGAATCCTAATTCATACAATCAACTTAATTTACCGTACAACGTTAGGGCGGCTTGCGCATCCCCCTGCCCCTTCACTAATTACATGTGTGGTAAGTAATTAGGTTATTAGCCGCCTAATTGGATTTTTTGGGCCTGTGCTTCTTTCAATGCATAGGATAGGGCTGAAATTATGACACTTTTTCAACCTTTTTAAAGAAGTGCTACTAATGATTAAAAAAGAAAAAGAAAAAGTAATTACCTAAACATGGTTTCAAACCTAACCCCATAAGAAAGAAGCACAGGCCTTTTTATAGGCACAAAATATCAATTAACATATTTTTAAACTTTTTAAGATATACTAATTATTCTTAATCGAACTACCTAATTATACTTGGATTCGTTTGTTAAAAATAGAAACATTAACACTTGAAAAAATTTTAAAATTGTTTTTATATTTATGTCACATGAGAACAATTTTTAATTCATTATATCTTTTTAAGTTATATATTAAATTCTGAATAATTTAATCAAAAGAATAATTATACTATGTTATCCACCGGCATCGAGAAGAAAAATAAAATAAAATAAATTATCAAGAACGAAAAAAATTAGTAAATACAGAATTTGTTTAAGTGCAATATTCCCGCTCATGTGAATTGTATTATAAATTTGTACGTGGAATCTGTTAATGTCCCTTGAGCCTTGACCAATCCACTTCCTCGTGCTCCTTCCTCAATTAAAAATGTATATTTTTTCTTGGCATTCACTGAGCTACATTCGCCATTGTCTGTAGATTACAGAGGAGTATATTTGCTCTGTACAACGTTCATTTAATCTACAAAATACAGCCGAAATGGTCATTCCTCGCTGTCTTGAACAAAAAGCTTTGAGCTCTGTATTTATTTACATGCTTCAGTTTTACGCAAAATCGCAAAGAGCAAGTCCAGCCATAAGAGCTGAGGTTGATGTTTGAACCTCCTCGAGCACTCCATCTCATCTCTGTTCATCAATTCATGTACCCAGATCTGTAAATCGAACATTTTGAGACGCTACGAGCTCAACAAGTACTTGTGTTGGTTAGTAGTATCGAAAATCCCGAGCTGTCTAATTTCGTTCTTCTTTTTTGTATCCCTATTATTTCTTTACGCAGATTCCAATGTGTTGAAGAAAAAGAGTTTATTTTTAGTGAAATTGTAATGCAGAGTTGCTTGGATTCTTCCAGAAAAATGCTCTAAGGTCGTTATCTTGGAGCTCAGCACAACGTGACGAGAGATGATGCGCCTGAAAAAGCTGCATATCTAATATGGAGAAAGGACAAGATGTATCAGAAAGTGAAGCCCACTGGGTCTTAAAATAACGAAACAGAGCGTTAATGGATGATGTGATAATGGGGGTCAGCGGGTGAGGAAAAGCTGGTGCGTAGTAAATTTGGTGTACTGATCAGCATGTTCTGCCTCATGTCCTTTTGAAACCGCCCTTTCTGATTCACATGGTTTTGTCTACTGATTGATCGTTCATCGTTGTGGCTTAATTTATGAACTTTGGTAAGTCTTAAAAACTCTTCTTTCATACGATTTTACTGGAAAGTAATAAGCTTTGGTATAATTTTGAAACATAGCAATGTGTTCTCTTTTAGTGTTTGATCAAGCCTCTGTTTTTTCCCTTTTCACCACTTCCTTGAGGTTTGAGCTACTTGAATCTCATATTAATTCTGCTAGCGTTTGTGCTTTTTTTTCCCCTTAAACCTACCCAAGAAGCTGTAGCAGGTAAAAGAGAATAAAGGGTTTTGAATAGGTAGATGAAAATGCCTAATAAAACATTTATTAAATGAAAACGGTGAAGTGTGTGTGTGTGTGAGAGAGAGAGAGAGAAAGAGGTGGGGGAGAGGAAAGAGAGTGGGGGTAAGACAAATGGTCCTTGAAATCAGCTTTATTTTCGTGGGCACTGGTTGGTGTGATTGCTTTGTGTATGTAAACTGTCGTTGAATCACGTGATTGTGCCTTCTCGTCGCCATCCGTTAACTTTAGTCCTTTATTTGTGCTGTTTATCCTGTGAAAAATGCAACTCTTTCTGCATATGCATAATTGGATGCACTGTTAGTTTTGAATTTTGCCATTGTTTTTATCATGCATCTTTTGATCCTTATGAGTTTAACCCTTTATTGCATATGGCCTATGGGTACAAACTTTCGTGCTGGACTAGTTCTCTCAACTGGAGGGCCACAAACGGTGACGTGTTAGGTATTAGTTTCTTTCCCTTTTCCTGAAAGGAATAAAAAAAATAAATGAAAATGAAGTATAGGGCAGGCAAATTAATGAGGGCCCTTCTTCATTGATGAGACTGTCTGGATACTTCGAAGTTTTTTTTCAACGTTTTGGATGTATAAATTTCACCACTACTTGTGGGGTAACTGCTCTGAGTTTTTTTTTCTTGCTCTATTTTAATGTGGGGTGTGATAAGAAGTATGGATGTCAGGTGGATTTATTGAGAAGTGGGTGGATGTGTCCTATCTCTCCTCTATTTGCGCAATTAAATTAGTAGAGAAATATACGGCTGTCATGTCAATGGAAGTGTTTTCATCAAATTCCTCATTTTTAAGTTTTTCAAAAAGTTGATTCTATTTGAGTGTACCATTTCTGCTTCTGTATTTCTAGCGCAGAGCTGAAGCTATCTTTGTTCAAAAGCATAACTTGAGGGCGAGAAAAATGGATCTTGACCATGGGAAGTGTTGGAAAACTTCAAAGGTTAGTGCAGAATCTTTTTCAGCTTGATTTGCATCGGTGTGTACTTTCAAATGCTTTTAGGAGCCTGGCCCATTTGAATTAAGTTTATTGCTTTTGTTTTCATTACCTTTCTTTCTTCTTCTTCTTGGGCAAATAAAGCTTGCCATAATCGGTGGAAACAATTTTAATCCACAAAAGCTCTTAATGGTCATGTCAATATAAGCTCTCAACACTGTGTTACAGAAGGAGTCTTGGAAGACCGTCCTGCTCTTGGCCTACCAAAGCCTTGGTGTAGTATACGGGGACTTGAGCATTTCCCCCTTATACGTTTACAAAAGCACATTTGCAGAAGATATTGAACATTCAGAGACCAACGAAGAGATTTTTGGCGTTCTTTCTTTTGTCTTCTGGACTCTTACATTAATCCCTCTAGTCAAGTATGTCTTTGTAGTCCTTCGCGCTGATGACAATGGAGAGGGTGAGTACCAAAATAAAGGAGTTATATCTATATTATTCGGTCTTTAGGTGTAACTTCTCATGCATGATTTTGCAGGTGGTACTTTTGCTCTTTATTCGTTGATATGTAGGCATGCAAAAGTAGGCCTTCTACCCAACCGGCAGGTTGCGGATGAAGCGCTCTCTACATATAAACTGGAACAACCTCCAGAGAAGAAAAACAGTTCAGGGTTGAAATTGTTTCTTGAGAAACACAAAGCCTTGCACACAGCTCTCCTACTTTTGGTTCTTATTGGCACATGTATGGTAATTGGAGATGGACTCCTTACTCCAGCCATTTCAGGTAGAATTTCTGTTTATGAATGTACTATATGCAATTGTTTCCACTTAGTTTATGGACTAGCTAATTCCAACTTTTCTTATATAGTTTTCTCTGCGGTGTCTGGTCTCGAGTTATCCATGTCCAAGGAGCACCACCAGTGTAAGCTTATCAGCTACTACTCTTTCATATCTAATTCTGCTTGTTCAATCATATTAAATTACGCGGTCTGTTATATGAGAATCTACTTCCCCTCCTCCCCCAAATTATATTGAAGGCTGTGGGCTTCTAATCTGATGTACTTTTGAAGCTATATGGACTGCAAACACAATAAGCATGTAGTTTGGAATCATAGTTAGGTTACATCTTTTAAGTTAAACTTTGGTGCTTGCTCAGGGGGAAGAAATGAAAATAGAAAATTTGTGTATGGCTAGATAGGATGTGTATGCTGTTAGAATTGTTTGTTTTATTTGCGAATTTACTTTTATTGAACTGTAATTGCATCTTTGATTATGCTGATATTCGCAAAATTTTTGCTGAAATAATACAGCCCGAGCTGTCTGTTTTTTTTTTTTTTAAATCATTGGAAGTGATAATTGAATAGAGGGATCGCCTTTGTCATTCTGATTCAGTGAACAATAGCTATTTGGCCTGAAGTGCAGGGACCATCAAAATTGCTCAAGTTGGAGGCTGAGATGGTCATATCCTGCCATGTATTTGGTCCTGTTTAGTAGGGGTAAAATTTAAAGCTGCCTAACCGCTTTGAAAGCGGTTAGTAAAAACCACTAACCGCCTAGGCGGTTAGCGGTTAGTAAATTTTGAAAAACCGCCTAACCGCTAATTGCTAACCGCTTTTTTTAAAATATAATATATATTTATATTATATATATATTTTAAAATATTGAAATGAGCCTCAAGCTTCAAGTTCAACCAAGTTGGTTTTTATGGTTGCTTGGAAGTTTATGAACTATTTTGTGTTTTATTTCTATGTTGTGTACAAGACTACAAGTGAAGTGATAATTTTATTGTAATTTTATTTGTATGTTATATGTTTTATAGATTTGTAGAAGCTGACCAACAAAATTTTGGTATAATGGTCCAACATATAATGCTCACTTTAAACCAACAATTTTTAATGCTAAAATGACCATGAAAGGGGAAAAAAAATGTTTAAAGTGAGCAAAAAAATGTTAAAGTGAGCCCAAAACCGGCAAAAAAAAAAAAACCCAATAAAAAACGGTTAGTAGAAAAGCGGTTAACCGCATCCGGTTAACCGCTAACCGGCGGCTAGGCGGTTAACCACTACTCGGTTTTGGTCACTAACCGCTAACTGCAACCGCTATTTCACCCTCACTGTTTAGAATATATGAAAAATATTATATATACATATATTCTAACAGGTCCTACCTACTTTTCTATTGGAGGAAATATGGAGAAACTGTTTCATGGTGGGGTTGACAAAGGAATTTTCATTTTATCTGAATTTATAATCGCTACAAAATGCAGACTAGTTACACTTGTACCTCAGTCACTCTATTATGTTCTATCAATAAAAACAAAATCAATAGCTTCTGATATAAATCTTGTCCAATAATCCAAACGTTTATTTGAGAATAAATAGACCTATTATTTCAGAAATTTGGGTGAGTTCTGCTTTGAGTGCAATGTGATGTTTTTGTTGGAGAAATGCCTTTTTAAATGTGTAAATGTATTATAATTGTAACCAACGGAGATGTTATTAAGACCAAGTAGCTCTGGATTTTAAGCTAAACACTAAGTAGCAAGTAAAATGCGGGTTTCTTTATTGATTTTCTTTATATTCATGTTGTGCCACCATTTGCAGATGCAGTGGTTCCAATTACTTGCTTCATACTGGTGTGTCTATTTGCACTTCAACACTATGGCACCCATCGGGTTGGGTTTTTCTTTGCACCAGTTGTGTTGACATGGCTACTATGCATCAGTGCCCTTGGCTTATACAATATAATCCACTGGAATCCACATGTCTATGAAGCTCTTTCTCCATATTATATGTTCAAATTCTTGAAGAAGACAAGGAAAAGTGGATGGATGTCTTTAGGTGGAATATTATTGTGCATAACAGGTGAATTTGGAAAAACACAACTATAGTCAATTATCATGTCTTATCGCTTTGTTTGTGCTGCTGTCTTATGAGTTCTAGATGATGTCTATGGTATCAACTACCAATTATAAGTGTCAAGAGTCCAACAAAAATGCAAGGCCTATAACTAGCAACCTCTAGAAAACACCAAGAAACACCAAAATAGTCCTTTTTTCAGTAGTCAGTTTTAGATTGCAAATGTAATTTCTAGTCATCATAGAGGTTGGTTGTGAAGTGTGACATAATTCTTTGATTATAGAAAGTAGGGGTGACAATTTGTGTTCACATGTCGGGTTCGGATCATGTCGAGCCATGAGTATCAAACTATATAAGGTCAACCCTAATAATCAGACTCATTTAATTAAACAAGTTAGACCTATCAACTCTAACCTCTAATTTCGTATTGGTTTGTGTTGGATTTGTGAGTTGTGTTAAAAATTGCGAACCTTAGTAGAAAGTATCAAAAATTATGCTGGCACTTCGCAGTGCTGGAGGTTGGAGCTGTTAGTTGCCATTAAAGCTGAAATTACCGGTGTAACAATTCTGTTTATTTTATTTCCTTCTCCAACCTTTGAACCTTTGATCTTGGGTATAGCAATTATGTTTGTTATTCCCAATGTGTAGCACTACCGGCCAAGGGCAAAGCATTGAAATAGAGATCATTGGTTTGAATCTCTTCCACTTGCTCCCTTTCAGACTACTCACTAAAAAAAAATGTTACCGGATTAGCTGGTACCTGTTAAATTATCGGTTGTCCCAAAAGCTTAAGCTGATAGGAAGAGATAAATTTAATCAATTAATCATTACTTTAACACTCCCCCTAACACGTGGGCTCAAACTCCCTTTTAATAGGTGAAGCCCAACACGTGTAATATTTAATTTAAATGGGAGATGATTTGACGGGAGTTAAGGTTCAATCCTATGACCTTTGGCTTTAATATCATGTTAAACTACCGGTTGTCCCAAAAGCTTAAGCTGATAGGGAGATATAAATTTAATTACTTAATCATTATTTTAAAAGTACCAACTTGAGGTTCAGTTTACTGTATATTTCCTACATCTGGCTAAGCCAGTGGTATGCGTGATTGCATGCAGGCTCAGAGGCAATGTTTGCTGATCTTGGCCACTTCTCATATACGGCAATTCAGGTAATGGAGCTTTTTCCTCTTTTTGCCTTTCTTTCTTTCGAAATTTATCTGTTATGATGTTTGTTTCCTGGTAGTGTTTTGTCTACCTGTGAAAAGGTTTAACTTGCCTACTAGTGACTGATGTCTAACTACTCATTTTGTCACAGATTGCTTTCACCTTTCTGGTTTATCCAGCTCTTATATTGGCATATATGGGTCAAGCTGCGTACTTGTCACAGAATTACCACACCAGCCATAGGATCAGTTTTTATGTCTCAGTTCCGGGTATACCTCAGTCATTCTTGCATTTTAGAGGCAAAGAGTTTCGTTTAGTTTGCATGGAATTGGATAGGAAGCTGACAGGATGAATTTATAGTATAGTACATCAGTAGTGTACTGAGATTCATTATTGACTTGAACTTAAAATGAATTCCGATGTCTAAATCTACTGAAAAATGCTTCTTTGGACAATTCCGTGGTTTTTTTTTTTTAGTTCTGACCAATCCATAGTTGTGTACTTGACTAGAATATTTATTGATATTGGAACACTTGACAGTTTAAAATTTTTGGGTATAGAATCTGTGAGGTGGCCGGTGCTTGTACTTGCCATTCTTGCTTCTGTTGTGGGAAGCCAAGCAATCATCAGCGGAACATTCTCTATCATAAACCAGAGCCAATCACTTGGTTGCTTCCCAAGAGTCAAGGTTATTCACACCTCTGACAAGATTCATGGCCAGATTTATATCCCTGAGATCAATTGGATTCTCATGATCCTCTGCATTGCTGTGACCATTGGATTTAGAGACACTAAGCACTTGGGGAATGCATCTGGTAAGTTATGCCCTTGTGTCCTCTTTACCAGGATCATAATAGTAATTTTTACTGTGACTTAATAAAAATTTCTGCCCAAGTATAAGCCTTAATAAAATCATGGAACCCTCTGCACCATCAGAGAAAAATGTTGAAAGGTTGTCTCCATTATGATGACAAACTTGACAAGGTTTACCGAGATCTTCTAGGGAAACCCTAGCGCCAGATTCAATTCAACCTTGTGCCAAAAAACAAAGGGGCCAGCCTAACTGAATGAACTTCTGTTTCTTTCTTGATCTACTAACAGTAGATCTTTATTTGTTGCAGGGTTAGCGGTGATGACAGTGATGTTAGTGACAACATGCCTCACTTCCTTGGTTATTATCCTTTGTTGGCACAAGCCACCTATCATAGCTATTTCCTTCCTACTCTTCTTTGGCTCTATTGAATTACTCTACTTCTCAGCTTCACTCACCAAGTTCAGAGAAGGTGCCTGGCTCCCCATTCTTCTAGCCCTTTTCCTTATGACTATCATGTTTGTTTGGCACTACGCAACCATCAAGAAATATGAATATGACCTTCACAACAAGGTTTCATTAGAATGGCTCTTAGCCTTAGGTCCAAGCTTAGGAATTGCTCGAGTTCCTGGAATTGGCCTAGTGTTCACTGATCTCACCTCTGGCATTCCAGCTAATTTCTCCCGCTTCGTCACTAACCTCCCTGCCTTCCACCGCATCCTTGTCTTTGTGTGCATAAAATCAGTACCTGTCCCTTTTGTGCCCCCTGCTGAGCGATATCTTGTGGGCCGTGTGGGTCCTCCAGCTCATCGGTCCTACAGATGTATTGTCCGGTATGGATATCGTGATGTTCATCAAGATGTTGATTCTTTTGAAACTCAGCTGGTTGATAGACTAGCTGATTTCATCCGCTATGAATGGCATCGAACACATGAGACTATATGCAACGGGGATGATACATCACAATCTAACGAATCATCCAGTGAGTGCAGATTGGCTGTGATTGGAACAGTGGCATTCCCTGGTCCACGAACTTTTGAGATTGAGGAGAGCGTGCAGCCAGCAAGTGTATCTGTTGAGTTCCCAACTGTAGAAAGTGTGACAGATGTTATTGAGATGCAACAACTAGGCGTCATTGAAAGAAGAGTGAGGTTTGCCATTGATGATGAGTCTGACACTGATGCACGAACCAATATGGATGACCAACTGCGAGAAGAGCTGGAAGATCTTCATACAGCTCAACAAGCTGGGACTGCATTCATACTGGGGCACTCGCATGTTCGCGCAAAGCAAGGATCTTCTGTCCTGAAGCGACTGGCCGTCAACTTTGGATACAATTTCTTGAGGAGGAATTGCCGAGGGGCAGATGTGGTGCTCAAGGTGCCACCAGTGTCTCTTCTTGAGGTTGGCATGGTTTATGTTGTGTAGGCCACATATGTAACTAGTTTACACCTGAAAGAGGCGTGCAAGTATGACGACTGTGCAGATTGAGGACGTTTATGAAAATACTAACTCTAGTTTCATTCATGATGCATCACATGTATGAATTAATGGGAAATGAAGTATTATCATAAAAATGTGAAAATCTTGCACTTATGTGGGGCGTGTCTAGTCTTTTTGTTATGCGGTTTACTTTACTTCTCTTAAACAATGCAACTCCTATTAACTTTCATGAGATGTTCTGCAGCTTGTTTATCCTTAACTCAAGTGCTTTCGGTTGAATCTACAATAATTCCTGGAGACTTAAAAACTGAGCGTATATTTGTTAATGTGTTTTGGGGGCGTTTTTTTGACGTGACGTAAAGACAAAACATTTTCTGTTTTTTTGTATTTTGAATTGTCTGATTACTGCAATTCAGGCATGGGATTACAGCCGATGCCGATCCAGAAAAAAACTGATTTGAGACTGGTCATTCTCTTTTAACTGTCTTAAAAAGTCAAAGATAAGATGTCCAAAATGCTCCTCTCAACTTTAGTAGTATGGGAGAGTGCCACGTAGTTTTCCATTCACCACCACCCTTTGTGAGTGGCGGCCATGCAAAGTTCAAATCCACGTGGCTCTAATTCTATGGTCCATACTAGCAAAAAACATTACACATACTTAGACCAACGTATAAGGAGCAGGTACCATTGTTGTGCGGAGAACAGAGCATCTGTTTTTTTCTATTCTGTTATGTTAAGGGAGACAAGCATGGGACTGAGAGCTCTTCCTTTGACGCCCCCACGAAGCAATTTCCCTTCAAATTTTGGAGTTGCGCAAGACTTGTGTACGTATAGGTTCAACAAGGCCTTTAAGTTCACAGTTTCAGCCAAAACAGAGAAGGGTGAAAAGGAAGAACCAAAGAAGAACAACCAATCTCTGTTCAGCAACATAACCGAAGCTCTCGATTTTTCTCAAGTTAGATCCGCAGAGGATGCCGAGCTTCTGGCCGAGGCAAGAGAAGCCACCAAGTCTGGAGAGAAAATGAGCAGGGAACAGGTAACTTTGACTTTGTGTGTATATTTGGCTTAAAATTCATTATTATCTATATAATCTTATACTTATGCTTTTGATACGCTTCAAACACGAATTGTTGTTGGGTTAACTGGGTTTTCTATGTCATGCAGTATGGGGCTCTTAGAAGGAAAATTGGAGGAACATACAAGGATTTCTTCAAGTCCTATGTTGAGGGTATGAACCTTAAACTCTGCAATTTATTTGGAAGCCTAGTAAATTTCGATCCATAATCTTTAATAACGTTTCTAATTCTTTGTATTTGATATTAGTTGATGGGCAATATGTTGAGGAGGGGTGGGTTGACAAAACGTGCAAAGTTTGCAAGAAAGATACCAAGGGGGAACCGAGGCAGGTGGACAAGTTGGGAAGATATGTTCATGTAGAATGTTTGGAGAAGTCGAAATCTGGAAACTTTTTTACCAGACTTTTCTCAGGTTGAAGACGATGGTTGGGTGATGATGAACTTTTAATTTTTTTTTTCTAGTTATTACAATTGATATAGCATGGTGGAAAGAATTGCCTTCGTATTCTATACCCTAAAAGCTCTGTGTAGACAATTCAATTAGCATTGTTCTTTTCTTTTCTTTTTTTAATTGCTGATTTGGAAAATACATTGCTTCCTACTCTTATTCGGAGCTGATTGTTAAAAAATTAATTAAATATGAGCTTTAGGTTATTAGAAACAAATATTTCAGAATAAGTGGTAATTTAACACTAATTCATAGACATTATCTCCAACCATTATAGACACATTTAGGGATGGAACCGTAGATTTATTTTTATTTTTTATTTTTAGTTATTTATTTATATTTTAAATGAATGAAGCCAAAGCATGAATGAAAAATATATGGGTAATTACCTTTTCCCCTTATTAATACAACGTATTGTCACTTTGCCTGACAACCCTATTAAACTACCATTTTATGCTTAAAATTTTTATTCCGTCAGTATAAAGTATTAACTCAGACGGTTAACTAGTCACTTTGCCCCCATGAACAAAAACACATTGTCATTTTGACCGTATGAGTTAACGCCTGACAGAAGAGGGGTTTTGAGCACAAAATGATAGTTTGATAGGATTGGAAAGTATGGATGTCAGTTCATGAAGGCAAAGTAACAATACTTTGTAATTCATGAGGACAAAAAGTAATTACCCCAACAATATATTAAAATATGAGGCCAAAGCAGCCAAAGCATGAATGAAAAATATTTTAAGATTGAAAATTAAATCAATATATATAAACTAAAATTAGTATCAATTGAGTGTTAAGATAATATGAGCATAAACATTCATTGTTTGTTAATATATTTTAATTTTCAATTCAATCGTCCACCAAAATGGAACTTGGGGTTCATTTAAATGTCGAAAATTATTCATGATTGAATCAATAATAAATTTTGCAACATATCTTTTGATGTAAAAACATCAAAGAATAAGAGTGTAGTTTTGACAATATTTATGATTCAGAATACTCATTCTATAATTCCGATATAAATGGAAAGAGTAAGCACAGATACAACATCTCGATAAATAACGTTAAAATTTGTTTACAATATGTATAGTTTTACGGATAAAATTTATTTACCAACAAACAAATATTACCCATTCTAACGTAATTCTAATGTAAACTGAGATTACATTTGAATGTGAAAGGGTTTAATACTCCCCATCCCAATTAATTTTCAATCACGTATGACGTATGTGACCTTGGACCATAACTGCGGTATACCAATCAAGTTACCATAAAAACCCTTGGATTTTGGCGGGAATCCTATACCTACATAACCACCAGTTTTAGCGCGAACTGAAGTGACGGACACAGAAAGAGAGAGATAGAGAGAGAGAGAGGATCAAGGATGGTGGGTCTACCGTACGATCTAGTGGCGAACCCATTGGGAGCTGTCCGATTGACGTTCGAGAAGGCGGTGGCCGCCTCGGGATTCGAACCGGACAGCATGGACTGGGCCGCCGTCGATCTCTTCCGCCAATTCCTCTTCGACCAAGGCAACCTCTCTCAGGTCCTCCTCTACTCCTTCAACAAATTTCTAGGGTTCTACTAGAATCAATTATATAATTGTTTCTACAATTGCTTTAATTTAAAAAACTTATTCTATTTATTTCTAGCCATTTCTTAACAGCTAGATTCTGGGTTTAATTTGATTGCTTTTCCTTTTTTCGGGATTTAATCTGAAAAATTAATGTAATTCTAGTCCTAATTATTGTGGATTTATGAGACTTGATTCTAATGGCAAATTGATTGATTTTCTTCTTTGCGGGCTTCAATTGAAAAACTAATGTAATTTTAGTCCTAATTATTATTAAATTATCACAAAAATCATTGATTAAGACTTGGTTGGTTGTTGCGTGTCATTTTAGGTCCCGATTCTTAACGGTGAAACTATCAGATGGTTACGTCCCAAAACTCTGGTTCGGTTCCGGGGAATGATACAAGACATGTTGGGTAATGAGTTTTATGTCGGTGCTTATAAGGTAACTCCCTATTTTTTGGGCTTCTGATGATGATGTCTGACTCCTGAGTGAACTGTCTCAGGCACAAAATTTTCACGCTAATGACCTTGTGGTTTTTCTTCAAGGATGGGTCGGTATGGAGAACCAACAAGTTTACGGATGTTTCCCAGTTCCCTATTGCTGATTCTTCAGCTGATATGCGAGTTTGGGAACGCCGTCTGCTTTACTGTGTTCCTGTGAGTTATCTATACTATACTCCCAATTTTTATTCGTTTGGTGGTCAGCTTCTATTTTCAATTCGAAGACTTTTAAGCATATTACTAAGTGTATTGTATTGGAATTGTTATTCTGAGAGTGCTTATCAGTTATCTATAGGCAGCTAACATAGAAAACATCTTCTATGTTATCTTTTCAAATGTACTTTTGGTTTTGAATTAAGGTTCTACTCGAAATGAAAACCATGACTTAGCTCGTCTTGGGTTGTTGTTTTGTGTTTTTCTTGATTTAAGGTTCCAGGGCAGAATTCTTGGACTGAACCTGCATCCGAATTAGTGTTGAATCGATGTATGGATTTCACATCCCAACAGAGAGAGAAGCGCAGGAGAGTGGATGATGAAGGTATCGATCACATGGATATGCTTGTAAGTTCCCTGTTACTTTCCCTGTTACTGTATCTCATATTTGTCTTTTTCATTGAACTAGCTGCTCAAGAATAATCTTGTGGTGA
Source organism: Carpinus fangiana (assembly GCA_006937295.1). Taxonomy (NCBI): domain Eukaryota; kingdom Viridiplantae; phylum Streptophyta; class Magnoliopsida; order Fagales; family Betulaceae; genus Carpinus; species Carpinus fangiana. The sequence goes on along the minus strand of CM017321.1, from coordinate 14,125,679 downwards.
GCACGGAATGGCTTGAATATAGTTTTGCATCAATGTGCTAATTTGGGAAGTTTTATGGGCATGACATGATAGAATAGGCACACTGATCACACTCAGTTTTATTTTGGGCCTCTTTCAGATGGTTTAAAATCTTTTGATTGGTGATTTCTTGGGACTTTAGGAACTGCTCAACTGCTGTCTGCTTCAAAATATGATTTACCATGTCCTTGATTTATCTATCTGACATACTATATTCAATCTCAGGTCTCTGATGACGGGGTTCAAGGTTCTCCTAGTACCAAAAAGATGGTAAGTAGAGATGATTATGGTTAAGCATTTTTTTTTCCTTTCCACTGGATGGATAAGAATAATCTGAATTTTTGGAATCTGTAAGTTAGTTGATTTTTTTTTTTCTTTATCTGGTCTGCCTTGCCTGAAGTTCAAATTTGTTTAGAACCATGAAATTTCTGGGTCCTTTGATTAAAGGGAAACAAGTCATGTGGCTTGATCTTTAGGACACTCTTGGCTAAATTACATTTCTTCCTCGACATACATGAACTGGTCCTTCAACTTGACATTCTGTGGTTTCTATGAACTTCATTTGTGGTCCTTCAACTTGACATTCTTTGGCACAAATCTCTTGATCTTAAGGGGATTTACAGTGTTCAACTTGACAAGTTCTGTGGTTTCCCTTTCAACATTGGCACACGGCTGATATGTTGAATCAATTGTTTGCCACATGCGCTTTATGTTTCCTTTGAACAGATTACATCACAATCTATACTTCATTTTGATTTTAATGAATTGCAAGCCCCGATCAAGAATTGTATGTTCATTTAATTTCTTTACCTATGCTAGAAAGAGGATGAACAACCTTCCGTGTCTTCTCAGAATCACGAGTCCATAACTGAAAGCAATTGCCCTAACATGAGTATAGTACCTGGCATTGACAGAGATTCTCTTCCTTGCCTTGTTAAGGTAACTGGCTAGTTAGTCACTTTTCTTCCTTTAAGTTACAGCTAATTTACTAATATAAATGATGTTGAACTGAATTTGTTTTCTCATTTATCTCTTAAGTTTATGAAGGTTCTAAAAGTGCTCCATTATGCAGATATATGATTCTCCAGAGTCTGACTTAAAACTGAATGATGTTTTTGAGTTCATTGGAGTCCTCACTTTGGACTCAGAGCTTCAAGCAGACAAGGATCATGATGTGATCTCTAATGGTTTTTGTGAAGATGCCTTGGTACATCTGCCCCCTAACAAGGTATTTGACCCCTTGCAGCTGCAAAATTTTTATTGGGTTTTCATCGTATATGTTGTTGGCACCTACCTATACTCTAAATCACTGCTGCATTGTGCTTCTGCAATCTCATTAGATAATGAGTAATGTGGCTGTGAACATCAGTCTATGCTGAACTATCTTGTCCTCTTTTGGCTCCTTATTTAGTTGCATCCTCACCTTTTTTTTATACGTATTTTTTGGTGTAGGTGCCACGCCTCCATTGCGTTATTCACAGGAAGCTTGCAGCCTCTGACCTTCTCAATTGTTCCCCCGTGATGGAGGTGATTTTATACACCTTAGTTTTATTTCATCCTTCTAAATGAACGGCTGTTAATCTACCTTATGTCTGTTGCCTATTCAGTCATTTCAGATCTTTAACGTTTGCTTTTTAAATATTTTCTTGTCTTACTTTGTTTAACTATTATGTACTATATGTTCCTATAGTCAAAGCCCGATTTGGTGAAAGAGATAAGGGAGGCTCTGTTAAGGCATCTAACAGCGGTTCTTGGCAATGATGCTCTAGCTGCTCATTTCATGTTGTTGCATCTTCTGTCTAGGGTAAGTGATTTCCTTTCATGATAATGCTTTTTTGTTATTATTCTTGTTCAATGTACGTGTCTCAGTAGTCCATATCTTGTCTCAGTGATCTTAATTAAGATGGCTCCTGCACCTATGGGTTAAATTTATGAATTTTTCTTGAGCAGGTGCATGCTAGAGTAGACAATGTCGCTGTGGGCAAGCTTTCACTAAATCTCACCTGTTTAAGCAAAGAAAGTGCATCTCTGTTTGGCGGTCAACTAACCCATGCTTTCAGAAACCTCTTACCTTTCACACATAGCATACCCCTCACGGTGGAGTACCTTAATTCTGTATCACTTGCGCCAAAAAAAGATTACGAGACAGACAGGTAGTCAGATTTATCATTTTGTGACTAGGAAATGATTCCGCCTTTAATTAGTGGCCTGATATTTACAACTATCAATTCTTTCTCATAGATTTTTGACATTCTTCTGTGTTTAATGTTCCAGACTGATAACTGGAGTTCTGCAGCTAGCTGAGGGCTCACACTTGATCATTGATGAGACCAAATTGGAAGCAGGGACCCTCAACTCTGTTGGGGTAGAGAATGCAAGGTTATTAAACAATCTGACGGAGCTGCAAAAGGTAATTCTTTTATCATCTATATTATGATGTTTGTGTGTATATTCATCTTATTGTGAGATTTTTTGGACTGCTTAATGAACAAATGTACAGAAACTCCGCACTCATTTATCTACTAAGGTTTAAATACATCACAGCAATATCACCAGCACCTGTACTCCAAAGAGCTACTGTTTGAGAGTAGCTCACGACCACTTTATTGAAAATAAGATATTGATATACATTAAAAATCTGTTTGTTCGCAGGTGGAATATGATTTTAAGTACTATAAAATGGAGATGGCAGCTGATGTCCAATTGCTAATTTTTTCTGAAGGGAAATCAAATATCTTGCCTGCTGATATAGTTATACCTTTCCAGCCTTCTTCAGTGGGTTCATCTGAAGTTGTGGCTGAACAAGCACTAGAAGCTTGGAGATGGTACTTGGCTAGTGTTAAATCATTGCCACATTCCATTGATTCAGAAATGCAGAAGGTATGAATGAGCTTGATGTCATTCTTGATAAACAAATTCCACTGGAAAAGAGGCTTTGGCTCAGGAACCTAGTCAAAAAATCATAAAGCCTTTTCCTTTGTGTGGTCAGAGAACATTTTTGAGCATTCATATGTAGCATTCATGACTAATGCTACATGTCTGGTTCGGATGATATAATCTAGATGTACCTTCCGTAAAATTATTCATCAATCTGATGATTGATGAATAAGTGGCCATTTTGCTTTATGATTTGTTACCTGGAAATTGTTAATTCAATATATCGGTGACTTGAGAGATATTACTTTAAAAGCTCACATGCTTTGGTATCTTGTGTCGATTTTTCCTGTTCAATCTTGGGGATTAAGAGTCAAAATGGAGGCACCTTTAGTACCTTAATGTTGTTGCCTGATACTTTACAGGTGCTAGAAAATGACTTGGTTGCATCAAGGCAAGCAGACCGGAGCATAGGGAGCCATGATTTTAACAGGTTGGGGACCGGGAAGTTGTGTGAAAATAGTATTTTGTTTCCATATTTTGTTTCGGCGCATTTAGTAATTTTATTTTTGGCATACAGATGGCTGACAATGGGCCGCCTAATGTCTGCGAGTTTTGGTGAAACCTGCCTGTCCTTGGAGCACTGGCAGATGGTTATGGAACTGGAGAGGCTTCGTAGGGAGAGGTTGAAATGAATTTATGCAATCACTTGATAGTGGGATGGCCGGATGGGAATGGGTTTTAAACTGTTGTATGTTATAGCCCAGGGCTATCAGATTTTGTTTGGTGAAAGGCTTATGTATTAAATTGTATTTGCTATTTAATGAGAACATGCTGCTATTTACATCGTCCAAGCTTGAAATGAATTGGCCTATGTGAATCAGCTAAATTTATTTCACAACCCCTCACTATCTCCATAGATGCCACAGTTTGTGTCAGGGGCTTCTGGTCTTGGGTCTGCACATTGCTACTAAACGTGCACACTTGATTTGATATTTCTAATGAAAAATTGACAAAGAAAAAATAGGCTATTGCTCTTGTTCTTGGCTTGATTTGTATGTTTCTTATCAATTATCAGCAGCGACATTTTGTGTTTGCTTGTCAGAATGAGTCATGGGTATAAGTAAGATTATATAGGTCGATCTTTATTCAATTTATTTAATTAAACTAGTTAAATTCTTCTGTCCTAATCTGTTAATTCTGTATCGAGTTGGTATTAAATTTGTAAGTTGTAATAAAAAATTGCCGGCTCTATCAATATCTGAATCTATTGACCAAAAAAATGTGAAAAGTGAAACAAATAGAATTAAAATAGTCGGGAAGAGTTGGCCAAAGGACTGCACACGCATGACACAACACGGCAAATGGAAATAAAGTTGCCCCAACTGAGCTTTTATATCAACTTGGAGATAAAAGTAAGTGTACAGACTTTGAAGATATTCATTGGCCCAAATTTAATAGAAGGCAACAAATGAATATCCATTCACAAACAATTACAAACTCAAACTCGCTACATATAATATATATAAAGGCATAGCGGGTGCCAAACAGCCACCTCAGCAATACACGGCCACACAGGCCGAGCCCCTCCCTACTCTACCCTGTGTATCACACCTTCACCGTCACGAAGACGGCACATTACCAATTGACCATATAATGTATTCTTTTTTCTTTTTTTAATTATGAAATAAAAATCTAGAACTGAACCCCCTCAAATGTCTGTCCAAACTGCCAATTAGCCGGAACAGCGTCGTAGCTGGTCACCGTCCGACCATCACTGGTGGTCACCTGGAATGAAAGACTCTGTCCATTGAGGTAGGAATTGCTCTGCCAGTTCTGGCCCCAGTTCCTTGACATAGATTGCCACCCTGTCTTGGACCCCTTGATCGACGCAGAATGCACGTCTCCGGCGCCAGCAACGTTTGTGATCAACACCAAGTTGAAGTAAGAGTGGCCGTTGATGGTAAACCTTATTCCTCCTTTCTTCACACAGGACACCCTGTTTTGACCGAACACAAAGTATATAAAATGGGATTAGCTCAAATTCAATCGCCAAAGTATTTTCATGGTTTCTAGTAGATTGTGTTTTTTTTTTTTACCTTCTAAATGAAATGGGAACAATCCCAGCTCGGTATTGAGCAATTTGCAAGAAAGCAGGCTCTGCCATATCAAAGTGTTGGAGAGGAGGATTGCACCAGCCGCCGTTGTCGTTAGACAAGGCCAAGTTAGGGGGGCAGAAGTTAGTGGCAGTGACAGTGATGGTACCGGGGAGGCACCATTTGGGGTCGTCGTTGCATCGCATCTCGTAACAAGACCCGCAGCTCAAGCCATTGTTGAACAGAGCAGTGCTGAGCGCTGCAGTGTTAGTCCCATACCCTTGGCTGTACAGATTACCGTACCCACAAGCACCCCCTGCAATTAATACCAACGCAGCCCATCAGAAACCCATCAAGCTCCAAACCACTACGACTTTTTGCTTGCAATAAGAGAAATTATAAAGGGAAGCTCCCCTAACCCTTGAATTTTTGCGATTTTTGCATATACCTTTCAACGTTCAAAAACTATATTGTAGTTAAATTAAACAAAAAAAAAAGAGAAAAATAATTAAGGGTATTTTAATAATTTCACATATTTTTGTTAAATTTAACTGAAAATCCTAACAGAAGTAAAAAAGTAAAAGAAAATCAAAGTTTGATACACCAAAGTGAGATTTTGAACTTAGGTGTCTGTAAAAATCGCGAAAGTTTATGGAGGGTTAGTAAAGTTTTCCCAATTATAAAACTTACCCATTGTGCCGGATGCGTCACCCCCGCCGTAGAACGTTGCGTGACCGCCTTCCCACCCTCCAGAGTCAGCGTAAGTGCCTCGAAGGCATAGGCCTAGGATAGAGAGCAGAAGAGAAATAGCAGAGAATGCTGCAACAGCCATTGTGTGATTTTGTTTCTAAAGGGAGTGCAGAGGAGAGGGAGACTTGAGTGGGCAAGTGCTTAGTGCTTAGAGCAGAGGAATGGGGGCAAATTTATAAGGAAAAGAGAGGCGTAGGTAGCTGTTAGGCGTGGGGTCGTGTAGTAGAAAGGGAAGTTGTCGACGCCCACATCTGCACATGCAAATGTTCTAGTTAGGGTACCAACTGCTGAGCCGTATTGACCCCACCTGCACATGCATTTTCTCAACCGTTCTCGTTTTCATATTATGTTTTCTTCCTATATTTTCATGCTCTGTTACGTGTGGTTTCCAACTTATGCTGTATTTTCTTATTCATCAGCGCCTAATATTATGCAATCACCCAGCAGTTTAGGGCCTTTGATTGGGGAGCTTCTCCTCTTGCATAAGTCCAACTTGGTGGCTGCAGAGGCACACCGAAAGGAACAAGAGCCCTCTAGATACGGGCAGTACTAGTATTCCAAAGTGAACATGGACTTCTGTTCTGTGTCAATATCTCCATAAATGTTCCCAATGCTGCATGTTTTACGCATTCACTTTGAGAATTACAACTAACAAAAAATAATCACATGGTATGTTTGCCAATTCCGCAACGCTGATAAGGTGTTAGAACTAAGTAAGTTTCAACTCATTTCATTAAACAGGTTAAACCCTTTAGGGTGAAGATAAACGTCTCGAAGGCGTGAGGGAACAGTCCCTCATGCCTGAATATAATAATATATTATATATTATTATAATATATAAAATATTATAATATTAAAAAAAATGAAGGCATGAGGGACTATTCCCTCACGCCTTCAGGACAAAAATCACGGTCCAACCCTTTAACTCCAACTCGTTAATTTTATATTGAATTCGTGTCGAGTTTACGAATAGTGCCCTATGCTTGCCTCATTGGAAATATATGCAGAGGATTTAAGCTACAAGCCCACATGAATATAAGCAGCTTAATCCAATAGCTAGCTAGGTCGAATTTTCAGGTCACATGTATGATTGTCCAATGAGGAGATATGGAATCTCTATATATGTATGACTCAAAAAATGAAGGATCCATATTTTATAATTACATACCCTAAAAGAAATTTTAAGTACTAATCCTACCAATCATGAATCTAATAATTAACTCATCAAAATATATATTTGCATGGACTTTTGATAGCCTTCTAAATTCATCTTTGTAGGTCACTTAAAGTAATCACCTTTATGCAGGCCATAATTTTTAAATGAATGGCACCAAGACGGTGCTCGTAAATCTTTTGAATTTGCTAACAAATTGTTGAAAATCTTTATTTGTCGGGCATAATCATTTGTACACGTGGTTACTTTGGAATTCTGATGCAAGGACTTTTATGAGATTAAAATAACAAGAGGGCCGGTGTTAGTTATGCCAAAAGATAAGGGCATGACTTGTTATTTAATTTTTATAATTAGGCATAAGTCTACTCATTTCACAATAATGTAATGTTCCTTTTGGCATCTGAAAATTAAATTAATACGTGTGCAACCTTCAACTTTCTCTAATTTGAGAGAGCGGGAGATTTGGTTGTGGGGCCGACCATGTTAGGAGCACATGCAACTCCCGACCTTCACGGTCCCTTGTAGTCATGCATCCTTTTCACATCAAATGTCGGATGTTTTTATTTTTCAACCCAATTGGGACAGAATTTTTCTTTTGACTTAGTTTATAAAAATGACGTATGTCATTTAAACATGTAAGATGCACGTGTTTTTTAATAGTATGGACAAAGTTGAAATAAATAATATTAAAAATTTATGTGCATCTCACATATTATTAAAAAAAAATAGGCACATGTCATTTTTATAGACTGAATTGAAGAAAGTTTCACCAATAGAGGAAAACTCGATCTGTTCAAAAAAGATTTAACGACAATTTCCTTCCTCCAAATCTTCAAGTTTGTCTCTTCTGTATGGGAATATTACGGTGGAGAGTGAAGCAACAACATATTTTCCATTTTCTAGATCAGATATTAATATATGGAAATGCAAGGCTTTTTCTGTGTATGCCATGCGATCTGGGTTCAGGTTCACCCATAATTCGGTGCTAAGTCAAAATCTGTGGGCTTTACCATCAATATATAAATGCTATTTCAAGACTGACTGGAAAAATCAACGGGACACAAATTTTCCTTCACTGGAGAAAATTTGTCTGGAAGAAGCAAAAAGTAATTAATTAAGCTATAATAATAATAATATATACCTTAATTGGCTTAAGTTTTGAAGCATGCATGAAGAGTTTTATAATACAATTACAAAAGGGGTTAAGGGTGGTAATTTGTTAGGAACAATATATGTAGCAGGAGGCAGGAGGATAGAAATATGTGATCCAAAGGTTGCAGAAAACATTGTATGGAAATATGTGATCCAAAAGTTGCAGAAAACCTTGCATGGAAATGGGACCAGGTTGAGGAAACTAACTTGGAATGAGATCCACAAAAAGGCACGTGGATTTTATCCAAATGTTGCCCTGTGAAAGTGCCCTTCACAAGGGTTTGTCTGTTAGAACCTTAAAACATGGCAAGAGCCAAGAGGGGTCTAGTAGAATGGTCCCTTTCGAATGGCAGTTGATGAGTGTGGTCACACATAGCAGCAGCCAGGCCCACAGTCCACAGACAAGTTGCAAATTCAAGCTGCCCTTCAGTTCCCATGTGCAATTAAATGGTGTGCTGGGAGTGTAGGCCTGCCGTCACCCTCGCAAGGTGACAACCTTGGTCAACTTGATGCCCTGAGGTCTACTTTGGTGAAAGGACGGGAACTTGTTTACAGGAAGGAAAACTCTATGATACTAAAGTTAGCAAAGCGGATACTAAACTTGATGCCCTGAGGTCTAATGTTGTTTCGGATATTTCCCTGTATTTGCATTCTTTCTACAGTTGGAAGGCTGAAAAAGTTTCTAAAAGTGCTAATTTCAAAGCACATTGTTTGGCTAAATGGGCCGTTTCCCACCAAGTGTTTGGAAGCATTCTCATAGGATCGTCCATTCGGAACAGGAGTGGAAAAGATCCTCCCTTGTAACCTTTTTCCCCCTTTCAATTAGAAAAAAAAAAAAAAAAAAGTTAGCAAAGCGGAGAGAATGGTATGACGCTAGGATTCTAGCCTTACTTGGATTCTGCGCGGTTTAAGTCTAATCGAAATCATAGAGATGTTGGATTCAAACTTTGTAGTAGGTGCACTAAAACTATGGAGTAGTGCTACCATCCCGACATTCTTTTAACGTGAGTTACCATCCATATTTAACTAGTCATTATGCTAACATGGCTGGTTGAGCTATTTAGATTTTCTCTTCTACTCGAGTCCTATGGTTTGTTTTCCATTCAGTTCATTTGCATTGCCCTTCAAGGTCTGGTCGAGACTTACAGTTTGAGCTTTGTCAACCTGCCCAAATCCTAGGCTCAGAAGTTTGTTTTTCCAACTTGAATTGGTTAAACCTATATCTGATTTATCAAAAAATTGAGGGGTGGTCGAGTCGCCCCCTTTCGGCCAAACAAAATATGATTCTAATGACTTAACTAATCGTTTTTTTTTTTTTTTTGACATATGACTAAACTAATCTATGATGGTGTAGAATTAACTTCTGACCCTTAGAAACCCAAAGCATGGTATGGACCATGGGCTAAAAAGGGTAGTTTGTTGGTTCATTGGCGGGCCGATGGACCACACAAAGGCAGCAAATCTTCATTGTCTTGAACCTACCTAATTTTGACATGGATGAGGTTTGATTGTACAATAGGATATTAACAAACTTAAACGTTGAACATACTTTCATCTAGGTGTGACAATTTGTGCTCGCATATTAACTTTAAATCGTGTTGAGATATGAGTATAAAATTATATAGGTCAATCCTCACTTAATCTATTTAATTAAACGGGTGAAACTCCCTATCCTTAACTACTATTTTTGTGAATTATTGTAAACCCTACTATCACATTCGCCCAAAATAGTTTAAATAGCACTTTCTAACGCATGATATTAAATGTCAAACTGTAATTTTATCAAACGCTAAATTGTATTTTAAAATCGCTATTTTTGAAACCATAAAACCAAATAGACCCTAAGATATCAAGTGGTGCAGAAATAGAGTCACCCATTTTATGACCACACATTACCCAACTTGCATACTGTTGAAAAATAGGCGGTTAGATAGGAGGCATATAGAGCAATCCACATTGACGTGGATGAGCATGCAGCAGTTGGGGAGTAATATCCGAACAAAGAAAAGTACAACTTCCATTAAAAACCTATGCATGGCGTATAGTGCTTCAGCTCAAAATTCAATGAATATGAAATACATACAGGATTTAATAACATTCATGTTACCAGGCACTCACTATGCTGATGAATGATGATGCTATTGCCACTAAATCTCGACATAGAATTTGCCTCTCATTTACTACTCATAGAGAGAACCACCGGTTGAATGACAAACAGATTTCTTATCTCGGCGATGTGATTTTGAATAGAAACAAGAGAACAAATATTGAGAGGTGCCTGAAATGAATGCTGCATCTTTCTAATCTTTGGAAAGCCCTCTATTCCCACAAGAAAAAGACCCAAAAAAATAATAAAGTTGGAATGCAACAGGGAAGAACCCATGAATGTATAAGACCTGAAAAGCTACCAAAAAAAGAAAAAAGAAAAAAAAGCCCAATCGCTCTAAAAGAATTAATTTCAAAAATAAATAATACCTTCGGCTGTCAATAAGTCAGTCTATGAACAATCCAACAAATAGGGGCAGGTGAAGGTTGGAAAACTTTGCATCAAAATCTGTTGCTGCTTTCACTTACAGATATGGAGGTGCTTTCAGGCTTCATCATATGGGGGCCTCGGCCACTGATATCAAGCCCCTGCAACCGGCCAATAGGATCCTGCTGCAACATATCTGTGAAGGCATGTGAGTGGGCTGCAGAATGCAGAGGCTGATGAGGTGTTGACATGTTAGACTGGAATGGATGAAATTGTTGCATTTCCATGTTTTGTGGGTCACGCTGCTGTGAAAAGAACGAAGATGTAGGGTACAAAATGGGGTGCATTCCCAGATTGTAAGTATCAGTGTGTGTCATTATTTCTCCAGTTGCAACCTTGAGCCTCTCAACTTCCTTCTTCAGTGCATCATTTAGAGCTGTTTTGGGAACAGTTATACAAGTACATTGATATTAGCATGTTCCCTCGCTATTTTCTAGGACAGACAACACATTCACAATAATATACGGATAGAAGTCATAAATACATGGCCAACATCCTTGTAAAATCGTTTGCACCTAATAGATAATCAATTTGAGGTGCTGGCAGACAATAATTGGACCAAATAGATGTGCTCGTAGACAACCAAAGTAGGAAGTATACAAATGATTCAAAGGTAGCGCCAAGTTTTAGTATCCATTAAGAAGTAAATTATTGCATAAGTATTCATATAAGGTGGTCAGCACCAAAGTTAGTGGCAGACAATAATTGGACCAAATAGATGTTCTCGTAGACCACAAAAGTAGGAAGTATACAAATGACTCAAAGGTAGAGCCAACTTTTAGTGTCCCATTAAGAAGTAAATTATTGCATAAGTATTCATATAAGGTGGTCAGCACTAAAGTTAGTTCATCTTTGATAGACATCAACCAGGAAAACATGGACCCATTTTTGCTACTTACATACTGTCCACGTCAACTAAAAGAGATAATAATGCTTGCTCACTTGTAACAAGTGACAAGTGGAAACACTAAACATTCAAGAATAAGTGCACAAAGCAGAGATCATATGTTGAACGTAGCATGAGTATGGTTTTATTATCAAAGCAATTTATTTTTAAAACTGGCATGCATGATTCATACCATCACGTAACTGAGCTTGTTGTTCCATAGCTTGTAACCGAAGCTTAAGCTCTGTATTTTCAGTACTCAGGCCTGTTGTATCTCTCTAAAAGAAAACAGAAACCGAAAAGACAAAAAGCCCTCAGTTAAAAATCCCTGGAAAGAAAAACACTGTATGACAAAATAAAGAAACAAAAAATAAAGAACTGGGTTCTTTTTTATATTCAGAATCATGTAAATATACTACGAAAGGATAAATAACTGACAGAAACAACAAGAGACTAATGAGAGAACGAGTAAGTAATCACCAAGGTTTTCTTTACAACAACAACCAACTCCTAACTTACTAGTGTATACAATGTTCATGAGAAGGGAAATTGCAGTAAGTATAGGTTAAAAAAACATTTTATTCTTTTTCTAAATTTCGTAACACCTTTTTTAAGGAAGTATCAACATCACATATTTAGTCATATTTGATGTTGATACTTCCTCATATACTTCCCTACGCATATTCAATAGGACATATACTACATAAGCATATGTCCTTAACTTTAGAAATGTACCAAATACTTCTGAAGTTCATCCGGTAAAGGCATAGGACACCACCTTGAACATTAGCATTGTTTTGTGATCTATAACTATGTTGTCAACACATTTCCTTTTAGAATCTTGTCAGTTGGTTCATAAGTTAGTCAACTAGAGAAGGGGGGAGTAAGAACAGCAAACCCCACCCACTGGCATGAACATTTCCATTACATTATATCAATCGCCATTGATATCACTTTTCATCAACCTTGACCTTTATTTGTTATGCAATTTTAGTGTACATATTATCTTAAAGCATTTTGGTCGCCAGGAAAGTGCAAAGTGCAAAGTTATCACAAATGGGTTACATCAGACTGCAAGGGAGTCCATGCACATCCATTTGAAACAAATAAAAACATCATTTAGCAAGTCAGATAAGCATTTCAGTAAGAACCTGAAAAAGAGTAAGTTGTGCAGAAAGAGTTGTTGCTTCTGTTTGAAGGGTTTGAACTTTTCTCTCAAGTTCTGATATGTAGCGAGCTTTCCTCTCTTTTGAGCGAGCAGCAGACTGTCGATTTGCCAAAATCCTGTATCAAATACGTTGTTAAGTTGTAAGCTTAATTGTAAACTCAAGTAAAACTAATGTTTGTACTTCCAAAAAAATCACAAATTAACTCTATAAAAGAGAATGTTAACCTTACTAGAGAACCAGACATTTAAATTTCTTCCCATTAAGCACCAGCTCAAAATGCTAAGTTTATAAAAGAGAATTTCATTTAAGTCTACAAGTAAAGTTTATAAAATAAGGTTAGAATGTCACTAGAATAGCATTAGTCAGCCATGTGCGTGACTTATTAAAGGATGTAGAGACAGAGGTTCAGAAAAACCTAATTTGCTTGCATTAGGTAAATGTAATCAATCCTCTTCATTTGTTTACTCAAGTTTTTGGAAGACTTTTGCTTTTTGCACGAAAAATGGAACATATCCAGAATGTAGGAACGCATAGTCAGCGACATTTAAACATACGAAGAAATCATATAATTATGGGTCGACTGGTCCCAGTGGCTCATGTTCATAGCATATTCAAGTAGAAAGGTACACGTTTCAAAGTTCAGTAAATGCCAGTAAATAAACCATTGGACATACATGAAAGTAAGCAACCGAAGCAGGCTAAATCTCCCATATATTCCATCAAACATTGACTTGAGATAAACAAAACCAACTCATTCCATCTTCTAACATGGATGACCAATATTAAACTTGTGATTATAATATGTAGAATGCACTGAATTTTATCAGATAAAAGATCCCTCCCAACTTCATTTCGATCTATCCATCGAAACTCTAAAAAGGGCTCAGCGGGAACCTAATTCTGAGATCAAAACACACAAAAAAAGGGAAAAACTTTAAGAAATGAAAACAGAAATTCAGCGTGATCCATCAAATTACTAAAACATAATATGTTGTATAGAAAGTAAACCAAGTAGGTAGGGAAATATAATGGCAATACATTCACAAAAAAATAAATCTTTCTTTTTTCATTCAAACTACGAATCTGTTTCACATTCCTATCAAATTTAATAAAAAAATATTAAATTTTCCACCTAAACATCCCCAGAAAGACAACCAAAAGATCAATAGCTATGAAACATCACAATTCACAAATTTAATATTCATAACCAAAAACAGAAGAAAAAACCAACCTCTTAGCTCGCTTGGGATCGGCGGTCCACAATTCAGCGAGCTTCTCAGGAGCAATGGCCTTCTTGGCCTCTATGCTCTCCAACATCCAAGGCTCATCCACCGAATTGCAATGCCGGTGCCTCGGCCTCTCGTCGGGTTTCGGGGCAGATGGTCCGGTTCCTTCGAGTCCGGAACCGAACTTCTCGATGTCCATGTAGCTGCAGAAGAGGTCGTCCTCGAGAAATGGATCCGAGACCAGATCCAGGTCGTCGGGGATCCGGATGTGGACCTCGGAGTGGGCCCGCCGGTGGTTAGCCCCACGGAAGGCCGAGGCCATTTCAAGTTGGGGCTGAGAGCTTGAGTTTTGGCTCGGATTCGGGTTTGGGTTTGACGGATCCATGTGTTCGTACGGTGATCAGAGTGGTTCTTCTTCTTCTTCACTCATGATTCACAGTTTGCGCCTCTTGGTAAGAGAATAGTTTTTTTTAGTTCGAGTCAATGACCCGGAGAAACGGTGTCGTGGAGCAGTTTTTTCAACTTTTCTCACCACCAATCGCTCCTAGATAGAAGCTTGTACGCATAGTTTTATCCAATATGGCAATATATGTCCATTATCATCCACCACCAACTCTTTTTTATTTTCTTTAATTTCCAACCAAAAAAAAAACTCCTTTTATTTTCTTATATTATATGAAAGTAATTCTTTTTTTTTTTTTTAATAATATTATGATATGTTGAGCATATATCGTATTATTATTAACCTCTTAAATGGATTAATTCGGATTCAAGTTTGGACCCGAATATCTTGATTGTCTCCGTGAAGACTCATTTTGTATCTGCAACAACTCACAAATGGAATTTAAAAATTCGTCTAACTATTTTGGCAAAAACCCTAATACCAATATTAGTGAAGTTGTTAAATGAAGAATTGACCCCTCTCTCTCTCTATTGTTGTGGTGTGTTATGTGTGTTTCAGCTCACTTCTTTCTCCTATGTTTTCTTGCTCACATGTTTGGATCTTCGTATCTAAAGATCATCGTCATTAAATGCATGATATATGTCTTGACGTAAGAGGTGAGGGGCACGCTAAATGACATATCTACCTAATCGAGAAAACAAACGAATCATCTCCATTTCATTTGTTATCGATCGAGAAAAATAAGATGCACGATATTAAATGTAATTGTTCCCCAAATCATGTAAGAGTAACATGTTGGGAATAATCTAGTGCGGCGTGGCTATTCTGAAGTGCGGTAGAGCTGTCAAGCGAGCCGAAGATTTATACGGGCTGGGCTTGTGTTCCAAATGAATGGGACACTCAGGCTGGCCCAAGATCCTATATGGGTGGTGGAAGGGGGGCCAGATTTGAACAGGCCTAGCACGCAGTGAACAATAGCCCAACATCCATATGTTTACAACTCTCACTTAAAACAAATGTTAAGAGAGAATAAGAATAAGAGATAGAGATGGGAGCGTGAGATCCACAAAATAAAATAAAATAAAATATTCCAAGGATACCTGGTACGTGTTTTGCTTGACCTCACACGACTCCCAGCAACCACTTTCTTCACCTACGAAAGCTGTAGGATTAATTGCCAAGGTAACAATGTCGGTGACATGGATGATGGGTGGGATGGAACATGTGTGGACAGGTGTCAATCTGAATGAATTCGAGGGTCCATGCTCTATCTTTTTTTTTTGAAGGAGAATGGACAAATGTGGACCTATCTGTGGGTGGCCATGGAGTTTGTGCCGGAGCCACATGATCTCCATGTGCCAGTCTTTTCTTCACACGAAGTAAATACACTACTCACAGATGTCTCAAGAAGATAAACACGTCCCATCAGGGAGGAAAAAATAGAGGAGGAACATTACAAAGGGTCTCCATCGGTTCGGCAGGGGTCTGAGATGAAAAATATCAGATCATCATAAAAAGACAAAAGAAAGGCACGGCTTGATGCAAAGTAGCAACAAAAAATGGCTCTTAATGGGATCGGCTTTCCTGCTTTCCATTGGAGCGATTATGATATTTGTTGATCATGTTTAATGATGCTTTCGTATACCTTAATAGAGGTGGTCTCAAGGAGCAAAAGGAGAGAGATTAGGGCACCCAGTGGGACACACACCAATGAATTCATAGGAGATAAGTGCCATTGTGTTGTGTCCACACCAGCATTGTCTTTATCCTCACTTAAGCCATTGATTTGACTCTCAATAATTACCCAATTGACAAGACTGCTTAAGAACTATATGCATGCCCTGCTACTTACTTCTTTGTATTAATTTTTTTTAGATTTTTAATAATTTGAGGTAGTTCTAAAAGAAGTATATAAATTTGGGGTGGTTGGACACTTTCCAACCACATTTAATTTATGAGAAAGTATAGTTACAGCAGTTAGGAAGTATGTCATACAAAATTGTACACATCCATGGTGACATTCGCATGGTCACAGGACTGGGATCCAGACATGGGCCAAAAACCAAAGAACATATATTATACTTGAAGAAAGCAGAGGAGGAGTCAGGAGTGGGAGAATAAAGCATTTTTTTTTTTCCTTCTGTCTTTGAAATAAGCAAATTAAGATTAGGTGGGATCAGGTACCATAATCAAAGTTCTCTGCCACTTTTTTCTTCAACTTATTCTAAAAGTTTCAACCCTCTCGTTCTATCAACAAATGATTTTGAAGTGAAAAGACAGCCAACACATTTTATCTTCCACCCCCCCCATCTGTATCGCAGTTTTTCTCTCAATCTATAAAAAGAACCCATCAAGCCATCTATTCCCATCTCCGTTTGCTTCACTCAAACCAATCCTTAATTCTGTGTCTTGAAAGACAACTAGAAAATATCATCCAACCTCTCTCTCTCTCTCTTCTCTTGAGTAAAAAATTTTGTTGGCGCAGAGTGGATGAAAAAAAGGCAGAGTTTTTGCATTCATGAATCAAAAAGAAGGTGATAATTGTCATTCAAACTCTCAAAAAACTATTCACCACCCCTTCCCTTATCCTACTGACCCAACAAGATGCTTTTTTGAAAGTCTTTTTATCTGGTTAGGATCCTACCAGACACTACAAGAACTCAAAAAAGCAGATCAAGAAGAACTAAGAAGAGAACCAAACAAGCCCCTACTTTGTTGAATACACGACTGAGATGAACTCCCTTCTTTCCGTCTCCTTTGTCGTCCGGTTCGCTGCTGAGACGCCGCGGAGCAACGAAATCTCAAGCCCATTTACAGACGTCTTCTGAAATCAAGAGGGTGCGCCCAAGAATTCTGATTTCCTCCGTCTCTGTTATTTAGTTTTTTTCAGTGCAGAGCATATATTGAGCAATGGCGACAAATCTTCATCATCGTCCGCACCGCCTGCTCCTCGAATCGAGCGCGCCGTCATCCAACGGAAGTAGGAATGATCGCGGGTACGCCAGCGAGGCAAACTTCGATACCAACATGGTGATTATCCTCGCAGCCTTGCTCTGTGCATTAATAGGCGCGCTGGGGCTAAATTCAATCGTGCGTTGCGCTCTAAGATGCAGCCGTAGGTTTGCTTTTGAAACGCCGGATGAGACCGCCGCTCGTCTAGCCGCCACCGGCCTTAGAAAGAGTTCATTGCGTCGGATCCCCGTGGTAGTATATGGGTCGTCGTCGGGGCCAAATATTCCGGCCACAGATTGTCCCATTTGCATTGGAGAATTTGTAGATGGCGAGAAGGTTAGAGTGCTGCCAAGATGCAACCACGGCTTCCATATAAGGTGCATCGACACATGGTTAGCGTCACACTCAAATTGTCCAACTTGCCGGCAGTCGCTACTAGACCAACCGACGAGCTCTGACGCCGGGGAAGCTGATGCTGGAATCCCGAATCATGCAAATGAAATACCAGAGGGACAAGTGGATGTGCCAATAGCTGTGGATGTTCATGAGGTAAGTTAAATCTTGATCAACTTCAAAGATTTCACAAATCACAACCCTCCATTTCTCCTTGTTTGCTTGTTTTTATTTTATTTTATATTAGTACTTTCTTTTCATGTTGTTGGGTTGCTCATGTAATTATGCATAGAGAGACCAGAGACGTCTTTGCTAGTTGCAATGTCAAGGCCTACATGAAGGGTTTCTGTATATGATTAGTGTGATATTTAATCAAATTAGTATTTGGAATGTTTGTTTATCTGTGCTGCTGCACTGCTGCTCCACCACTCTCTCTCTCTCTCTTAATCTGAGTTATCTGCATATGATGAATGATATTTTCCCCAAAAGAGAGAACAAAAAAAGAAAAAAGTTGTGTTGATTTCTCCTATTTCTTTTATAATTAGTGGGTTGCTGAATAGACAGAACTTGGTTTTGCATAATACAAGAATACTCCACTCGAATATGAAAATCATGTCATATTTATATCACATTATTGGAAATAGTACACCCTTTACACTGGAATATTTACAAGTTCATTGGCATATGAGAAAACTATAAATCAAAAGCAATGCTACTTTCCACGCTAATTGTTTTAAATGATTCACATGAAAAGTCATTTAAAACACGTCCACAAAAGTGCTTAACTTGGGGCACTTTCACGTGCATGGCACGTGCCACTCTCCGGTCAATTATTATTCAAAGTGGTTTGCATTGCCAACTAAAGTCAGTTCGGAGGTTTTGATTCCTTTATTTTGAGTTAAAAGTCGAGTTATTGGGGCATAAGGCATCAATCTCTCTTTTCTTTTTGTAACTTCAAACTTCCATGCTCTCTCTGCAATATGCCCTATAGAATGTGTGGGCACCCTGACAACTCAAAATGTTGTCAGAATACTATCTTGAGTGAGATCCTACAACTTTTACTAATTTCTTTACAAAACGGTTCATAATTGTTAGAATGATTTAAGCAAAAAGTTTGATTAGCTAGCCAAAATGAAACTTTGGGTTAAAAATCATGCACTCACATTCAGCTAGCTAATTTAACAAAAAAATTGGTGAACTGCAATAGTGATGATCACTAATTACACTAACTAGTTAAATGTAACCAAAAAAAATAAAAAACTATCATTCTCTGTCCAATCTCCTCTCATTAAAGAAATAATAGAGAGATACTTGAGAAATAATATTTAAATGGCATAGTAAACGTTGATAGCTAAAATAGAAATTAATTTGCTTAGATGAAAGTGAATGAATGCGCTTCTAGTAGCTAACTTGTTGAATCATATACTTTTAATCATTTTAATAATTATAAACTATCAATTTGTAAAAGTTGTAATAGAATCATACATGGGAATTTGGCTTTTCAAATAAAAAATGATATTCCTTGAAGTAGTAACAAAAATTACTATTGGATCCAAATTACAACTAGGATGGCTATAATAAAGTTGCTGTCTTGAAACAACCGAGTAACCCAGCAGGAGATCATCTGAAGATGAAAATTCTTACAGAGTCCTCTTGAAGTCCAAAGTTCTTCCTACCTTTTTCTTGGTGTCAGTAGTATAATATGGGAGCTTGTTTAATTATAGAAAGTAAAGAAAGTAGAGAAAAGGGAAAAGCCAATAGAAAAAGGAAGCATTTCTCAAAAACTTTGGTAGGCTATAAGGAAAATTTAGTGTCTGATTTGATAGCCTTTTCTTATCAACTTTCCCTTTTGCCCTGTTCGATTTGATGGCCATTTGGGGAGAAGCATAAGGAACACAAAAGAATCCTCATTTGTGTGATTATAGAATGGAATCTTTAACTCTTTTTCTTCTTCTTTCTTAATGCATTAATTCATGCACTAATTAGCTTTAGACATGTCTAAGTAAAGAGGATACCTCTAGCAAAGCATCTTTCATCATTTGGGAACACCTCCCCCTCTTGGACCCGATTGATGAACATAAATCTTTTATAGATATTTCCTTGATTCGGAAGATTGCGGCAAAGAATTTTACTTTTGGAGGAAGAACAACCCTTTTCAAGCAATGTGTAATATGACAGTCCACTATATATACACATACATTTTGTTGCGCCACTATGTATGACATCGTACAAGGACACACGTACCACTTCCGGCGCAAAAGTTTGTCAGGGATTGCACCCAATTGACGATCAAAAGCTACGCCGTATTGTAACAATTCATCAGCGAATATTTTCAGATCAGTGGAACATATTTCCAACTACTTCAAATAAGAATAGGCAAAGAAAAAGACGACCTCTCACTTTTGTGCTCTGTAATTCTTTTTTATCTTGTGTAGTATGATTCGTTGAAGGATTTACCATAATTCATTTCCTTAATTTGGAAGTTGGGCTAACATCAGAGTTGATTAGCCCGTAACTTGGATTTTCTTGGATGTTGGGAAGTATTGATTGAATGTTTTCTGATCATATGGGTGAACCAATATATTAATGATGCAAAGGGATTAGCTGCTGACCTCTTGAAAACCATTTCCGATCCAAAGCTCCAAGCCAAAAACCCCCAATCAAATTAAAACCATTCCATTTCCCCCAACATAAACGCACAAAACCAACAATCCATTAATTCGCCATGCACAGCAGAGATTCAAGGACAAAAGCATCACTTTGAGGAACAAAATGGAAGCAACTTTCTAAGTTCAAAACCATAAAAAAAAAAAAAAAAATATTGATAGAGCAGCATAACGAGCAGGCTTTTGCCCTCCATGGACAAAGTTCCAATCAGAGCAGCAAACAAAGCACCAGAAGACCCATAATAAGACAAGAAAAGTAGGTAAAATATTGTTCATTTAGATAACTCGGCAGAGAGGGTGTTAGCTAAGGAGGATATGGTTGTCTGAGACACCCCTCTGGTCCCTCCCAAGTACCATTTCTTGATCATCTCCACCACATTTGCGTTCTCCACTTTGATTTTTGAGTCCTTCCCTTCAGTCGAAAGAACAATCTGACACATAAAAATACACGCACGGCATGATACCATTAGCAAGGAATATTATAGAAATATATGTAAGATCATGGACATTAATATTAACGCTAGCAATTTTTTATATGATCTGCTAAAGACTTTTGTCTCGTTTAATTAAATAAATTGGGTTAGAATTGACTTATTTAGTTTTATATTCATGCCTTAACATAATCCGAATGGACACGAGAATGTGAAATGCCACCCTAATTAACATTGATATGCCTTATAAATGAGCTAATGTTACTAAGATTGAAATTTTACCTCGGCGGTGGCAGAAGTTGCTGGAAAATGATATGTGATGATGGAATTTTTCTTGAAATAAGCAGACTGGAAGAATTCAACAAGTTTCTCCAAGGCTGCCTCCTCCTCCTCTTCATACTTGTCATCGGCAGCCAATCTATCCCTCACAGCGCTCTCTAGCTGGACTCCATATTGGGAACCCTTGATCTCCTTGATCACCACTATTCTTAGAAATTTCTCCACCGGAGCTGCACATATAGAGAGAGAGATCAGAGAAGTTGTTTTTAGCAATAACCAAGTGGCTAATATGGTGGTATAGTACCGTTGATCATTATAGTACTATACATCAATAAGTATACCAGAAATAAGGGCATCAAAGAAGTCATCATCTTCAGCTAGAACACCTCCAGGTTTACCCTTCCATTGCTGCAGATGCTTCACAATTTCAGGTTCCAAATAAACTCCAATTGCTGTGAACTTAATTTGGAGAAAGTGTATCTCAATGTCCGTAATTCCTATGATCACACCAAGAGAAGGAAATTTTGTTCAAAGTGAGGTTGTTAGGAGAGAAGAAGCTAGAGTAGAATGCACGATGAACAAGAACAACAATTGATGCATGACATGTTAAACTTATGTACCATGGCCCAGCAGAGATAAAGGCTTTGTGGTGGTAATCTCAGGAGGAAAGGGGATTTCATCCACCATAATCATTTCAGTACCCACTGATGCAGCACACATCAAGAGCCAAGTTCAGGTGAGAAATATTAGAAGAAAAAGAAAGTACAATTAATGAAAAAAAAAATGAGAAAGAGGTAGCCTTACTGGTTGTTGTGCTTTGTAGGGTCTCTGAGACAATGCAGTGATGAGAAAGAAGAGGGGAAAGAAAGCCTTGTCAAAGAAAAGGAGGATGGTAGAGCTGATATTTAAGGCTCTTTTTGGTGTTGCTGTGGTAGCTGACACTTCTTCTTATGTGCCTTCCAGTCTTGGCTTAAGGATGGTGGTAGGTAGTGGGGGTTGCTGAGCTTGTGATTCTATCTCATTTTCTTCAGCTTCATGCCCCCTGTGCCATGTCACACTCT
Source organism: Carpinus fangiana (assembly GCA_006937295.1). NCBI lineage: Eukaryota > Viridiplantae > Streptophyta > Magnoliopsida > Fagales > Betulaceae > Carpinus > Carpinus fangiana. Next base: position 14,103,616 of record CM017321.1, on the reverse strand, counting down.
TGGCCCTTGCCCAAACTCTTTGCCCTCACCATGCCTTATTTGCTTTGTGTGATTGAACATATAGTCGATTATCATATTTGTTCAATCCAAATTACATTTTGAGGCGGGGTCGGCTCAATGTTTTATGGGACTTTAGGCGAAACCTAAATGAGGCCTCATTTTTGTTTTTTAATAAAAACCCACCAAAAAAATTGACAAAAACTCATACAAAACCCACAAAAAAAATCAAGCACAAAAATAAACATTACAATATATATATCAATTTTATTTTTTATTTTTATAAATCCTTACTTGATGCTCCTATTTCAAACAATACCCACTCAAAAAATTGTCAAAAAACACATAAAAACCCACAAGAAAAAATCCATACACTTTTTTAAGTACAAAGATATTTACTTTTATGGATTAATTGGTTTTATTTTACTGTATACTTATTATATTGGGACTTATTAATTAAATTGAGGCATTTTTTAAATTACTTACTTATTATGGTTAGAGACCTTAAGTTTTTATTAAAAAAAAAATGAGGCCATAAATTAAAAAAAAAAATTATTAAAAAAATTTTTGAACAATTTTTTTTTTTTAGGCCTTATTAATCCAAAAACCCTAAGCGAGCACCTCACTCGCCTAGTGGTGGCCCTGTTTTGAGGCCCTGGGCGGGCAGTAAAACATAAAGCATATGGTTTGAATTGTGAGACATTTCCTAGGCATTAACCAGGTTTGGCCGTTGGCGTGTTGGTTTGGTTCGGGTTTGAAATTACAATTGAGGCCTTATGGCTAGCAAGTATCCACGTGTTGGGTTTGCATAACCACCGCTCAGTTTACCTACCTCCCATAAATAATTATCATGTTGATTATTCCGCCGTTGGGGTCGTGACTGATGACCATATTTTTTTTAAGAACAAGTAGATAAATGTCAGGTTAATAAATTTTTTTATATTTAGTCTATATTTTTTTTATAAATTTAATAAATCAACTAAATTTAATGATTAATTTATAAAATAAATTAAATTAAATATGAAAAAAAATATTAACTCCTAGCATTTTTTCATTTGGTACGTACATATGCAAAATAAAATTATGAAATACAATGGCTATTTGATCTTATTGAATAACCTAAGTGAACAATAATTAAAGACACGTGAGTCACGTGACACTCTCATCCTCCATCTCTAGCGTATAAACACAGGACACAAAAAGCCCAAGCAGCGAAACAGATAGTTATCAACTCATTCTCTATAGTTCGATTTTGAAAGCTCAATATCTTATAAATGAGAAATAAAAGATTTTGTCTGTAATTGTGTAATTGGCGTAGGAGAGTGATAAAAGAAAAGAAGTTTAACTTGTATTAAGATGAGCCTTAAAACTTAATTCTTACCGTTTTCGATCAATAACTGACACATAATAAAAAACATAAAAGGTGCAAAAAAATAACTTGAACCATAATACACTAGATTTGAGCTCATTTGAACTTAAAGAGAAAAGAACTTCAAAGAATACACCTAGCCACGGTTGGGTCACGCCAGTGGGTCTGCTATGACCCAGCCGTGAGTCACCTTCTCCAACGCTATGAGTAAATTTTCTGGCCTTTAGGGTGATAAAAACCTTAAAAGGTTAACCTTACACTTTTATGTTTTAGTTTGAATCTTTAATCGAGTTTTTAAGGCATTAGAAACGAGTTTTAAGGTGGGTCATGACGACCAGACCCGTGGCTGGCGATATCTAGGCCAGACCCACGCTAGTGTGGGTCTGGCTTAGGTCTCGCTAGCTACGAGTATTTTTTTTTTATTTCTCATTTTTATTTTTCTTAGATAAATAATATGTCACATGGTGATTGGATTATATAAAATGGCTAATTTACATTACGACCGGATGACTCTCAAAGAAAAGTAGACAGTTGGGCTTGGCAGGCCAGCCTTAAAGACGAGCCGGGCTGTGTATAAAGGCAGAGGGCCCTTTAGGACCGGACTGGGTCAAATGAAGAGGTCCACTTCCGTTGAATTTCAGTTGTCTAAACTAAAGTTAAAGCTCAGTTCCAAATATATATGAGTTGGTGGGCTGACTTCAAAATTTTCTCAAGGTCAACTTTGACGGGCGAGATCTGTGACTCTTTCGTATTGGGTCCAGAAAAAAACGAAAAAAGAAAAAAGAAAAAAAGAAAAAGAAAAAAGAGAGATTCCCGGTGAGGTGGAATCTGTTTGCTGATGTGTAACTGGCTTTAACGTCATTGGTCAGGATTTGGACGCGGCATACGTGAAAAGTGTGCCAACGTACAAAGTGCATGCGCTTTCCACGATTTGCCACGCTCTTTTCCCCCAACACCTTCTTATAAACACACATGTAAAATGTTTTACACCGCCCCCAATGCAAGCACCGTATTTTATTTTCTTATTTTATTAAGCTGATTAAAAAAAAAAAGGAAATTCTAATACATTATTAAATTATATCTTTAAAATTGTAAACAAATTCAAAGACTAATAAATAATGAGATAATATATATAATATATCATTACAAATAATTAAAGAAAAAAAAAAAGAAAATAGAATGGCTAATGAGGGTGATTGCTGAGTCAGCGTAAGGAAGTAGAGCGTCGCGTGTGAGGCTCGTGGAGAAACGCAGATACACGTTGTAAATAAGGCGGGACACGTGGGGGGAAGCTTCCCTCCTGAAACCGTATAGGTGTTTGCGTAATTTCGTCGTAGCGTCTTCAACTCGGTATCATTTAAGAGCACGACCCTCAAAAAAAGGCAAACTGAACTGGGAGCTTACCAATCTTGACCGTCCAATCATCCAAATCTCTGCCTCCACATGATTATTACTTTGGTTATCCAATTTATATAGGACTCTAACACTACCATTACATAAGCCACAACGAGAGCCGGATCCAAGAAACTTTCTGTTCTTGTTGTTGGCTCCTACGCAATTCCAATTCCGTTCATCGGAATGGCTTCCTCGTCGGCTCTGCGCATTCCTCACGGCGTTTCAAATCTCCGGGTATTATTGGATAGCAATCCTGCGAATCAGAGTACTGTTAGACGACCATGTTCCTTTACGATCCGCAACCCAAAAGGAAGAGGAGAGTCGGTGAAGATGGCTGCCACCGCCGCCGCCGCGACTGCCAGTTTTTCGAACAAATTAGAGCCTCTCAGAAGTTGCGGGAAAAGCGCGACTGTTGCCGGCGAAAAGCTGGACCAGTGGATGCGAGAATCGGTGGTGGACATCGTGAAGAACCTACGCGAGGCGCCGCTGTTGGTGCAGGTGTTCANTAGCGTCTTCAACTCGGTATCATTTAAGAGCACGACCCTCAAAAAAAGGCAAACTGACCTCGGAGCTTACCAATCTTGACCGTCCAATCATCCAAATCTCTGCCTCCACATGATTATTATTTTAGTTATCCAATTTATATAGGACTCTAACACTGCCATTACATAAGCCACAACGAGAGCCGGATCCAAGAAACTTTCTGTTCTTGTTGTTGGCTCCTACGCAATTCCGATTCCGTTCATCGGAATGGCTTCCTCGTCGGCTCTGCGCATTCCTCACGGCGTTTCAAATCTCCGGGTATTATTGGATAGCAATCCTGCGAATCAGAGTACTGTTAGACGACCATGTTCCTTTACGATCCGCAACCCAAAAGGAAGAGGAGAGTCGGTGAAGATGGCTGCCACCGCCGCCGCCGCGACTGCCAGTTTTTCGAACAAATTAGAGCCTCTCAGAAGTTGCGGGAAAAGCGCGACTGTTGCCGGCGAAAAGCTGGACCAGTGGATGCGAGAATCGGTGGTGGACATCGTGAAGAACCTACGCGAGGCGCCGCTGTTGGTGCAGGTGTTCAAGGAGGATGCCAAGAATGAAGAGGCGAGGATGGAGACGGATAAGGCGGTGGCGGAGGAGGATTGGTTGGCGAAGAAGGGAAAGTGGGAGAGCGGAGAGGCTCCGATGCCGCAAGGGGTTATATTCGTGGAAGAGCTGGCAGAAGAGGAAGAGGAGGGCGAGAGATATTCATGGGAGAGTGAGTCGACGACGCAGGCGTGGGGGATAGTGGTGCAGGGGAGAGGCGCGGCGGCGGATTGTGGACCCGCGTGCTATCTGTTGAAGACGAGCAGGGTGAGGGGGTTGGGCTCATTGTGTAGCACCCACTTTTGTTTGGTGAGGGTCAAGGGCTTCAGGGAAACGGCGGCGTCTCAGCTCAAGAATTGTTGGTTGTTGCAGCGTCTCAGCTCAGAAGGTTATTGATCGGTCATCGGCCGGTGCATTAGATTCTTTTTTGTAAATTTGAACAAATATTAATTGCAAATCAGGATTAATTCTTCGATCCATATTGATTCCTTTATTTTGGATTGCTTTATGGTGTTGGGCTTTAACAAATGACGAGTTGTTGCACGGTCCGGTCCAGCTAGCAAGGGTCATATATCATATGTGATGGGCTTTTACTAAATATTATTATTTATGGTTATACAAGAAATATTATACCATGCGATCTTTTTTATTTTATTTTTGTTTTTTGAGTTTGTTTGTTACCATTTGTAGATTATGTATATAGAAGTATGAAATTGTTTTATTCCAAATAAAAAGGAAAATGAATAGATTTTATTTAGTTATAAATAATAAATTAATCAAACAATATAAACAGATTATATATTAACAAATGAAAGAATATATAATTTTTAGGGGAAACTTCATTTTGGCTCCTTAAAACTTCTACGCGATTTAACAAATCTCTTAAACTTTAAAATCTCATACTTTAGACTTTGAACTTTGAATTACTCTTAATTAATACCTTTACGTTAATTTTAACCCTTAAAAATACAAAAAAAAAAAAAAATTCATAATTTTCGTTTTTTTTTTTAAAAAATAAAAACGTTTAGGANAAAGTTTACCTTAATTTTTAATAACTTTTTTGTATCAAACAACCTTATGCATTTGAAGAGAAAAACAAATGAGGATATTTTTGTAAAGAATGAATAAGTCGACTTATGAGCACACCAAAACTTATCATATTTCAAAAATCTTATCAAATGGAGGGTTAGATTTGGCGATTAGGGTTAAGTAAATTTTGGAGCCAAGAGAAAGCACATGAGCGGCACGTGCAGGAAAGTCCCTCCAACCTCGTTGGATTTGAATTTGAAAACTAATCCCGGCTGTCAATGTGTTACCTCCCCACTCCCAGGCTCCCCTAAAAAACACACATATTGTCATATACTAATACTGTACATGCGACGCGAGCGAGCCAACTTTTGGCTGCGCGGTCTCCTTTGTAAATTCAAATCAAATCGACAATCATCATTTTGGATCTCTTTTCTCCTACATCCTCTTCATCCCTCCCATCCGAGTCCAACCCCTTTCAATCTATATCTTCAAACTCCAACCTTAACCTTCAATTCAATATTCTTCTTAACCCATTTGACTTTCCCCGCTCGTTTTTTTTTTGGGGTCAAATTCTTATCCCTACGAACCAGATTTGTTTTGTTTGTTTTAGAAGAGGGAAAGTGCTAAAAATTTTGTCTTTGAAGAGATATGGAAGGTGACGGCGGTTCTTTATTGGTACCCAGATCGGCTGCAAAGGTTGGCTTCTCTTGTCATTGGGTTGGGTTTCTGTTAGTGAATTTGTCTTTCTGTATACGTTTCTTATGGATCTTTGTTTTCTTCTTTCCGGGTGATTTTAGATTATGGAAGAGAAGCGGAGTAATATCGGAATCGCAGAAAAAGATGACCCTAGTCGTAAGCGGGTTAAAATGCGAGATCTTGAATCCGTGTGTCGTTCTGAAGGTGAAGTTTTACTCAACTCTTCCCATTTTTTTTTTAAATTTTTAATTTTTTTTTGTGTGGAGATTAATGTATTTAAGTTTTTGAATGGTTAGGATTCAGCCGGTAAGTGTTTTAAAGGCGGGTTGTTGAAAATTTGTCTGGTTTTTGAAAATGTGCAGTCTTTGTGCTCCTCTTTCAGTTGAATGCGTTGCCCCCTATCATTTATTGAATTTTTCTCACTGTACGGTGAACAAGTAGTAATGCCATTTTGAATGATATTTTCTCATTTTCTGGTCTCCTGATTATGCAATACATGTAGAGTTCTGATGAAGCACTTTGTGCACTTAATCATCTTGTAACTACAATGAAGTAGAACCCTCAAAAAGTTCTGATTTACGGACAATGATGTCAAAGCAATTTAAAAGGGCCGCTCATTTGGCCTGGTTTTGAAACATATACGTAATATACCTACCCTTCATATTTGCTTTTTTCTTATACTTAATCGATTTCCTATGTGAGAATCCGGTTTTAAATTCAAAAGAAGTTAATTTCTACATTTGTCTACAGAAGTCAATACCCATCATCCAAAATCATTGAAAAACAGAGAGTTTTTCATTGATGAATTTAAACTTGTTGAAGAAGAGATGTCCCAAGTTACTGAGGTGCCTGTAACTTTGGATTTGGATGCTTCTCAAGTGGGAAAAACTCGAAAAAACACGTTCCCAAAAGCAGTCAATCTTGCCCGTGGAACAGTAGATCTCAATACTGAAGTTTCTGTGGCCAAAGTTTTGGCCTGTGGTGGTAGTCAGAAATGTGCTGAGAATTCCTACGAACTGTCTTTGCTCACGAAGCATGAGAGAGTACGAGATAGTAATTGTGTGACCTCAAGAGGCATTGGCTTGGATCTTAATGCAGAAGATGTCTCTAGCTCAGTGAACCAGGAGACATCTTATCCTTCCAAAGTTCACGATCATTTGAAGTCAAGAGATTTCTCCGATTGTGGGAGCTCTATGGGCCCATTGGAAGCGGTAGATCCAAAAAGACGTTGGGAGGAGATGAAGCAAAACGGTTTTCTCTCTTCTTCTTATGGACGCATTCCAATGCCAAAGCAACGTGGAAGGAAAACTAAAGATTACGATAACAAGAGAAAGATGGAGCTTGCGAAGAGAGAACAGGTTGACCGGTTTGCTAAGATTGCTGCCCCAAGTGGACTGCTGACCGGATTAAACCCTGGGATTATAAACCATGTGAGAAACAGAAAGCAGGTCCACTCGATCATAGAGTCCCTCGTAAGGTCCGAGAAACTTGAAAATGGCAACATGGGACATCTGAAAAGTGGAACTACAGAAGCTGGCTACAGGAAAGACCTAGAAAATATGAATGATCCAGGAACACATCGAGTCAGTTTTTTTCATGAAGATGGGCCTTTAAGTTCTTTGTCTGGGATCAGGCGGACAAAAGAATACCCTTTACCAATGAATAGATCTTCTCATTTGATTATAGAGGGCAAAGGTGGACATAGTGACCCCAGCATGGTAGAAAGGGTTCGTGGTAAAAGTCGTGCCTCACACTCCAACCCTGTCAGTGAGGATGATACGCTAGAGCTGAAGTTGTCATCATCAACTCAGGCATCTGAGAATACTAGCTGCTTGTCTAATGAGGAAGCAGTAAAATTTGCCAGCTCTTTTAAAGGTTATTATACAATTCCTTGATATCTTTGCTTCGTTGATGCTTTAAATGTTTACTGCCTTCTTTATTCCCTTTTCACAAAATTTTGTTCAAAAAAAGTAGAAGACAGTCTGCATAAAAAGTTAGTATGTTGTTGGGAGCATAATCGTTACTGATGGGTACAAGAAATTACGTATTCAGTAATACACTCTTTGTAAAAGAAGAAAATGGAGATAGTTCCACATGCAATAAGTAGGATTGAAGACCAGGTGATATTATACATAATTAGGCATTAGTAAAGATGGCTTTAATTTTACAATGAGAAAAAAAAAAATCAGTTTAGATCTATTATTTTTTCTTTTTCAGCTGCTACTGTTGCTTCTCAGTGGTTAGAACTTCTTCAACAAGATGCTCAAGGACGTCTTACTGGTATGCTCTTGTCTTTATACTATTACACGAGATTGTAGAGGGTGCTTTACTCATATTTGTTTGGTAATGTATGTTGTTCTGTAAATGCAGCACTACGACGTAGCAAGAAGAGAGTTCGAGCTGTAATTACGACAGAGTTGCCTTTCTTAATATCAAAGGAATTCTCATCTGATCAGGAGAATAATCCTTATGTCACGAAAAATTCCACTGATGGAGTTTTCAATAGTGCAGCTGCAGACATGCATCGAGCAAGATGGAGCGCTCTGTTTGATCAGATGGATAAAGGGCTTACTGAAGAAGAGAAACACCTTGTGAGTATATCAAAGAGAATTCTGTTTCACTTGCAGCTTTAAGAAGTAATTTGGCTGTATTTAAAACAGCGAAATATCCTGGCCTTAGAATCTGCGCTGTAGGTGTGGTGCGTATGCACCTTCAACAGACATGGGACACGCAATTTGACCTAAGTGATTCTTTTCTCCAATTAAAAATAAGGGATAACGCAGCTTATTTTTAACTAAAGTGTCTTTCATCAAGATCTTCTCTTCACCACAACTAAAAATCTTCTTTTTTTCTCAATGGAAAAGAGAAGAATGATTTCTGCCAAATCAACTGCTTGAAATTCCTCTGGATGCTTCGTGATGGAATAGAATTTAATTTTTGTTTGCTTTATGTAAATTTCTCTGCAGAACGTTTTATAAGGCTCAGTATCTTTAAGGGTTTTCTTGATCATGTATTTCAGGAAAGTTGGTTGAACCAAATAAAAGAAATGCAGCTTCATTGTGACCGGGGTCTGCACCATATCCACTGGAACATGAGTTTTGGCCTGAAACAGCTGGGACCATCAGAAAATGAATCCAGGTAAAGCCCATTGTAGTTATTTCTGCTATCATCAACCAATTATACTCGTGGATATGTCCTAGTGGTACGTTGTATGCCTTATTTTTCAGCTCTAGTAAGCACGCTTATATCTTATTTACATATAAATGGAGTGAATTGATGTATGATACGGCGGGCTGGTCTATGAGTATTCCTAATTCAATTAGATTACAAATTTTGATTTACAGTTTTGGAAGGGAGGGAGAAGGAGAATCCAGTCTATGAAAGATATTTTCTGGGTTATAACACATTGCCGTTATGAAGTTAGAAAAGTGTCAAGCTCAAGCATAAGTGATAAGTGATAAGATTCCTACATCTGTTGGCAAGAGCATGCACCTTGAATTGGCTTTGTAAACTTGGACTATTCAAAAAAATCTTGTGTTCTATAATCACTTAAATTTCTAAATTTTCATTGCAGTAGAGTAAGTGTTACTGAGATTGAGTAAAGGTAGCTTTGTTTTTTGTCCAAAGAAAGAGTAGATAGAGGTTTACTTTGTTGTGGAAGTCCATATTTTGAGACCCAGTTATTGTGCGTTTACCTTCAAACTGTCCCCTGGAAATTTTAAACTGATCTTCTTGATTCAAATGTCCTGTGGAACATTGAATCACCTTTTTCTACCATAAACATGTTAAATCACAGACCAAAATCGAGCCTAAGGAGTTGAATTGTAATTTATCTTTACCTTATTAAGTTGTACCAAAGGTAAAAGTTCAACGTTTGCTAAGCCAGTCAATTTGTTTCGAACTGGTGTTAAAAAGCATGGTTATGTGGTTTCTTGTCTGGATACAATTTTTGTTTTGCATCACAGCTTCCTTCAATTTTTTTAAAATAAATTGTCACGTTTCTTTCTTCTATTTGATTCATAATTAGAGAAAAATATTGTTGCTTTACAAAGAAATGAATTGTTTGGTATTCTTGCAAGTTTTTCTCTATATTTGTAATTAGGATGTTGTAAGCTTTCTCTAATAGGTTATTCTTATATTTCATTATTGTACGTGGAAATAATAAAAAGACAAATGAATGTTGTACTTCTAGATGTAATAAATACTTGTCCACAGATCAATTCAGTGTAAGTTGCATGTCATCTGTAAAAATTACGAACTTTTTGTGCAAAATCGACCCTTGCATTTTTAAGTCTTTTGGTAGAAGCTGAAGTTTCAAAAGGAAGTCATGAACTTTATATGGATCGAGATTAAAAGATGGAGATGATATGTATGTATCCCATTCGTCGGTTGTAGCTCTAGACAAATGTATGCCTCTTGCCTACAGCATAGGAGTCGTGTATAAAAGAACTCAAGTTCTATCAGGGTGTGTGAGTGAATTTGCCAAGTAAAAAGAAAAACATTACACAGTGGGATCACTTTTTTCATCTTGCAGATCAAGAAAACTGGATAATTCGGATAAGGAACTAGCTGTTAGGGCTGCTGCAGCTTCCATTTACGCGACGTCCAATTTTCTGTTGTCGGAGAATGTATCTTGTTTCTGATCATAACTAGCCTCTTCTCCCCTCTGTCTAATCATATTGACCTTTTTCTCCATGGTGCCAGCCTTGATAATTCTCCATGTGCTTTAACAACTAGTGCTTAGGTCTCCCAGATGGGAAAAGGTTCTGCTGAGTTGATGAGCCCTGTAACATCAGAAGTGAGATCAATTTTTTTTTTCTTTGATCGAATGTACTTGCTCTCTTTTACGGAAGTAGTGGCAGTATCTGATAGTTAAAAATGTAATGTAATTGATCTGAAAATTGTTGTAAATGTTCACTTCATCAGTTAAAAACATTAAACTGTCGGTGAATTTCAGATTTCTAATGTACTTCATCAAAAAAATGTTGTAAATGTTTTCTCTTCCTGGGTTTCTATTATGAGAATTTCACTTTATCAGTTACTAGCTTTTCTTCACTTTGTTTGTGTGTCATTCTCATCCATTATTGTAAAGTGTTCACTGAAAAGTATTTGAGAGAAAAAAAGGGGTCATTTGTAAGTTGTGGGGATATAGATTAATTGCTAATAATCTAAGCAACAAAATTGCCGAAAATTGTTATCCAACATTTGGACAGAATGGCAACTCAAACTGGATAAAAACGTAGTACCGGGTCAAAGCAACATCCAAATTTGGGTTGCAAATAGATTGTTCAAAAGTTAGTTGCATGAGAGAGGGAGTCTGTGAAACCAACAAATTGAAGTAGCACCAGATCTTATAAACCAAAATTGATTACACGTTCGTTTTCCTTTTATACACATGCTTTACTTAAATACAACGTTGCTCAAACTAAAGCAAAGACGACTATAACAATGCTCCTCTCTCCAACCTCATCCAGGTTTTCCCAAATCAGCAATGACAAAGCTTCCATAATTTACAGGGCCTGAATAACCATGATGTTCGCTTGTAAGAAATACTAACAATACAATTACAAACAAGAACCCTCTTCCCCTATAGAGTTGCAAAATATTTCAAACGTGGGATATTGGTAACCAAGTATGTTTTACAGAACATTTCCATTTGGTATGCTGCAACTCTAGAGCCAGTTTGGTGCTATCTTGCTTGACATTGGCTTCATGGACGGGTCATCTGAAACCTTGGCGAGTGAGCGATACTGCAATTTTACACTTTCTGCATTGTCCAGTGTCTTGACTACGTACCTACAAATGAGTATTGCATCAGTAATAAAAGCAAATTCAATTTTTATTATTTTAGATTCGATGGAACAATTCAAGACAAGTAGTATTATGGTAAATGCACATTACTACACCAGATAGCTTAACCAAGAGAATCTGGCTCTTTCTGATGTCTCATCCCCCATGATTCTTTCTATCCTGCCTTTTGTTTTCTATTCTAACTTAGAATCAAATCTATCAATTTGCTTGAAATGATGCTTATTGGTCTGTTCCCAAAACTGTTTTTTGATATAAGCTACTGAAAGTTCAATTGTCACTATAACTTCATCCGCACAGGTACAGAGAAAGATATCTGCCGCGATGCAAATATCAGGTCAGAGAAAAAAAAAAGTTTGATCTCAACCAAATTCGTCTTCAACATCAATGCCTATACCACACCACTACAAGGTTCTAAATGCTGTATGCCAACTCAACATTCTTCCAGCATTCAAAGAATGCATTTAAGAATAGGCACCTGCTACAGTAATTCATCCTATATGACCATCCAAGTACATTATGAAGATTCCAACTCTCAGCTTAGTAATGTATCAGTCCCAACTATTTGGCACAAATACAAAATTCTTTCTTCTTCTTCTTCAGGTCTATATAGAGCCATAACCTCCATTAGATCTTTAGTGTTGAAATTCAGACAATGTACATCAAGATAGGTGTCTTAACTAATATTCAAACCTTAAAATCTGTAGACAAGGGAAGGGAAATGAGTAGAAAAATGTCTAACCATCCATTTAAGCATTGCGTTGTAACAATAGCCTCACGTCCAACAAAGCGCTGTGGTGTCCTCTTGTTCCCCTGATCCATTTTCCCTCCAATTATTAGTTTCAAGAAACTACTAAACAAGAATTACAAGAAAACCTTGGGCCTTTGTTTTCCATAGAAAAGAACCTTTATAATGACCCGGTCTGTCACTGCAAATGGAAACTGAACGCCTCTACCCCTAGAAGGATCCATGAGAGCTGAATCACCAAAACCACCCTTGTCCTACAAGAAACAAAATAGATATTTGAAATGAACTTTCAAGGAAAATGTAATGACAGTTGCAAGTAGCCAGGCTGTCCATTCTCAAGCCAGACTGGCTGAAAAATTAGTACCATAATGTACAAAAAATTATGACAGAACATGCCATACAATAGAATGTTGAAAGACAGCAATAGGGTGCAAAGCTGCATCGTCAAAAGATAGGTCAGCCAGATCAAACTACACAAGTTAAAACTTGGCAATCTATCTTATTCATTTCCACCTATCCAACAAGCACAACAGGAAAAAACAGGAGAGCTGCATAATGTCAAAAAGACAGCATTAGGGTGCAGGGAGGCATTGTAGGACAGGTCCACCCAGATCAATTTGCAGAAGTATAAAAAAGAAAACTAGACCATAAGCTTTATGCATTTCCTTTTGGAAAACAAGGAAATTTGGCCACATATAGGATGTTCTCTTTCTCTCTCTCAAAACCACAGACATATAACATTCGTAAGGACATTTTGGATGACAATAAGGGCATTTTGCCACATATACACAGCTCTCTCACTCCCCTCCACCACACCCCCACCCCCCCGCGACACCCTGCTGCCTTCTCTCTCTCTCAAGATGCACTATTTCTAATGTCTTTATGAAACTTACAATTTTACAAAATTTGAGGCATAACAAGACTAACCTGGTCAAACCTTTCTCTCCTTCTTTTGGATGAGCGATAAAGCAGTAATTCTTCTTCCCGGCGGAATGCTTGTACAGCAGCTCGCAATGCTGAATATGTAAAGCCAACCCAAAAAAAAAAAAAAAAAAAAAAAACAAAAGAAAGAAAAGAAAATAATCAGACTAGTAACATACATTCTAAACATGACTTAAATAGTTCTTTTATATCTTTGGTTTTGGCTGTAACTGTTGCTGACTCAATTCCCAATTCTTGCAACCGTAAGAATTGTAAGCCTGTCATTATCATGAAGAAATTTTAACCTACTTCAGAACACCCCCCCCCTCCAAAAAATAGAGGCAAAAATAATAGATTTTAGTCCTTGGCTCTGAAGTCTAGGCTCCTTTTTTTTTTCCCTTCCTTTTTAGTTTCATCATATATCATCTCTCTCAGAGTGGACATTTACAATGTAAATCCCTCCAGAAACTCCAAATAAAAGTGTCTGGCATGGCAACCTTGGAACCACGGTACAGATGTTGCCCTTGCAATTGAGCCAGACACGCATGCATGAGTTCCTAACACCACAAATAATGCTAATAAGCTGTCCCACTAGAGGGTTTGTAACATAAGAATTCAAGTTGATGCACAATAAAAACAGGCTACAGACCACTACAAACTGTAAGAACTAGATTGCAATAATCTTTTATATCAGAATCTAGACTTACAGAGATTTGGAGCTATTGAGTCTTCCGAAATTGACTGAGAACAAGTGTAGCAAGATTTCTGAAGATGCATCATAAGATTTAATCAAAATACTATTTGATGACCACAATTCGAAGAAATGTCTAGTAGTACACTGATCCAAAAAAACTTCCAACCAAGGAAACAAGATGCCCATAATTAATTAATTCACAAAAAATCAAATATGAAACAGCAAGCGAAAAAAGGATGCTTGAGCATTGTAGATACGTTTATTGCTTAATATTGTAACACCACAAGAAAATTTTGTATAACTATCAATAATGTTCAGCAATAACCATATTAAGAGTAATTTCCTGTGAACTCACCACTCTAGTAACATGTTGTATTCCACCACCACCGAAGGAGTGTCCACAAGGTAATATCATCGCATCATCCATGAGAGCTCCCCTGAATAATGAAAAAGTGTGATTGAAGTATTAAATACGATTATAATCATGAACGGGCCAAAAGACACATTCACCAGAAAAAAATAAAAAATAAAATGCACAACGTGCCTGCACACATGCACACACACATAAGAACATACCTACATTCACATGTATATAAAACCAGATCATATTCTTATAGAAGAGCTAACAAAATGTTTTTTTATTTTCTTTTTGTTGTTAAACAATAAAGTAACCAAGAGAGCTACAACAAAAAGAAGCTCAAGATCAAATAAACAAACGTACGTGACGGGGTCGGAGAGAATCGCCCTGAGTGACTCTCCAGACTCACTTGAAACGGAAACATCCTTTCTCCCGCTAAACCCGCAGCCGTTGTCCACAACTGCTACGACATCCTTGTGCCCAGAAGAAGAAGCAGCAAGACCAGAAGACCCGTCCAAATACTGAGAGTAATACAAATCCCCATCAGGTTCCGCAATTGTGACCGCATTTTGGTAACCCCCGACTCTAAGCCTTCCCTGCTGCTGTTGATGATGATGATGATGATGATTATGACTGTCGCTCGTCGCGTGGTTCAGAGATTGACCCACGTTCCCATCCTTCCCCACCAACACCTCTCTACTACTACTCGACCCTACTACCAAATCCAATAACAATATTAAAAAAGAAGAACTAAATGTCACGAATTTGTAAAGTAAAAAAGGATTCGGAATTTCACAGAGATCTCACCAAACGTGGAATGGTGGTGCTTCGCTTTCCCATTTCCCATTCTATCGGTACCACCATTGTCAGCAGTGGCATTGGAATTTCTATCAATCTTATTGCCAGTGTTAGTGTCGTCGTGGTTGTTGTTGCTATCATCCACACCAACACCAACACCAACACCATTGACAAGTCGTTCGACTTCACCCTCGTCGACCTCGTCGTCGTCTTCGTCGACATCGTCTTCGTCGTCGGAATCGTCGGCGCTGGGCGTGGCAGCACCTCCATCGTCGTTCCAGTGGGTGCGGCGGAATTGGGGTCCATGGGGGGGCGTGAAGAAGAGCTTGTCGTCGATGAAGCCCGTGAGCTCCCGCGTGGTCTTTGGGCGCTGTGGGGCGGCGCAATTGAAGCGCAGGGGCATGGCTTCGTCTTGGAAGAGCAGGTGGTTGGAGTGGGAGTGGGAGTGGGAGTGGGAGTGGGAGGGTCCGATTCCCATTTCCTCCGACGACATTTTCAGTCCTCGCTGCGACGAAACCCTTTAATTTGGGGATTTTGAATTGGAATTGAGCTTAAATTTGGTTTGGGAATTTGGGAGCTAGGGCTTCGGGGTTGGGGTTGAGATGGGATTTGATTTTGTGTTCGCATCACTCATCGGATTAGATGGATTCCACGGCATGCATGACAAGAGCCAAGAGGTGATGATATGCCAAAATTTCGCTTTTGGCTCGTTTCCAATGCATCATTTTTTTTGCTACATCGCCATCTACTTTTTAATTTTAATTATCTTATTAATAAGATTTTCACAATTTACTTACTAATTAAATCGAAGTGATCTTCCTCATCCACATCATCTTCTTCTTCATCTTCTTCTTCTTTAAATATGACAAAAAGATTTCAAATATTAATTTTAACAAGAAAACAAAAAATATGTGTGTACTCCTACACCTACTTTCCACGCTTATTTTATATTAATTGATTTAACATATTTTAAGTATTTTTTTTTTATAATTACAAATAAATCGATAATTTTTTTTTTTAAAAAAAAAAATATATATATATATATATAAAACTTCCATTAATGAAATTTCATGAGCATACAGTTCTAAAAAATTATAATAAAAAATTATGAAGGTTACAAAGTTATAAATACGACTTCAAACTTCCGCTAACCCGTGTATAATTACATTTAAGAAATATATTTGCTTCGTGCAGACTAGATTTAAGACATAGGTAGCCCAAATACAAAACAAAAATAAATAATAAAAAACAACAAGAAACTAAAAATCCGGTTATAAGAATTAAACCCCTACACTGATCTACTCCATCCTCAACCTCAAGGCCAAGATAACAAATTCACCTTCAACTCGAAGACTAAGACAAACAAAATAAAAAACAAAAACAAAAACAAAAATTATTAACTAATTAAATTAATTATTAATTATTAACTACTTTAATTATAAAATAATTAATAAGTATTTATTAACTAATTAAATTAATAATTATTTTATCAATTATAAACTATTATGGTAATTTATAAAGAGTTTATTGTAGTAACGACAGATACACGAGTAATACTACAAGTCACTCTTATGTCCCTCTTGTATCGCTCTAAAAATGAGGTGGCTTCTAAATTCACAATTGACTCTGTGATTGATCATAATTAAATTTTGATCAAATGATAATTTTAAAAGCTACGTCATTCTTAAATGTTATTTTGTTTTGGCTTCTCAGTTGAGTTTGCTTCAGAATTGGATTGGGCCTGATTTTTTGAGAGTTTGTGCTGGCATGGATTGCAGCTGCGCAAGCAATGAAGTGAAGAGCAAAACCAGCGGGCTGCTCTAATTCCACGAGGCCCAGCAAGCATGGACTCAATGGACCTAACTTATTTTATACGACTCCTTGGGTTTAGGGTTGCTCACTATGTAAGCCCTGAGCAAGTTGTTCATGTGAATCCTGGACCCAAAACACAAATGTGAATGCAATCTATCAAACTCATTATTGGGATGCTTATTGCTTAGGGTTGGTTTGGTTTTGGTTTTTTTTTTTAAAAAAATAAATAGTGATTTTAAAACGTAGTTAATGACAACATAATTTTTACAATACAATTAAGAATATGATAAAAATCGTATTTTAGCCTTTAAAATCACAGCATCTTACTTGCAATTTGAAAATGTTGACTTTTTCACATTTTCAAACTGTCATTTTTTTTAAATGCATGCCCAATTGGAACACTTTCTATAATTTAGCCAACAAAATCACAAATTTCATAAATAAATTTGGTGTAGTAACAATAATGGAGGTAAATTTGAGTGAATTTTACATTCACAAAGTGGGTAAATATTGGAAGAGACGCCAATCTATATAACATCATATGCTCTCAGGACTCTCAGTTGGCTGCTACGTGCTTAAACAAAAGTTGAGAGGTATCATTTTGTCTCTCAATAAAGCAAGCAACAGAAAATACAAATAAAAAGAAAAAGGAAAAGTTGTCCTTTCTATTACTTTTTTTCATCTCTAAAGAATGAATGAGACCCTTCAATTTGCTTTTTGATGTTCAATCTCAACTCTCCAGTGCCCAATACATCTTTTGTTTATGAATATTAATTATCCGAAATTTTGTGAAATTTGAACAGCTTAAAAGAAGGAGATTGTAAAAACGGGTGAACTTGATAGTCGACTGCTTAGGTTGTTTGGGACAATCTAATAATAAAATATCGTCATTCTAAGCAAATGGGTTGCCATGTGTGTAGGTATATATATATATATATTAGAAAGAACAGATACTATTGTGAAGTGTTGAGGAATATTACAGAAGAGTAGGTATATCTTTCTGTACTTAAAGAGATCAAGGGGGGGACTTATATTCATAGGTATAAGAAAATTAAGATTATGAATGAGCCATGTGCCAGTAGATGATGACAAAGCCAACATATAATTAAGGTTCCCTTGGGCCCAACACCATTAGTATAACTTAAGAGCCAACAGCCCTAGGGACAACTCATTGTTTGTAATCTATGCACATGGCTATGAGTAATTCTATTCTTCTGACTCCCCACACCACATAAAGGGTGGTTTCTAATGCATTAAAGTTTAATTCAATAAGAAGAAAAAAGGGTAACTTATATGATTCTCCGATGGACCAATGGTGTCAAAGGAACAGAGAGACATTTAAGTGAAAGAAACCATGAAACTAATGCTTTGTATACACATGGTTAAAATTGTATTTAAGACACTTTAACGCTGACAAAAGAGTGCATTTAAAGAAAATTGAAAATGGAAGCTAAGGAGATGGGGTAACAAAACATAAAAAGACTTGCTTCTGTTCCGACAGCATCATAGTTTGCAATATTCTTTTCTCCACGCTTTCACCATCGTTATCTTTGGGGGCATTGGCTCTTTATTCTTTACCCTACCTTTCCCTTTTCCCATCGTGGTTGTTCCCCTCTGTCCATTATTCTATTCAGTAGCATGGATTATTTGCTTGAAGTGGGTGCTAAGAATCTTGCAAGTCCTCAGGCTCTTAAGTCCCTTTTGACTCATAAAAACTATATTCTAATACCTTCACCATTGCCATCATTGGAAATACATGATTTTGATAGATGGGTGACAATTGTTTAATGTGGAGCCTGAAAGTCAGATTTGCCCTTAATTATAAAGGATGTTAGAGCATTTTGTCCTGCTAATCGAAATCCTAGAATAGTAATAGAAAGAGATTTGACAATTTTAATAAATATTTGGTGAATTGCTACGGAGGTAGCCAAAATACCCCAATGTAAGTGATCTATGTGGTTTAGAAAAATGTATAGCTAAAAACAAGAGAAGTAATTTTTTAGTTAAGATGAAGAACAAATTTACTTAGGCCGATGTGAATGCCCTTCCTTAGTTGTTCATATTTTTGACAGGAGAGGTTTAAAACATTGGTTTGTCCAATACATACCAAAAACACTGCCACAGTACAAGCATTATATTGTTCCTGACTAGGAAAGCTCATCTTCCTAGTAATAATTGTCACATCCTTGTCTGAACCAATTGGAGCTCCACTAAGTGAGAAATCTACCAAAAAAAAAAAAGGTACAGTGGACAGGGTTGGCTGGAAAAGGGAAATACTGGGAAGAGAATGTATTAGCTGCCTAATACTATGAAATTGAGTAGAAAAATTACAGCCCCGCTCAAATGGCCAGCAAGGGCTTCCTTAATGATAGTATCAGTTCATAACTAAGACATAAGATTGAATAAGATAAAGGATTAGTAACATGGTAACAATATTCATTAGGGGAACCAAATCGGTACCCGGTGAAAAGGAATCCGGTAGCATGGCTATTACATAGAGCAGAAATACAAACATAAACGGGAAACAAGCATGAAAAACTGCAACAACAAAAAGATAAAAAGGAACAAGTGTTCCAACTATCAAATTTTTCTTCTCCCTAATAAAAACCGGATTCTTCTTCGCCGGACAACCCATCTTCAATCCCTTCTCCCAATCTTTGATAATATTAGCTAAAACTCATTCCAACTCCTCTTGGCCTTCTGAAGGGCATCTGATAAGCTCCAATATATTAACTACTTCACCCATGTCAGGCCGGTTTGATGGCACTTGCGATGTGCATATCAAGCCTAACTTCATTACGGGAATTGCCTCCTCAGCTGGGAAGTTACCCTGCAGCCTCCCATCAACACATTCCTCCACCCTGCCTTCTTCCAGTGCTCCCCTGACCATGTCACAAAGCACCACAACATCATCTTCCATGTACTCCACAGGCCTCTTCCCAGTAACCACCTCCAGAACTAAAACCCCAAACCCATACACATCGCACTTCTCAGTTATTTTTACTGTTCTACAGGCAAACTCAGGTGCCATGTACCCTAGAGCACTTTGAATCTTGCTGCTTAAAACATAACGATCAAGCATAGGCAACAATCTAGCTAGGCCAAAGTCTCCCACTTTAGGTTCACCTGTGCTGTCAATCAGGACATTGCTTGATTTTATATTGTAATGAATGATGTTCGATTGGTGCAAGTAAGCCAAGCTTTTTGCTGTCCCAAGTATTATACTGAACCTCTCATTCCATGAGAGGAAGTTTCCACCTAATCCTTCATGGAGATGTTTATACAAACTACCACCAGAGACAAATTCGTAAATGAGGAGCTGTAACGATGGAGTCCAGTAATAACCTTCAAGTGCCACAAGATTAGAGTGCCTGACTTTCCCCAATTTCTTAACTTCTCTTTCAAAATCTTCTTGAGACTTCACAAGACTTGAGACGGTGAGCTTCTTGATCGCAACTGGGTGTCCATCTCGGAGAACAGTCCGGTAGACTGCTCCAAACCCACCACGACCAAGCTCACAATCCTTGTTGAGCAAAGCATGTGCTCCCGTGCTGAAGTCAGGTTCGCCAGAAAACATGACAAGCTTGCCAGAGTTGGCATCTGTAGTAGGGGAATGGCTGAAGTCATCCCCAGCAGATAATGCGAGGGCTGCCGCAGATCTAGACGTGGATGACCTAACACGAAGATTAAGTACGGTGATGGAAATAACACCAACGACAATGATGGCAGCAGCTCCAATGGCGATGAGTGCCGAAATGCTGAGGATAATTCTTTTGTGACCAAGGTTTGGGGGTAATGAACCAGAAGTGGTATCAGAAGAGGAGTTAGGATTGAGGACAATGGGTTTCGGAAGGACCACAGGGCAAGAACTATTGGCTGCAGAACCACAAAGAGATGGATTTCCACTGACAGAGGAGGGGGAGATGGTATTAAAAAAGCCACCAGCAGGCAGTTCACCCTGGAGATTATTGTGAGAAATATTGAAGGACAGAAGGTGGGGAAGATTGGCCAATTGCTTGGGTAGGTTTCCAGAAAGGTTGTTAAAAGACAAGTCCACATTTTGTAGGTTGGTAAGTTGGGCTATTGCAGCAGGTATGAGGCCACTCAGTCTGTTATGAGATACAATCCTGCACGATCAAACCAAAACAAAAGAACTTAGACAAGAAATTAAAAACCTGTTAAAACGATAGAAGCTAATCACGAAGAAGTAGCAAGGACCTAAATCAGCCAAAAATGGAAGAAACTTGGAAGTTCATTTTTGTCTCCAGAGAAAAGAGAATGATTATGCTACTTGATAACATCATACAATCTTATAAATATAGTATTATCACAATCCTTTTCAAGGGAAACAGGCATCAAAATCAGGACACCATAAAGGTTCTTTGGCATCCCAAATAGTGTTAAACATCAAAATAAATGAACAGAACAAGAAAAAGAAGACGAGGGGAATCAATTTTTTTGCAGGCTAGAAATCATAAGAGAGAGCTAGTTCAGCTATCGATGAAAACCCCACTTTTCACCGCAAAAAAGGGTTATTGAGTCTATAATATGGCGAAAGAGATTGCAACTTCTATCTAAGAGTAGTTAGACACAAAGCTAAATTCTTTGTCAAGCTGCAATTCGACAACCACGGTCCATGTGAGAACCTCAGATTACCCACTTAAAGTAAAGGGAGAAGCAAGAAATCATAAATGAAACATAAGAGATCGCAAAGAGAACTTACAAAGTTGATAGAGAAGAACAGTTCTCAAGTGAAGATGGAATCGTCCCTGAAAGGAAGTTCTTCGCCAGTTTCAGTTCATTCAAAGATATAACTCCTCCAATTTCCAGAGGGATGCTTCCATTTAGCCGATTCTCGCTCAAATCAAGATTATCCAGGACCTTCAACTCTCCAATTGTCGCTGGAATAGGACCAATAAGAAAGTTCCTTGACAGATTCAAGAGATGCAAGCTGCTCAAAACCCCAATTGAAGATGCAATTTCCCCAGAAAAAGCATTATGGGACAAATCCAAGAATTCAAGTTTCTCAAATGAGCTCCCCTTCAACGAAGAAAAAGGATTATTTATGTGTTCACTCGGTTTATTCTCCGAGAGCGAAGCTTCTTGTAATCCCGATTTGAAAATCCACGCAGGAAGATCACCCTCCAATGAATTCTGGCTAAGATCTAATACCACAAGGTTTGCAAAATTAACCATAGACTCGGGCAAACTTCCCGTAAATCCATTAGCAGAAAGATTCAAAACCTTCAGCCACTGGAAATTTCCTATTGAGCTTGGAACTTGTCCAGAAAATCTATTGGCCGAAAGGTCCAAACTATCAAGGCTTTTCATATCCCCAATACTGCCCGGAACCTCACCAGAAAATGAGTTCTTGCGCAGATTAAGATAGTTACACAATGAAAGCTGCCCCAGTGTCCCTGGTAGGCTCCCAGAAAGCAAATTTTCGCTAAGATCAATGGACCTCAACAGCAAACAACTCCCAATGCCATCTGGGACCTTCCCAGAAAACCGATTCTTGCCCAAGTTAATCGCTCTCAAATTATTCATACCTTTAATCCCCTCTGGAATCTCACCCTCCAGCGAATTATCCGACACATCGAGGGATCTAAGCCCAGTCATAGACCAAATCCCGAGTGGGAACGAGTCCGAAAACCGATTAGACGACAAGTTAATCGAAGCAAGAGTAGAGCATGAGCTCAAACTATCTGGTATCTTCCCCGAGAACTTGTTCTTGGCCAAGGAAATGACTCTCAGAGACCCACATTGTCGAAAGAAATCCTCTGGTATAGCTCCTGATAGACCGTTCTCGCTCAAATCAAGCTCTCGAAGGTTGTTGACCCGAGCAATGTTGGGGCTTATGGTTCCGGTGAGATTGTTCTTCGCCAAGGATAACTTACGGAGATATTGCAGCTGGAGAAGGCCTCGGCCTATCCGGCCCGAAAGTGAGAAGCCATCTAGGTTGAGCTCGGAGACCCTGTTGGATTTGGGGCTGCATTTGACACCAGCCCAGCTACAAGGACTATCGTCGTCTTCATTCCAAGATACAAGCTTTCCCTTTGGATCTTGGATATCCACCTTGAACACAATCAGCCCCAACACGTCGTCGCTCAGAGATGGATTCAGGGATCTCACAAAAACTGGGACTGTAGCAGCCAGAAGCAACGCAAACAAACTGATTAGCTGCCTTTTCATTTTTAAGAAAGCTCGCATTGTCTGCTACTTCAACAAACTAGGAGACCCAATAAAGCCATGTGAAGCTATTGCCAACCCAGAAAATACTGACGCAGAAGAGGCTAAAATCACGAATACTGAGCTTTCAGAAGAGAAGCTTGATACCAAAAGTACAGCAATAAACGGCCAACTTTCTCCAACGGCTAGATTTGGAGCTTCTGGAAAGCAAGAAGGGTCAAACAGAAACCACAAGATACCTGAAAAGAAGTGGCTTTGGCCAAAATGGGAAATCCCTATGACGCAAAAAAAGAAAAGAAGAAGGAGCTAGAAAATGATAAATAAGGTTGTTTAAAGGTAAATTGTACAAAAACCTAAGAAATCGCTTCGCAAAGCTGAGGTTCTCAGCTTAGAAAAAGAAAAATCAATCAGAGAGGTAGAAAAGCAGAACAAAGAGACTACGAGAGGTTTCGATCTGAGGACAGCAAATGCAGAGCAGGGCACTCAAAAGTCTCGCCGAAGAATCCAACTGTTCGCCGGAGAGTCCGCCGTGGATTTCACAAGCAAGAAGCTGCCTCGCCGAGAGCTAGGGTTCCGGGAAGATTCACCAGTAACTCCTCCGGCGAAATTTGAACCACCGAACGGTTACCTGGGGTTCGAGAGAGAGAGAGAAAGGTCTGTTCGTGTGTGTGTGTGTGTCAGTGTGAGCACTGTGAGAGGGAGAGAGAGAGAGAAGGAGAGAGACAGAGGGGGAATTAATTCTAGTTTTTATTAACGGCAAAAGCAGACCAGGGGGTAGCTGGGCGGCTATTTATTAGATTGTAGACACGTGGCATGATCTGTGCATTGGAACGGATTCCTACGTGGCGTACACGTAGTCGTTATCAGTAAAGTTCTTTTGACGTGGATGGCACAAGTGGCAAAATCTTTCAACGTTGCGCTTTTGGTAATCTAATACGAATGTGACTGCCCATCTAACTTTTGTATCGCCCCTGCGTTTCACTGGATATTGCCGTAATGACATTCAGCTAAAAATAACCTTAAAATCGTTACTTTGTTCTTGCTTGGTCAGTTTTTTTGTAACAAGTCTTTACTCTTTCAGTAGTCTTTACGTGCTTGTTACATGTTCCGGGACACTTGTACGCGTATAAGCGCTTCTGCTATGCGTTGACGGACAATTGTAAGATGTTTTTGAAATTCATATATTCGAATATGAGTTCATTTATCTAAGCAAATGTTCGAACAAAATTATAAAAGATGCATCGAGTTTTTTCTTCTTTTTTTATCAGAAATTAAAACTATGGTCAACTCAGTAATCAAGGGAAACATAGACAGGAGAGGAGTGGAATTTGGTAAGAGTGTCCAAGGCTTAGGTTGAGTGAGTGGCAAGTTTGACAATTCCAAGTTAACTAACTAATTAACCATATATATAGATATAAGATATAGCTTAAATTTATGATAAAGCAAGGGTTTGAAACATGTGATGTGGATGAATGGGTGGGTAGGGGGGAAGTGGCAGGTTTGAGTAAATTTGGGGAAAAGGGAAGGGCAACGAGAGTGAAGGAAGTTGAGTGGACAGTGGATAAAGAAAGAAAAAAAAAGAGAGAGGAAAAGTAATAAAGGAAAGTAGGTGGGCAATGGTAATGGTTGGTGGGGTAATAAGTCATAAAAAGAAAAGCAGCAGCAGCAGCAGCAGCAGCTAGCAGCGGAAGGTGCAGGAGGTGGAGATGGTGGTGCAGAATGCAGTGGTGTGAGTGAGGGAGTACTACTGAACCCTTTTGCTTTTGGAAAGGCTTTTCTTCAAGATCGAACATAAAAAAAATAAAATAAAATAAAAAGGGGGTGGCCCATTTCCTCCGCAACTCTCGCCCATTCACTTATGGTTTCTTAAATGCAGCTGTCCACCCCCTGGTTTAATTGCATCCTTAAAAGGCCAAAAACTACTCCCTCTTTGACTCAAACGTAGTTTATCATGATTTTACCTCATTTTAAAAATTAAAAATAATTATGATTTTGAAAATGCTACATATGTTCTTGTTTAATTACGCTAATTTATTATTATTCTCTTACTGGGTAGTTCAATCTATAACGTAGGATCATGTTTCACCCGTTCGAATTTTTCTTCATTTTTTTTGTGTAGACATATAAAATAAAAAAAGAAAAACGACAATCATACTCATGTAGTATATATGAGCAACGGTTTCCTATCAAATATTTGGAATTTAATTTAAGACAAATTAATTAATTAATTAATTAATTAGGGGCTTAAATTATATATAAACGTTACTCGATGGGTTTGGCTATGACAGGAAAAGGCCAAATATTGATAAATAAACAATCCAGTTGTTGGCTTCTTCTCATCTTCCACTGCCTCTCACCATCTATATATATCTCAGTTCTCAGCCACCCCCTTTGAGCCTGTGGCGCGAAGCCCGTTACAGCAATTCTTCTTAATTTGTCTTTACGCGCGTTGGTATATGGCTTGACATTTTGCTACAACCTTTGGAACTTACCACACAACCAGGGGAATCATCCTTTCTGTATTACCCATTTTTGAACACCCCAGTTGCTTGCTAGCTGCCACCGGAGGCAGTGGCACCCTAGTCCTACCCTACTTACTTTTAGGCTTTAGCCGCACATGGCTTCACAACTCATGAGTTGAATTCACAGGTAATGTTGACTCATATCATTTAATTTTGTACATTAAACCAAATTAAATTCACAAATACAAATTGTAGAGAGCTAGCAGTGTGCAAAATGAGAGTCACCATATACGACTACTGTTCGTTCTCAAGTAAAGGTGGGGCTGACAAAACGTGTTCGCGTGTCGGATTCGTGTCTGATCCGATTACGATCCAACATGTTTAAGCTCAACCCGAATACGACACGTTTAATTAAACGTGTCGAATCGTCAACTCGAACACGACATGATTTATAAACGGGTAACACGACACGATTACAATCCCTTTATATAAATGACGACCCGACCCGACCCGAATGACCAATATTATAGATTTTAACCTTTTATAGCCATACCAAAATGTTTTTTTTTTTTCTTTAAGAAAAAATTTAAACGGGCCAAACGTGTTAACTTACGAACCGACGGGTTGACACAACATGATCCGTTTTTAACATTTTATAACTCGTTTATAACTCGAATCTGTTTAAGCCCAATCTTGATCCAAAATTTATGTGTTGTGTTCGTATTGAATTCGCGTGTTACAGGTTAAATTACCACTCCTAAGTAAAGGTGAGAGGGAGGGTAATTTATATAATAGATCACAGTAATTAAACAAGAAGGTTGCGAATTCCAAAGAAAAACATAAAAGAAAGAGAAAGGGGAAGGGAATCCCTGCCAGCTGCGACTATTGGCTCTTGATTTTCTAATTTTTTTTAAAAAAATTATTTTATTTGTATGGGGGAGTGATGTTGCTCTCCACTCCCGAGGTAGGAAAAGTTCAGACAGTAAAACGACACGGCCTTCATGCGTGCTTTGTTTTTACTTGCTTGTTTTTTTTTTTGTTTTTTTTTTTAACCTTCAATTCTTTGTATTTGCGCGCGCTCCAGCATTAATTGGTCAACCGTCAGCGAGCACGGTGCCAGCAGTTTTCCCGGCAAAACACCGGCGACATGGAATTTAACAAAAAGGAGGACAATTCCGTGACCCGATGTAGTACATGTTCTTTTGGGCCTTTTTCAATAGAAGCCCAAATGACGGATATTATTCTTTTGGAACTCTTTAGTATATGCACTTCTTCAAGGCCCATCATGGGAGGTGGGATACGCCAGGCCCATCACTCGCACACGCGTACGGCACATGCAAAAGCCCTAATCAAAATTTTCATCGTCAGAACTCGGGTGTGGCTTTGCGAGAGAGAAGTGGAAGGAGAAAGAAACACTGTACACGGGAGAGAGAGAGAGAGAGAGAAGATGGCAGCGAACGGAAGCACGGGTCTCAGTAAAGAGCAAAAGATAGTGTCAGCTCTCTGTAAACACCTCTCTTTAGATCCTGTAAGCCACACCTCACTTTTCCTTTTCCATTTCCTTTTTCACTAATTTTTTGTTTTACGCTCTGAGGTTCTTGATGTACAAACTCAGTTTTACTGTAATTTTACATTTTTCTTGTTGCTTGGTCTTCTTTTTTTTTTTATTGAATTTTTTTGGGGGGCTTGATGGGTTTGGAGTCTGAGTTTGTATCTTAAAATTTCGAGAACAGAAGTGGTTTGGTAAATGCTTTGCATTGAAATAGAGAGTGTTCATGTGGTGCGGTATTGTGTTTGATGTTTTGACTAAGACACTTTCTTCTCATTACCAAGCATATTCCTTTTCCCTTATTTGCATAATTGCATTCCTTCTGCATGTGTTTTCACTGGCCTTTCATGTCATCTCGATTGGTGAAGAGCTATTGCATTTCTGTATGTGTAATTTGGAAAATATATTTTCATACATGAAATATACATTGTCAAGGATGATATTAAATTGGCTTATAATATTGACGTTTTTGGAATTATGAAAATTTCCTAAATTTGAAATTGATTTATACAGAAAATCTTTTTGGGTGATGCCGTGGGGAATGATATCAAGAGCTTGTACTCAAACGTCCTGAAGTCATCTGAGGCCCCTTTGGATGACAACGATGAGGTAAAGTATGCAGTTTGCCACCTTGACTGATTTTACTAAAATCAGATATATTTGGGTTGTTAGATGCCTGTATTGATTGCTTATGTAAGTAACATCCAATTTATAGCAAATAACTTATAAATAAAATGGATTAAAAAAAAAAAAACTTATAAATAAAATGAAGAAAAGTTACTTAATGAAGTTTTGATGTCTAGACACCTATTAGTGTATTGGTGTTGCCTTTTCCTTGATTTCTTATTACTAAACCCTTTTTTTTTTAATCTCAAAAAACTGAAAATTTGGTTGTAGGTGATGAAGTGGATAACATTTGCAGAGAGTTTTCCTCTTGATTCTAATTCATGCTTTGGAGTTGTCAATGGATTAAATGACGGCTTGGCTCAGAAGTCTGTGCTTTTGGGGAATGGATTAAAACCCTCTGCAGCTGACATTATCGTGTTTTCAGTTCTACATCCTTCGCTGGTATAAAATTTGGCCCTCCATTTGGTTCACATTCTACAAACGAAGATGAAGTGAAGAAATAAGAAAAAGGGAAAATTGGAAATTTTTTATTATTTTTCATTCCATAATTATAAAGAGAAAACGAAGAGAAGAAAAATGAAGTTTTATATCTTCTCCTCCCCATACCCAACTTTGTCTCCAAATATTACCTCTTTTGGAAAGAAATTTTTGTGGGCATGAGAATAAAAGTTTGACATGTTTAATTACACTTTTTCTTCTGTCTGACAGATTTCCATCTCCTTATCAAAAAAAAATTACACTTTTTCTTGCTCTCCCTCATGACAAACAAAATAATTTTTTTTTTTTTGACAAACCAAATATTAGAAGGCATATTATAATAAAAAAAAAAATTGCTCTAGGAGCAAATCAAATTGTATAAATTTTTTCTTCAAATGAACCTCTGTACTTATTATGCTTCTCTTTGTGACGATATTTTTTTCTCCTTTAATTAATATTTGGGCTTTTACATTACTTGTGAGTTTCTGAAATATTGTTTGCACAACAACAATTTTTGGGCCCGTTAATCAAGCATACCACCTTTCATGTCCATTTGTTCAAATTGTGTTGCATGAGAAGGTAAAACTTTTTTTTTTTCTGTTTATATATTTCCTACAATTAAGAAATGGTGAATTGAATGATTTACAACTTCTTTGAAAACACAACACTACTAAAATTGCTGTTCTTTTAAAAAATTTAAATCTAGAGGTTTTGTTGTGATGCCAATCACTCCATACTTATGGGGCTTGGTGGTGCCCTATGGCTTGAAGGCCTTTGGTCTTACAGAGTTGAAATTCTTATGATTTGTGTGTGGTTCTTATTGCCAGATTGGCCTTCCAAATGAAGACAAGGAAAAGTTACCACATGTGATGAGATGGATGGATTACATCCAGGTAGGACCACATCCAGATTAGTTTCTGCTATTTTAATTAATCAATGTTTTTGATACCCTGCTGGTAAAGAAAAATGTATAGTTACCAAATGTTCTCACTAGATGCAGACATATTATCTACTTGGTTTGGCACTGGTTTTGTCCATGTATCCTTTTGAATCTATTTCAAATATTTGTCACACTTGGTGCTTGTATGAAACAGTTTGATGAATAAGAAATTTTGTTGATTACATAAATGATTGGGAGTATGAAAAGGTGTTGATGAATTCGAAATTCATCATCCACTAACCTTTACTCTATGCAAACATTTGGTATGGGTCTCATTCATTTGAGTTCTACGTATGCATTTGACAAATCTGGGTACATCTCATCAAAAGAGCAATTACCTATTGTGGGCAACATTTTGTGATTCAGAAAGAAAAGAAACAAAACTGAAGATTCAGAACATCGAAACAAACAGAAAAAGATGCTAACTGAAGATTATGTTTCCTCTAATTTAATGAGATTAGTATTGATCTTCTATGCATTATGTACCCAGTGAGATGTACTAATAAATCCCTGTCTGCTCAGATATCAAAATTATTGACCTAGATCAATCCAAAAGATTTACTGTCGCCAGAGGCCAGAGTCTACTAATTGTGGTCTGGTCATCTGCATTCATTGACCACCATTGTTGAATTTTGCTACGAAAAGAAAAAAAGTGTTTGCCCTGTATTTGACATTTGCACAGCAGATGCTTTCTGCAATGCAGGGAGAAAAAAAATTTCGGGTATAAGCATTATTCCGAAATACCAACTCCAAACTTTTAGGGGTCGTAAAACCTCTTCTCTGTCAAGACATGCTGGTTATGTTTTTTTATATACTTAGGCAAAGAGTGTGGTTGATGAGGTACAATTCTGCAATATGGACATGTAAGTTGTGACTTGTGACAAGACGTTGGGATCATATTTTAAAATGCTAAGACTATACCTATATTTATTTACCAAAAAAAAAAAAAACTTTAGATTGCTCTTGCCTTATTCCAGCTATATGTGCATCAGAATCCTGCTCTCCCATTTGTGCCCTCACCTTCTAAGCTGACTTGTTTATATGTTCTTGTATTCTTTTCTGTGTATATTTGATTATTTAGTGCTCATAAAATTACTGCCATTCATTTTAACAGAGCAAGGAGGATTTTGGGGAATTATTTGAGAAGATATTGCTCAAGAAAGCTAAATTTGAGCCACAAGTGAGTAATTTTTCCAATTTACTTCCATCTATGGCATATATGGGTTGAAGCAAATGGAATGTATCGGTTCCTCTGAGTGTGGTATTATACTCTTTAACAGAGAGTTCTTGAGTGGCTGAAAGATGAATTGTTTGGTTGTTTTATAATCATAATAATACAGTATAGATGCACTGCTGCATCATATCCTTTCAAAATCTTTGCATCTATTCCTGGGCAGGGAAGGTATGGATGCCCTCTGGAAGAAAAACAAAAAAAGTGTTGCATGCCAATTCCCTTCAATTTCTCTGCAGAATTCCTTAAGTGCCTGTAAAACGTTGATAGAGGTTGAGTTTCTTATATTCTTTGCTGATTTTAGTTGGAAGGAGCAAAAATTACAGCAGATTCAGATGTAAAAAAGAAATCGCAAAATACCAAAAATGCGGATAAGTCAGAGGCAAACCTGAATCCCAAGAAAGGTGATGCCGAGGTACTCCTTCTGAAATTGACCTTGATATATTGGTTTTCACATGGTTCCATTTATGTGTCTGGGTGTAGGCTTATGTGGTTAGATTTTGAGAATTGTATCTATGCCTTATGTTTTACATTTTAGATTTCCATCTTCGTAAAATTCTTGCATTCTGACACTGTTAATTTGAATTTCAAGAAAAAGGTCACGGGAGATAAAGAATCTACCCAGGAGAAGAAAAAGGCATCCATAACAGAAGTAGTTGAGAAAGACAAAGAAGTTAGCGTCAGTTTGCTTAATATACAGGTTGGTCTTATTCGCAAAGCATGGAAACATCCATCTGCTGACAGGTACGGCAATGGACCCTTCTCCCTCTCTTCAAAGCCTGTGGCTATTTTTCATTGGATAACATCTGAATTGGGTGCAACCCATTGAAGTAGTCTGAAGTTGTGTCTAATTTTGCAATGACTGTAGGATAGTAATTATTGATTAAGCATTCCTTTTTAATTCATGGTGCAGTTTACTTGTCGAGGAAATAGACATTGGAGATGCTAAGTTGCGTCAGGTTGTCAGTGGTTTGGCCAAGTATTGTAGTCCAGATGAGTTAACGGTAATAATTACTACATCAGTTGGTGAGATATAATCAGTTACAAGAATTTTTACTTACCTGTGCTCTCCTTTAGTTTCATGATCGTTGGATTCCTTTTTTAATTTTTAGCATTTCAGATTTGTTGAATTATTGAAACCTGAACATTTCTTTCTGTTGGCTCTTTTCCTTTTTGCATCTGCTATGCAGAATCGGCGCATCGTATTGATTACAAATGTAAAACCTGGAAAGCTACGAGATGTGATGTCAGAAGGGCTGGTACATTTTCTTCCCTTCTATGAGTTCATCAATGAAGCACTTTATGTTCTGCATAGCATAGAACAAAGTAAAATACATTTAAATGATCAGTGCAGGGCGCTTGAGGAATTATGGTACTTGTAAGATTTCACGATGGTTGATCTACAAAGGATATACTATCCTTCTTCTTTGCACCTCTTGATAATCTTGCATGCATACCTAGAAGCACGCAAATTTGCACTAATTCATTTTGGTTTATTTGAAAAAAAAAAAAAGAAAAAAAAAGAAAAGAAGAAGAAGAAGAGATGTTAAATCACTTTACTAGTGGCAGTCTCAACATTCTATGTCTGCAGCAGAGGTTGGACTTAATAAGATGTTTTTTTCATTAAGCAGCACATTTAACTCATGTAATAAGTGTTCCCCTATGCTGAAAAAAAGGGAAGTTAGAAAAGAAATTACCATTTTTTTCCTGTTCGATTTTCTTTATTACATTGCATTTGACGTCAGTTCATGAAATTCTTGGAGCAGCTATCTATGTCACAAGATGTACAAAATATTTTTTTTCCGAAAGTCTGGCCACTTTATTCTTTGAAG
Source organism: Carpinus fangiana (assembly GCA_006937295.1). NCBI lineage: Eukaryota > Viridiplantae > Streptophyta > Magnoliopsida > Fagales > Betulaceae > Carpinus > Carpinus fangiana. Next base: position 14,071,607 of record CM017321.1, on the reverse strand, counting down.
TGAAACATTTAAAGTGTCTACTCTAAAAAAATTTGCTATTTCTTCACCATATTGCTCTGAGTTACTCCTTTTGAAGACGGATTAGTGTACTGATGTTGATGTGCACACTTGTAAATCCAATTTTTCCAGGTGCTATGTGCTTCTAATGAAGATCATACCATTGTAGAGCCTTTGCTCCCTCCTGAAGGGGCTAAAGTTGGGGAGCGTGTTTTATTTGCTGGGTAAGCTTGCAAAAATCATGTTGAAATGTAATCATTCATGCACCACCCGTATGATTTAGACTACCAGTAGTTTTGTGAGCATTGTTAATGAATTCATTACTAGGAAGATAAGACTGTTCGACCTTTAATGGAGAAAATAAAAGGTCACAATTTGCTATTCCGGTGTTAGGGTACTTTCCATTTTATGGCTGTGCTAGCTGGGATTAAACCTGTTTAGTCTTCACTTTCTAATGGTTTACATTAATTTGTCTTTCCCACAATATATGATCAAAGTTTACAATCATTTGTAGTGACCATAGAATGAAGCGCACGATTGTCTTACACTTTTTTTCATAAGTAAGGTGTATCTTACCCCTTGGTGTTTTTTGTCTAGGGTTGATGGAAAGCCAGAAGACGTCCTGAACCCAAAAAAGAAACAGTTGGAAAAGATAACACCGGTATGTATATCTTTTGCATCTTCTTCTTATTGCTGTAACCTTCACCGCATACCAATCTGTTAACGCAGATTATTCAATGACTTCTGCATCTTGAATTCAATACAAAAGAGGATAACTGTTTAGCCACCTATTAGATTAGTTGGGGTGGCTTAGTTATTCAGTTTATCCAATCAGTCATACTCCCTTCAATAGATGAAGTATCAGCAAGTCACTTGTCATTATTAGCCTGTTTTATGAGTGATGAATCATTGATATCATAATATTTGCCAATTGTTATTTTGGACATAAATTCTTAAGGATGGGGGTCCATTAATATTATCACATATACCCTTAATAATGCTTTTCTTGCGATCTGCGATCTATGAATGAATGCTTTCAAATATGGAGAAGTAATAGTAGTGTTTCACGTCTGCAGAATCTTTTCACTGACGACAAGGGTGTGGCCACGTTCAAGGGAATACCATTTATGACATCTGGTGGACCGTGTACCTCATCCATTCCCAAGGCTACCATCAAATAGTGTGAAGATGGTATTTCATTTTTCATGGCTGAGCACTAAGCTTTTTGCTAAAATGCTACTTCTGCCTTTTATACCAAGGTAGAGACTAGAGAGTGAGTTGTGGTGCATGTATAACTTGCCAATCAAAAAAACCTTTACTTGATAAGAAGATACATTACTTGAAATGGATGAGAGCAGCTTTTGATTTTTTTTTTTTTTTTTTTAAGCTTTTAACTACGAGATTTATCGATCATTTTTGATGTATGCACCAACGTTTTGATCGTTGGTAAGGTTCTTAACTAGAGGTGGCAATTCAAGTTTGTGAGGCATGGAATTCTTAAATTTGACTCATTTAATCAAACGGAGCACGTTTGTCAACACTTACCCTTTCTAATATTGGTACAATTAGTTATATTTGAAGGTTATTTTTGTCTTTTTATTTTTTAAGGAGACAAAAATACTTCTCTATTATAATTAACCATATATTCTCTAGAGAGGATCCTAATTCCTAATATTGTTTTGAGTTTGTGTCAAATTTACGGATTTATTAAGTCACAATGGTAATTTTGGTCAAATTTTTTACGACCCTACTATTAAGCTGCCCAAATGATTGTTTTAATTTATATTTGATCGGCCCTTCAAAAAAAAAAAAAAAATTATATTTGATCGGGATCAGGCCATTGAAAAAAAGGTTGGTAGTTTTGTAGGAGGGGATGTCCTGTCCTGGTTTCAGTTTTCCAAGACATTGATTGAGAAAATCTTTTTTGCTCTTATTGCTTTAAAGTGGTGAGATCTGTTGCCAGCTGCCTACGATAATGTAAACCATCAGATCGTTATTTGTTATGAAACTATTTTTTTGTTTGTCTTATTCTGAAAATAGAAATGCTTGTGCGGAAAAGATTCGGAGTCGAATCAAATCTTCCCTACTCCTTCCTTCATCAGTCATCTTGTAACTTGTTGACTGCCAAGAGCCAAGTGGCGTGGGTAACCATACGCGCCTCTGTTTTTTCTGCCGGGGTAAAACCTCTCATTATTTTAAACATCTAAAAAAAATATGGATTCAATTTACTCTAACAATGAAAAAAATTCTATAAGATTGTCTTACACTTTTGGCAAGAGATTATATAGGAGATTCTGATCTTCATTTGCCTTGGGCTTTGTCAGTATAGAAAGTTGCATTGATTAAGGAAATCGATTCATAAGAAGAAGAAGAAGAAGAAGAAGAAAATATGAATATTGAGTAGATATCTTTTTTCCGTTGAACTTTTGGAAAAATGTTCAACTGGTCCAAATATTTAGTGTACGGGGGCTGCAGCTGCCGGATTGGGGATGTGATATCTCAGAAAGATGCAGGCGCAGATACTGCTTCAAAAGGGACGTGGTGGGAAGAAGAAAACCCGAATCAAAGTGGGAGACACCCCAAAAAGATCACGTAATATCTGTGACTGATATGATGTCTGTATATAGCGTCTCTCTCTCTCTCTCTCTTCCGATCCAACTTAATTTTCTTCTGCATTTACTCTACTCTCTATATATACATACATACACGACGGCATTATGTTCATATGTGTCCTGTGAGTCTGTTTATGGATGTGCATGCGTTTCTCCTTTTAATCTTTTGTCAGCGAAGCGTCTGCCTTTCGGTCTTCCTACCATTAATTTGTTTGCAGTCTCTTTTATTGCACAGCGTTTTCGTTATTGTTTAGGCGTTATTGTTGGGTAGAGATATGGATGCTACTTCTGCAGCTTCTTCTTCTTCTTCAGCCAAGGGGGTGATGGAAAATGAGGAGCAACCCCATGTCTTAGCCGTGGATGACAGCCTCATCGATCGCAAACTCATTGAAAAGCTGCTCAAAAACTCTTCCTGCAAAGGTAACACTCTTGCAATAATCTCTTGGGTCTTTTCAGTTTTTTCCTCTTTTGGGTCTTCTTTCATGCACTAGTTTTTATATGCTACTTGGGTTTTCAAAGTGCTAAAGATTCATGACTGGCTGCAGTGACTACTGCAGAAAATGGGCCGAGGGCACTGGAATTTTTGGGCTTGGGAGATGGTCAACATAGCAACTTGGAAAGCAGAGTAAGTTGCTCTTAAAAGAGGGTTCTAATTAGCTTAATTAATACTTGATGTAAATGACCAACAACATTCACAAATCACGGTTTCCTGACAGATTTTTCATTCTTTTTTATTTTTTTTGGCAGATCTCGAAGGTAAATTTGATAATTACGGATTATTGTATGCCAGGAATGACAGGTTATGAGCTATTGAAAAAAGTTAAGGTATTGTAACAATTAGAATTAGTAAGCCTAATGGAATGAATACCCTCACTATTTCTATTGCTTCAGTGACGTATAATGTTGTTCATTTCTTGCAAGCAGGAATCATCAATCATGAAGGAGGTTCCAGTGGTTATTGTGTCATCTGAGAACGTCCCAACTCGTATAAACAAGTACTGAACTCTAAATGATGCCTCTTCGATCTCTTCTTTTTTCTTCTCGGTTTTTCGTTGTTTAGTGAAAAAATATGTGCATTTTTTGATCAGGTGCTTAGAGGAAGGAGCTCAGATGTTCATGCTAAAGCCCCTAAAACAATCGGACGTGAAGAAATTAAGATGTCAACTGATGTCCTGAGGAAATTGGAACACATACGGGATATTTCAACCGATAGAGGAAGCCGCACAATCATTAGATGACAATTAGCACACAATATGACGTGAATACACCAGTTTCAGTCGCTAATCTGTTTTGTTTTACTCAAATCTAATGATTGTTCGTGATAAAAATCAAGAGTTTCAATGTCAATTCTTTTCTTATGAGAATCACTATCTTTCTCCTTTCCTTGATTTATTATCTTTTATGGTCTAAAAGACATCAATGTTATTGCTGTGCTGCTCTCCTATCCTTGATGCACAATATAGTATAGGCAAGGTCGAATTGGATTGCTTCTTCATTTCTTAACAAGGCATAACTCTGTTCCTACTATACTCGAGGAAATTAAGACACTACTTCATCTTCAATTTTGAGCTTCTACTTAACAGAATGCAGGCCAACAATGATCTTTTTTTTTTTAATGCAAATTCATGGAATGATAGGACAATGATGTTACATTTGACATTCAAAGAATAGGCTTATCAAATATGGGTATACGTATTTCCATATATAATTTTGTTTTTCATCTAAACAAGCAGTGCACATTGCCTCTATCCCCCCCTCAAAATAAATATATATTGAGAGTGGAAATATAACAATCCACATGAAATTTACTTGTTAAGAATAACGAGAAGAATCCTCTGAAATAAATAATCAGATTTGGATCCTTCAAAAGAAATGCTTGTGGATGTGGTGGCGATGTCTGTGGTCATCACATCCAAAACACTGGATGACGGGGTAACATGTGGCAAACATGCATCTCCCCACCCGTCTGAATATGGAGGAGGCTACAATACGAGGGCGGCAACCACAAGCAACACGTGGGGCGCCCTTCCTTCCGTTCTCATGTTGGTGATGATGATTATGATTACGAGGAGGACGACGACGATGACCACGATGCTTGCCCATACGATCCCCGCTTCCTACTCCACCCTACAACCTAGAACGGCAAGAACCCAGAATTCATATACGAAAACTAGGATGACCCAATTGCTTAATTTCTTCAAAGTTTCTGACAAGTCTCACTTTGTATTGAATTTGTTGGTGATTCGAGCTTTTGCCTCTGTCGGGATGGTTGGAGAATTGTAGCCACAATGACTACTTTTGGGGGAGGAAGAAGGATTTTGTTGGATGCTGGTGATGGGCATTTAGAGGGAGGATATTCGTCGCAAGGTTTTTGTTTGCGTTCATCCAAAAACACACACATATACATATATATATAAAATTATAAAAGGGAGGGAGAGAAGGCTTTTGCAAACGAGGAAGCGAAGTGGGCAGGACAGGACAGGAAGGCAGGCCAGGCGATGACGATGGGTTGCAACAAACTGAGACGCCTAGTGTAGACACCGCGTTTCGTTTATATTCCTACTATAAATTAAAGCATTATTGCAATTAATTATTACTGGAATATTATTGCTCTAGCGTACCATGAGAATGCCCTTAAGATCATGTCAAATATGAGATTGAAACCATTTGTATTTAGAATTATGGCTCAATATGGGGATAATACTTTATATATCAATTATAACTCAATTTATTTAATTAAATATGTTATGCACATCATTGATGGAGTCGGAAGGTACCAGCATAGGTCCACAACAAAGGAAAAAAATTATAAGGTAATTTTTGTTTTTTCCCTATTGGCTTCTATCCATTTTAAACTCTGCCTCTGTATCTGATACATGAGCATGTACTCAACTTGTTAATTTTGTATTATATATATGGGTGGTATAAAAGTTATTTAAATTGTATCGAAAAAAAATAAAAATTAAATCGTGTCAAAAAACTAATTACGTTAACACTAACTCAATTTATTTAATTAAAATATGTTAATTTTATGTTGGGTAAAAATAAATTTTAGTCAATCTATTAAAAAATAAATAAATTTGAGTCATATTGGCAATGCAATTGGCAACACTACAAAAATGAAGAAAGGGTCTCCAAGAGATAGTTTAATCGACCGAATGAAATGGAGGTTATTAGTTTGAATTTTCCTTCTCTCCTGTACGATCATGTTAAAAAAAAAAAAAAAAAAGGAAAAAGGTCGTAGAATACGCGTTGGTAGCGGAGCCACGTGAAGGAAGATAAGCGGTTTGTTTGCGTCTCCCTAACCTCTGCATCGGCGTTAGGGTGTTTGACAAATGGCGGGGGTTTTGGAGGCTCGGTTCCTTCTGAACGGACCACTCCCACTCTTCGCTTCCAAGAATCCCACAACAGTCCAAAGGTTTACCTTCCCTTCAAGCAAGCCAGTGTGTCTTTCCCTTGTTGCCACTCACGACGGTTCCGCCTCTCACCCACTTGTCCAAGACCCGGAAGTTGAACCCACTCCTGACCGGGCTAGAGATCGCCGCCGAGCTGTCCGATTGGCGTGGGAGAAGCTGCTTCGCTGGTCCCGCTCTTGGCGCTCCAAGGCCAAGACCGATGTTCTTGAGCGTACTAACAAGGTCTTTTTTTGCTTCTTCAATTTCCATGCTTCTTTCCTTTCTAAATGAAGCTTTATGCAATGTTTGGTTGACGATGAGTTATATAGCATGCATTTTTGTAACAAGTTATTGTATTTTTTGACTGATTTTGGGTCTTGTAGGTTGTGGTGCTTGGAGGTGGGTCTTTTGGCACAGCAATGGCTGCCCATCTTGCGGATAGAAAGGCTGAATTGGAAGTTTACATGCTCGTACGTGATTCTCAAGTTTGCCAGTCTATTAATGAGAGCCACTGTAATGGGTAATTCTTCACTTTTCTGCATCATGCCTCAACATTTGGCGTTGCCATCTTATCAAAGAGACCATTTTTCTTTCTGGGTCGGTGTATGAATGCGCGTAAATATAATTCATGCTTCTTCTTCTTCTTTTTCAGCAAGTACTTCCCTGAACACAGACTACCTGAAAATGTGATTGCAACAACTGATGCCAAAGCTGCTTTCCTTGGTGCGGACTATTGCCTCCATGCTGTGCCTGTGCAGGTCCTTCATTTCTATGTTTCTCTTGGTGATTCAATAATTTAGAGTTTTGACACTCTTTTATGTTAAATCTTGGCACTTTACACTTTCGAACCTGATGCTCTCCCAATGTGGAAAAACTGATGCTCTCTCATTACAGATTGCTATACTAGTTTGTTCGCACTGCGGAGAATACTGTAGGCTGTTTTTCCTGGTCTAACATAATTCATAAAACAGAGGCAACTGCCTGATTCTTATCTCATCTCTTGCAGTTCAGCTCATCTTTTCTTCAGGGGATTGCAGATCATGTCGATCCAAGCTTGCCTTTCATATCTCTTAGCAAAGGGTTAGAGCTGAATACATTGAGAATGATGTCTCAGATTATACCCCAGGCATTGAGGAATCCTCGCCAACCTTTTGTTGCACTATCAGGGCCTTCATTTGCACTAGAATTGATGAATAAATTGCCAACAGGTAACACTGATGATTTTAGGCATATTGGATGAGCTATACCATTGTAGTATCTACTTTTTTATTTTTATTCTTTTAAGAGTAATATGAATGTACTTATCAAAAAAAAAAGAGAGTAATATGAATGTATGCTTTATGCCTTTAAGTTATTCATGGTTTATGGGAAGCGAAGATTCATATCTTGCTCTTCATTTTGCTTTTTTGTAGCAATGGTGGTGGCATCAAAAGACAAGAGATTGGCAAATGCTACTCAGCAGCTACTAGCTTCGAGTCATTTAAGAATTAGCACTTCAAGGTAGATGGTCTTCATCAAATCCACTGGATTAAGTAGTATACGATTTCAGTAAATAGAGATTCTCTCTCTCTCTCTCTCCTCCCCCCTCTCTCTCTCTCCCAAACCAACAAAAAAACCCAAAGAAAAGGCTCGTCACCAGCAACAATTCCCATTTCAGTTTTGCCACCTAGTTCTTCATTTATTTACTGGGTGTCCATTTTTTTACCATTAATCATTGCATCTACTCATTTTGCCCCTTTACCTTGTCTTCTATTTAGTTTTACATATTTGCCAGAGCTTTGCGTTATACAATATGAAGAACCATATACATACATTTAATGCACATGTTCAGCTCGTAACCTCTGATAACCCCAGTGATGTTACAGGGGTGGAAATTGCAGGTGCACTAAAAAATGTACTTGCAATAGCTGCGGGGATTGTTGAAGGGATGAATCTTGGTAATAACTCTATGGCAGCTCTTGTTGCACAAGGTTGTTCTGAGATACGATGGCTAGCAACAAAGGTATCTTATCTTCTGTTATATCCATATAGCAAAAGTCATTGACAAACACTTAAGTTTTTATGTATGGAATGCCTATGGCATAAAACTCCACTCTTCAAAAGCATCTAGATATGTGCATATGGTGATGTCATGCTTGATAACCTTGATGATTTGAACCTACTTCCCTTATCCATGATTTTGTTTTGTTTTCTCACAATTATGCAGAAATACTGATAGATAAAACTGATTTAATTGTTTTTGTATGAATTTGCTGGTTGGTCTGTTAATTGATTGTTGCCTTAGTTTTCAGAGAGTTGTTGGTCATTTGTTTGCTGCATTGCTCTTACCTTACGACTATTTCCTCCAATTTGAAGATGGGTGCAAAGCCGACAACAATTACTGGTCTATCAGGAACTGGAGACATTATGCTCACATGTTTCGTAAATCTTTCAAGAAACAAAACAGTTGGAGTCCGTCTTGGCTCAGGGGAGAAGCTGGATGATATACTAAGTTCTATGAGTCAGGTGCTTGAATCTTCTTATTATATGCCTCTTACTAGTTATGATTTTTGTTTTTGATGTGGTTACTTGGTGTCCATATTTAGTAGGTGGCGGAAGGTGTATCAACAGCTGGAGCTGTGATTGCATTGGCCCAAAAATACAAAGTTAAGATGCCAGTTTTGACAGCAGTTGCTCGAATTATAGACAATGAACTGACCCCAAAGAAAGCTGTTTTCGAGTTGATGAGCCTCCCTCAGGTCATTCTCACTTTCTAATTTGTTCAATAACTAAGGAAAATTTTCATAACTCCGTTTAGTGTTTTTTTTTTAAAAATTTTTTTTTTTTTTATTTGAACATTCTGCCATTAGGAGATATGTTTTAATATAATTTTTAAACTGTAGGTTGAAGAAGTGTGAAACCTAAGGGTTCTGTCAAGAGGCTGAACAATTTTTGTTGGATGAAGCTCTGTGGTCAAATACCCATCCAATGGTCATTATCAACTCAAAGTGCTGTGGCACACCAAACCATTAGAGAGCAAATTTTCACAGATTGCGGTGTACAGTTGATTTTTTTTTTTCTACATTGCTTTTACTTCCTTTTTGTTTTTTTGGGTCAGGGAGCAGTTTTGCAAACAGGAATTATACTGAAACCTCCAAAATGAGATATAACGAAAATGTTAGTTTTGCTGCCATTTAATATTTTGCCATGAATGCATACATGGATTTATTTAATATACGGTATATACCTAATGTCGTTTTGGTAGTATGTTGGTTCTATGCAACTATACTAGGTCAATGGCTACACGTGAACCATGGGAGGGAGGGAGAGAGGTCATCCCCAACAATTTAGGGGGTGGGGGTTTGTGTTACGCGTACGTATTTATAAGTATGTATATAATAATTAAATGAGTTAAGACTTCTCAGCCCTAATTCACTATTTTTTTTTTTTTTTTTGACATAATTCACTAATTTTGTAATGAGTTCATCCAAAAAATTGTCATTTTTAAGTTTCACCATAGATTTATTTTTTTTAATATAAATAAATAACAGTCAGATCCACAATTTAGACCACATTAAGATGGATAAAACAGAGTGGATGTAGTGCTTAATCAGCTCCAAAACCAAGGCCATGGTTCAGCACGTCACCCCCACATGCAAAACAATTTTTAAAACTACATAACGCAGAATTGTTACAGCTAATTCTTTGAGTGATCCGTAAATAAATGTATAAACACTTGGGGCTCTTCAAGAAGCAACTTAATAATTATAGAAGCTGCTATACTGAATCCCAAAAGGCCTCATATTTTTTTTCCAATTAATTAGGGAATAAGTTACATGTAATATATGCTTCCAATTCCAAGAACAAATCAGATCTCCAAGACGGTTTAAAAAGCAAGGAACTCTACCCAAAACACTGCTGCATCCCGAGGTGTAATGCATGAAGCCAACCACTTGCAAAGAGGGCAGTATTTGTGGAACTCAGGCTGTTGATTTCCATTTAAGCACTTTATTGGCTGTCCAACCAACGAAACAACGCCTCCCTCCTCTTTCTCTTCTCTCTGTCCTGAGTCCTCTATACAAAACTAATGGAGAAATAAAAATAATGATATGGCAAAACTCCTGGATACGCATCCTGCTGTCACCTGTGGACCTGTGGTGTTCGAATGGAATACAGGACGAAGAAAAGCCACTATTCTCTCTTGTCCTCCTCAACATCTTCTCCAAGCCCAAACACATGATGATCTACAGCAGTGGACACCTTCCTTTCCTTTCTTTCTATCTTGGTTGCCAGATCTACAGCCACCATAACTCCACCTCCAGTGAGTGAGATACCCTCCTCCTCAGAGTCCTCCCCCATCTCCTCCGAATATGCATATCTGTACACAACCGGAATCAAATCAATTTTCAAAAAGGCCAGTCTTCTAAGAACCATATACGAAAATTTGTGTATAGAAATTAAAAATGATATTTATTGTAATAAATAGAAAAAAAAAAAAAACCCCCCCTTCAAATTTGGTTTGCACGTGAAGCACATATTTAGGTCATAGTTCGAGCCTCAAGGCGTCTAGTTTGCTCTTCAAGAGTTTCTGACACCCCACAGCATATCTAGTGTGTATTTAACTAAAAGGCACAGGTTTTAGACAGTCCACTAGAGCAAAACCTTGAGGTGAGCCATATGGTACTAATACAAAAGCTACACGTAATTACAGCAACAAAAACAATACTTGCATGGCACGAGCCACCATGAAGAAATGGAGAATATATCAAGTAATTTGGAGTCGGTGCAAGGCTGTAAGCCTTCTACCCCTAAACCGAGCTATTAGTTAAACAGTTCATGGAGCAAGAGCACCAATCTCCAAAATATCCTAAGAGGGTAGAGTGCCCATGTATTTCAGAATACTCCATTTTTTATTTATTTGTTTTTGCAATTTGCAAAAAGGAGACTGCTAAGTGACATTAACATAAACTAAATGTTGCCTAATAGTGTTAGCATGTATCGAACCCCACTAGCTACCAAATCAAATCTTTAGCATTGACAAGATTTCTAATTAAGATATCCAACAACAATGGAAAGGATAAGGTGCATGCAAGTGCACAATGTTTGTGAAGCTAAACTAATATAAAATAACATATTTAGTTATCCAATCTTTCTGCAAACATTCAGGTCCATTCAAGTAGATCATGTACCCAAAGCCTTTAGATAATAAAACAGACCTGAATTCAACCATAGTTACTCTCAATTTCACCAATCCGCGGCACTTTTGCCTGAAAATAACAATCTGCAGTTTAAGGATAGCTCCATCCACTATTTTGGCTGGTTCAGGCCCCCCACCTTTCAACAGATATGCTTCCTAAGACTAGCTTATATGCTTTCTAAGACTAGCTTATTTTCGGTCCCACTCAATTTCCTGTGTAATAAAAGGTCCTCCTAATTCTGAAGATCACACTCTAAGCTGAATCATACATTCAATAATGCAAGAACCAACTCTAAAATCCCTTAAAAATTCCTGCCTGGTCTCCCTTTAAATACCTAAAGGTAACCATAGCTAGAATAACCTATGAGCCAAAAAAAAAATAAAAAATAAAACTATGGCACTTCATCATTTCAAGTATGTGTGCCTAACTGGAAGTCAAGACGTTATCACTTATTTTCAATAGAGAAATGCTAGGGATATCAAATATTTTACTAAAATATAGGTACCAAAATGATGTGAAGCTTATTTATTAAAGATGATTAAAAAAATTTATCAAGAGAAATGGTGAATAAGCTCCACATCATTTTGATACGCATCTCTTGGTAAACAAATTAGTACTTATAGCATTTCTCTTTCCAATAAACTTTACCGCCAAGAGTGATGTATTTCGCCTAATATTAGAAAAGATCTAGAAATAGAGCATTGACATATTCCACAAAGTATAAATTTGTTAGATATATTGTATAAGATCAAAGTTCCATTAACCAATTTTTCTAGATTTCTTAGCCCATCCTCATCAGCAAACTGTCACATGCTTTCTTTAGTTTCAAATATTTTCCTTTCTTTTGTTTTTTGTTCTATTTCAGAAAGTATTTTAAAGAAGAAAGTTTGACCATCTTTAAGATAAGTTTAATTACATATGGAGAATGTCTCTGAATAAGTACAGTGAAATCAAAAGGCATCTAAACAAATGCAGAAAGTAGCAGTTCACCCAATAATTAGGAGAAGAAAAATACACCATAAACCAGAATCCAGTATGTATGTACCTAGTAGGGTTGTGTGATGGAGCCCAGAGAATGCATATCACCACTAACAGTATAAATGCAAGCAAAGTCCAGAAAGCTGGGATGATCCAAGCTCTTCGCCACAGTTCGCTCAAAGGGTCGGTGGCATTAAAGTACAACTGAACCAACACAGATCAGAAGATTGATTCTAAGTGGTAACATTCTACATTAAAAAGAGGGGGAGGGGGGGGAGAAGCTATATTGAAAGACAAACATATATGTGACTTTTCCAAACAGCAACACAATGGTGCAGTTATAGGGCCAAATCATAAAAGAAGTACAAACTTCTACATCAAGATGCTGAATATTTGAAACATTAGTCTTGTTTATTGACAATATCGTGAAAGACAAACAGATAAATTGTTAGAAACAATAAACTCAGACATGCTTACTAAATAGAAACTCTTTGTCACTTGATTAGTTGATAAAATTGTCAACTTAGCAGATAGGGCCTAAAAGAAAAGGATAAGTGAAAGAACTGGAGGGAAAAAATGACCACCTCATAACCAATCCAAGCAACAGAGAGCAGCACCGATACTGCAAGGGAATTGGTAAACTTCCGGTAGAGCTCAAGTTTCGCCAAGCTTCGACGAATCTGTAATGAGATTAGACAAAAGAATAGAGTGAATTGTAAAGTAGCATTAGAATATAAATACAATCTGCCAATGGACTCTAGATCAAGTGGGCCCTCCTTCCCCTAAAAAATAAACCCACTAGGTGTGCATGTAACTTACCAACAATAGTAATTATAATTGAAAAAAGAAAAAAGGAATAAAGATACAACCCAGGATTCAAAAATACAATCTTGCACATAATCCCATCTAAGTAACAGATGCAAAGCAACATCCTTTAGGGTCCTGTGGGCAGTGAAACACAGAAAACTCGCCCAATTAAATTCTATTAAACCACTGTTTATCAAGACCATGAGATGTCATGGCCTCTGATCTATCCTATTCTGTGTGCCTAGATCAAGCGAAATGGTCAACATGCAAGTCTTTTCTTGAGTTTACATTAAAAAAAATGCATTAGTACACATTAAGATTCGATGTACATATGCCACCTGCAAAACTCATATATGCACACAGACTTGGCAACATGAATGAGTATCTTTCCTTAACAGCCACAAACTACTAGAGACAGGGATCTAGGTCAATGTCTACACTGTAATAGAATGGAAAGGATGTGCATGAAAAAACGAAAAATTTAAGTTTACCTGAAGCTTCTCCAGAGTTTTAGATAGCGATGAAAATATCCAAAGAATAAAGCAGGCATCCAGTACAGCAACAGGTAGCACCAGAAAGAGTCTTGTTTTTCCAGAAAAGTCATTGATATTTCCCAAATGTTCAACAAGCTCAAGTGCTTCTGAAGCCACAAAGTATGTCATACCAAGAAGGAGTATTTTTACGGTTGTACTGCCGAGTGTTGGTCGAACAACACCATATCCCATTGAAACTACTAGAAGAAGAAGCCTGGAGAAAGTCTTCTTAATAGCACTAAAGGTAACTGCCCATACGGTAATTCCCATTGGTCTGCTTCCAGTGGAATTGAAATTAGCATATTCAAAATACCAGAAAGCCATTTCACACATCCCCAGACCAATCACAGCTGTGATGTGGTAGTGCAACTTTATTATATCTTTCCAGTGTCGTACAAAGCGTAGGAACCAGAAGAGACCAAGAACAAGGTAAGCTAATGACATGTAGCCAAAAAATGTCATCAGCGGGGCCATCTTTCCAGGTAGATAACCATCTGGGTTCCTCCAAACTGTTCTTCCGCTTACTAATGTGCCCTCGAGTACTGGATCACAAAACATGAAATAGAGATAATACATTCCGGTATTGTTGATCTCAATAGTTCGAGGATCCATTTTGGCCTCTTCATTTTTGCCTTCAAAGAAGGTCTGAATTCGTTGAGGCCCATTAAGCTTATTATCTAGGTCTTGATGGATGATAACCTCCCCTACCTTGCAGGAATCATCCTTGGCAAGCTCAGGAGTGCAGCAAATTGCATAAGAGTTCAAAAAAGAACCCCCAATCTTCGCCCTGTCTTTGACCTCAACAATTATAGCTTCGACCAAGCCAGTTCTTTGCTGCATCTCATTCTGCTTTTCAGTTGATTCTTTTGTTCTTTGAAAGGTGATTGACTCAAACCTATATTTCATATACATATGGAATAGAATCAACAAGACCTTCTAACATTTCTAATGTTCACGAACAAAACACTAAGATCCTATGTTGACAAACCATTATGTATATTCACAAATTCTCATAAGGCACACACAAGTTTCACTCTCCCTAAGCGCTGCCATTATTCATGTACAGCCGAACAAGAATAAGGGAAACACCCAAGTGTTTTGTTCAAACAAGATTTTCCCCAAATGCTCATTACATATAGCAGACCATTTTTTAACTACATTGAAATGAACCAAAATCAATGTGTGTGTGTGGCATTGCACATTTCAGACCAACAAAACATAGACACAATCAGAGCAATTGTTGACGCAAAGACTACCCTAATCGTTCAACCCCATCATGCTTTCAAGGGAAACAAACAGATCAAAAACACTAGGCGTTAGGTGATAAAACAATGGACACATTACCTGATGAAGGACTTGCCGTTGAGGGGTTTATCCTCGGAAGAGAAGTTGTCGCGAAGAGTGGGAGGGGGAGGTCTGGAAGCGTAGAGGCCCTCGCTACCGCCATGGAAGAAGAAGGAATTGGAGCGACGAATGAAAGGTTGAGTTTGGTATTCGTGGATGGAAGCGCCGACTTGGACGATGGAATGGGAGCTCAGATGTAATGCAATGAGCGCTACAACTAATAGGAGAGAGAGATCACAAGGAACAACACTCCCTCTAATACTATGACCCATCATCGTCGTCTTTCTCATTTCTACGTCCCTCTCGCTCTCTCTCTCAAAGATTATCAGTAAAACCGATTGGTTCGTTTGAGCAATTACAAAATGACACTTTCTCCATGTGAGGACTTTTTTTTTTTTTTTGGGGGAAATTAATTAATAATTATCCAATTCTTTGCCTCTCTTTCAAGGATTTGGCAACTGGCAAGGTCCTTTTTTTATTATTATTATTATTATTTTTTTACCTTTGCCTCTTTTTGCATTCACAAAATAAGATGCTTGCCCCTACCTAAATCAGCTTTTAGCCCTTAGCAAAAAATAGTCTTTCCAGCTGCAATAAAAAAAAAATTAAAAAAATTTCTAATTAAATTTTAGTTAAAAAATAGTTAATTCATTGTGATTTGTGAATGCTTTTCTTAGTTTTCTATTTAATTCGGGAGCTTATGTGTCTTCAAGAGGTTGTTTAATTACCTGGGACCATGCCTAATGAAATGAATGTCACTAGTTTAAATTTTTCTTCTCCTCTAATGCGGACATGTAAAAAAAAAGAGTGCAGCTTCTATACGGTCGGTGCAAAAAGGGGGGGTTTTCTGCCCTCCACTCACAAGCTAACACATCAGCATTTCAAGAAAAAATACACAAACTAAAATGAGAACAAAACACCCACGCACGCCTCTGGTTTTTTTTTTTTTTTTTCTTCTTCTTCTCTCTCACCTCTCCGGCAACGGCACTCACCAGCGACGGCTAACCCAGCCGTGACCCACCATTTTCGACCAAACCATCTCCAGCAGCTTTCTTCATTTTCGGCCAAACCCAACCGGAAAACACCGAAAAACTCAAATCCAACCTCAAAAATCGATTATAATGCCACAAAATTCGTTTGTAATGCCTCAAAACTAAAACCTAGAGGGGAAGGTTAATCCTTTTTGGGATTTTATCATCCTAAAAAAAAAAAACTAGACCCACCTCTTTGGAAAAACCAAAAAAACCAGGTGGGTCTAGATGGCCGCCCGTGGGTTTGCTCTGCATCATGGGTCTCAGTGCCATGGGTCTTCTTTCTTTCTCCCAAACCATCTCTCTTTCTCTGTTAAATGACAAGAAGAAGGAAGAAGGAAGAAGAAGAATGGGAGAGGTCAATAGGAAGGAAGAAATGGGAGAGAAGAAGAAATGGAAGGAAGAAGAAGAAATAAGAAAAATTTTAGTGTTTTAGGATGTAGGATAATTTCATGGGTTTTTTTGCCTTTATGTGAGGTGGCAGCTTGTGATTGCCCCCCACCCCCTTTACGCAGAGACCAAAGGGAAGTTATTCCCCCAAAAAAAAAGAGAGGTGAAATTATCATTTTTCCCATAAACTACTACGCGATGATCATTTTTTCCCATCAACTATCAACTTTACATTACGACCCATCAAACTATCATTTCGTTACCAAACCCTACACCCTCCTTTCTGTCAATCGCTAAGTCGAACGGTCAACTCTGTGAACAGTATGATTGACCGTCCAATTTAACGGCCTTGACTGACAAAATGGAATTTTGGTAACAAAATACTTAAAATAGTAGTTTGATAGGGCCATAATGTAAAGTTGATAGTTAATGAAGAGAAATGGTCATCCCTTGATAGATCATAGGAGGAAAAGATAATTTCCCAAA
The DNA here is from genome assembly GCA_006937295.1 of Carpinus fangiana. Classification (NCBI taxonomy): domain Eukaryota; kingdom Viridiplantae; phylum Streptophyta; class Magnoliopsida; order Fagales; family Betulaceae; genus Carpinus; species Carpinus fangiana. The sequence continues at coordinate 14,054,857 of CM017321.1, read as the reverse complement.
AAAAAAAAAAAATCTGAGGCAGAGTTTAAGTTTCCTAAAACAAAAGGAGAAATTGCTTAACTGTAAAATAGACTATAGAATACATAAAGTTATTCTATTCTATCCCATCTTTTTTAATCCCGTTGGCTTGGAGGAGAATTAATCTCCTGAGTTCTCACTTCTCACCCAATGGTTAGTACTCTTTAAACAAATGCTGAAGAGGCATTGCCACGTGGCAATATAATATTGGGTAATTAACGAAAAACGGTAGTTGACTCACGCAACTAATAAGAATAGCCTTAAGTTTCTTTTTTCTTTTTATTTAAATCCTGAAAATAAAAGCACGGCTAGCTTACAAGCTAACGTGCGCAGTGTGTCAAGACTCAAGTCAATAAAAAAAAAATTAATAATTCACGTCAAAGAGAGTACTAAAAAAACACTAGAAAAAATAACTAACATTTTTCTAATAATAATTGTCTAATTTCTTTTATGGGTGCCAATGATCTACCACCTTTAAAACCTTGGGAAAAACCGAAAAAGGATTCTCTCAATTTCAAAATTCTTCTATTTTTTTTATTTAGTACATTTTGAAAGATAATGCATTTAATGTACTACTCTCATTAAAATTTTTAAACAACATTACTTTTTAAAATACACTAAATAAAAAAATAGAGGAGTTTTGAAATGAAAAAGATCCTAATACGAAACCGCTGGGGTTCTCTCTCGACGAATTTAATTTGCAATTAAAAACCGATCTTGCTGTCAGCCGCTAGTCCCACATATATAGGAACCTCCGTGATGTGCGTGCAAGCTCTTGCCTTAACGGAAACGTTTATATATGTTAATTAAGGATCTTGATTTGGACCCAAAAACTTGTATCATGTATTGATTTTATTAATATAATTAATTGTATAGAAATGATATACAGAAAGAAGTAATATATTAACAGAAATTACTACTCATTCTAACTAATCATCTTCTGCATACATATATGAGAGCACCTTAGGTTTAGATCATCTGCAAAAAATGCTTTTTGCTACCTCCAATCCTATCTTAACACATCACTAATTGCAAAAAATTAGAGTGAAACAAAAACAACAAATCAGCCCACAATAAAAAGACCAAAATGTCCCTGCCTGAGTCTGACAAAACCCACGCCGGGGTCTGGAGAGACCTATGGTGGGTCTCGTGGGTCTCTCTAATCCGATTTTGTTCCACAGGGATGCCAAGACAATGATGATGGCCCATTCTTCTTCTCAGATACTACTTGAACTGCCCGATTGACCGATGGATCTTTAATGGTGGATTTGCCTAACCTTATTTCTTTCTTCAGAGGAAACAAAAGGCTTCAAGTGGAGGCGGAAGAGAAGACTGGAAAACAAGAGTCGCCAGACCCACGGTGTGGGTCTAGCGAGACCCACGCATGGGTCTCGCTAGACCCAAGCATGGACGGCGAACTGGCACGAGCGAGCTTCGGCGAACAGCACTATGGCTCCTCCACCTCTTTCTCTTCTCTCTTCCACGATTTTCTCTCTCTTCCGCCAGAGATCTGGCCACCCAGCACCACATCCGATGGAAAACTTGAAAACCTACAAAACCTAGCCTAAAAAATGCATTTCTAATGCCCAAAATCCGTTTTTAATGCCACAAAAATCGTTTTTTGATTCAAATCTAAAACCTAGAAGGAGAAGGTTAACCCTTAAAGGATTTTATCACCCTAACGCCATAAAAAATGACTCCGACGTCGGAGAAGATGAATTCATGGCTAGACCTGTGCCGTGACCTGCCTAATGACCCATCACTCAGCTTGAATAAGCTCAAAATATGGTGTGAGTGTATGATATTTTTGTGAAATTATTTTACGTTTGCTTAGTGTCAACTTGTGAATGGGTGCTGTAAAAGTGACGTTTTGTAAGTATAACCTGATTCAAGGTTTTCTCTATATATATATATATATAGATATATATATATATGCTTAACTAACTTCCGTTTGATGACGGTAACGTGTTGACAGTAACTTAGACTTGAGATTTGTTCCAATTTGTTGACAGTAACTTAATTGGTTTATAAGAGCATCCACTACAGCCTCTTCAAATTTTCCTCTTCAAAATAACAAAAAACACACTTTTAATTATTTTAACAGCCTACCTTTTTAGAACACACTTTTCAACCTCTCTACTTTAACAATTCACTTTCACTATTTAATTAAAATATTATTTTTCTCTTTTCTCCTTTACTTTATTTTTCATTAAAATATTATTTTTCTCTCTCTTCTTTACTTTATTTTGCAGACTTCAACGATTGGGTGCTCGGTGAACATCTTCACACCGTCCACCGGTGCTCGCCGGGGGAGAAGAAAGTGAGCGGTGCTCGCCGGCGTTTCTGGCATTTCTGTTGAAGAGGTTTCTCTATCACGTTTCTGGCGTTTCTAGTTCTCACAATCACAAGCATCGGGGACCAAATGATCAATACCCAGATCGAAATTCGCCTCCTTGAATCCAAATCCTTGGTCAATCTATAAACCCCATATAACAAGCACAAATCAGACAAGATCACAGTGATTCTTTGGAACAAAACCATAGTGGGGTTGGCGAAAATTGAGAGAACGTGCTCGAAGTAAGCAAAGAATGGAGGGTAGTCGAGGGTCCAGGGGCGTCGGAGTACCATTGCGAGAGAGGGAAGGAGTGGGTAAGAGCGAGCCAGTGGCGGTGGACCTCGAAGTCTATGCTATGGTAGAAGGGGATGACGGCGTCCACAAGCGCAGGACGATCGTGGCTCCAACTTCGACTTCGACTCACCCACTCCGCAGTCTTCGCCTTCGACATTTATGTGAACTTTTTTGTGTGTATTCAATGGGGGTTTTTGAAGCTATGATCTTTGTGAACCCAGAAGAGCGATCTTCGATGCAGTGATTGGATTGTTGGGATTCGATTGGAGCGGTTTGATTTGGTTTTGGGTGCAATGAACGGTGGCGATGAGGTCGTCGCAGCTCCGGTGGGCACACCTCAGCCGCTGGATTGGAAATTCTCTCAGCTATTCAGGGAACGCACGGCCGGTGAAGAAGTCCAGGCTGATGAGAGAGGAGGAAAAAAACCAAGCCCTGCGGAAAGAAAAAAAGGAGAGAGAAAAAGAAAAAGAAAATAAGGAGGAAAGAGAAAATATAATTGTTTAAAGAGTAGAGAGGGAATAATAAATGTTAAATATGAAAAAATACTGTTCATCTTGTTAAGTTTTTGGTTAAAATGGAGAGTCTAAAAAGTGGGAATTTTGGGCCTTTTTGTTAAATTGGCTCTTCAAACTAACCAAAAATTGAGTTTGAAGAGCCTGCAGTGGGTGCTCTAAATAACCAATCTCTAAATCTCTATAGAGATTACGAGTTGTTGGTTCTTACCATATAAAGCATCCATCTCACTAGCTATTTATTATTAATTTAATATTTTGAAATAGTAGATCATTAATCAACATGATATATGAGAGTAAAAGCCCTATATTCATTTCATGACCTCAATTTATCCTCCAATTTTAACTAATTGAAAATGTTTAGTGCTCTTCTAATATTTTTTTTGATGTCCTCACAATTGTAATGTGACTTTTAAAATTACTATTAAATTTGAGATTATCATTATTGACTTTTTATTTATTGATAATTTTAAAAATCATATCACAACTAAAAAAATACCAAAAAAATATTAAAAGAACACCTAACATTTTCCTTAATTAAAATATTTCTCATTTTGTTCGATTTCATGTATAAAGGAGAATATTAAATTATTAGTTAAGAGTTCAATATATTTAAATCTCTTGAATTACCTGTCATTTAAAAAAAAAAAAAACAAACAAAACAAAACAAAAAAAGTCTCATGAAATGATAGGTGTGACGCTTTATACATCAAACTAACATTTTTTTGGCAAAAAAGTCACTCCGTCCGCAATGATGGTTAGAATGGATGAAAAAACAAAAGTTGACCAAAATCTTCTAAAAATATCCTCACTTTGGGAATTGAAAAATCAAATTCACCCTTTCTAATTATTAAAACTATTTTTTTTTAAAAAAAAAAAAAAATCTAAGGTGGTCGAACCTTGCCCAAATGGAAATGGGAGGGGACAGGGTGGCTCGTCCCTCCTCCTTGATTTTGGGTGGTTTGTTCCACTATCATGGGGTGATTCGGCCACCTTTTTGGTAAAAATTTTTTTTATTAATTTGTTTTATATTTTTAAGAAAATAAGGGTATTATAAGAAGAAAAAACAAAAGAGTTTTTTCATTCAACACCAACGTACAGAGTGTCTTATTTGCCACATAATTGTAGTTTGGTGTATTTAACAATTTAAGTATCACATCTATCAATTTGTAAGGCTTTTTTTGAAAATTGCTTGTAGCTCATGAGGGTTTTATTTATTTATTATTATTTAATCTAACCCATTACTTAAATAATAAAATACTATGAAATTTTTGGAAAAATTTGTAATTGAACACCCATGATATATATATAGGAGAGAGAGACTAAAGTATGAAAAAGAAAACTAAAATTACAGTCAGAGAATAAAGGAGGCTAGGAAGAAAACATGCATGCATAAGTACTTGCTAGCTATTTCCAGGAAATTGGAGTTACAAATCAATTAAGCATCTACAAAGTCTGACGATCTTCTTTCTTACTGCGCCTAGCTGTCACTTGTCAATTTGAAAATCAGAGTCCATAGAAAATTTGTGGTAAGACAATTAATTACTTAATTGGCAAATTAAAATTAGTTAAAGGATTGATCATTCTCAGAAACACATGATACAATTGCAAAGAGGTTTACGGGATTTGTTGGACTCGTGGAATCTAGACCAAATGTCCGCTGTTATGGTCGTAGGAGTGGAGACAAAATGGTCGTGAGTCTCATGATGAGTCATGACGTAAGGTAAAGGGTTGAACGTGACAATTTGCTACGGTGTTATGTATGCACTACTACTTGGAAAGAATCTATATACATAGTCCGACTAATTATATTGATTCAACGGGACCTAGAAGTTTATGGTATTCAATTTAATTTATTAATTATGATATTTAATTTTCCCTTCAAACCTCGGAAAATTCTTCCGGGTTGAAGCATTTCGGATTCAACGGGGCGAGGTCTTCCTATAGACCCATGGAAAAAAGTTTGAAAAACAAACCCATGCGGACCATGACCAAGTCGTCCTTTCAAACTTGCTCATATTGTAACGTGTAGAAGATCACATATATGGATCTTTCTAGCATATATGCAATTGCCCACAATTTAAGTGTCCACATCTGATCAGACAAAGCAGAGAACCTCGGAAACCATGGAGGAGAGGATGACATCCCAACTATTCCAGCATGGGTTTAAATTAGTTAGAGAACTTGAAGCAAACCTACCAAACCTGGCCGACCAGCCCAACGTGCTCTCAAAGTCCTGCGACGAGATCCTGAATGCTTTCAGAAGCGCAAAGGAAGGGCTAAACCTGCACATGATGTTCCGCCAACAACAGGAATCTGATCAGACAGGAACAAGTTTGGAGGGATGGCGAAGGTCGACTAGTAATTACACGCAGCCAAAGCCAATTATGGAGCTATTGCAGATGCAACTTCAAGCTGATCATAGGAGCCCGCCCTTCAGTAGGTCCGATGTTCTTTTTGCCGGAGAGGGTGGAAGAGAGGCGGAAGGTTCTGCTCGGTCCAAGAGCATAGGAGGAGGAGAGCTTCACCCAATGGACGTATCAGATTCTGGCGTTGTTTCATCCTCGCAAAGGCAGCGAAGAAGGTGAGAAATTTCGTCTTGTAAAAAAATGTACGTGCGTATTTGACTTACTATTTTCATACCAAACTTAAAGTTAAATAGGTCCCTCCATCCTGCGCGAAAGTTTCTTGGAAATTAATACAACTATTAATATACATATAGTGAGAGAGAGTTTCTGCTTCTTATATACCAAGTTGATTATTAATTTACACAAATTTGTTTGGCATTAATTAATCAGAATATGATCTAGCTAGCTAGGCAACCGGAGATTAATTGTTACATTTTGAGTAGCAAGCCAGAAGTCCTTTGGGTCTTTCGAAGTAATTAAGGAAACAATATTGTTGAACATGATAGCTATATATGTTTATTGTTTTTAATAAGCAGAAAGGATGATGGGGAGCGACGGACAATAACTGTGGCTGCACCTCGGATTGGAAATACTGATATTCCGCCAGAGGACGGCTACACGTGGAGAAAATACGGCCAGAAAGAGATTCTCGGCTCAAAATTCCCAAGGTATGACGTCTGAAATACTTACCGCTTAGATATATATGCTCAGAACTATGTATATTAAATGATTATTTCACACTTCAATTCACAGCTGCTTCTGCAGCATCGTTCCGTGCTTTAATTTATTCTTAGAAGGTCTCTGATCAAGACTGTTACAGTCAATTCTATATATATATATATCATGCAATAGATTTTAATTTCTTTCTCCTCACCACATCTCTTGCGCACGCTATTCGAAGATATTAATTTTATGGTCTAAATTTTGCTTTGATGTATCTAATGATATACATACATGGTCCTACGTTAATTAAAAATTTTTAATAACTTGACTAAATCTATAAAATCTGACCAATCCTCTCAATTTTACTAATCGATCGGCTTTTAATTTAGCCCTCTCAGGCTCTCCTAAGCTTTGACCAGATCCATGAATATTCTAGAACACATATATATGATTGATTGAGTCTTCGAGACTTTCAATTCAAAGCAAACATGGGATTGGGCATATTGTCTTGGAAATTAAGGGTCTCTGATTGAAACTGCTATCACTGTCAACTAGAACGATTCTTTCTTTTTACCTCTCTTTTGGACTTTTGATCAAATTAAATGCTCCCATGTTTATAACGAGAATAATTGACTCAGTCTGCCCATTGCAAATTAACGAATAAGATTTACTGGTAATTTCCCAATGATATCTATGTCGGACACTGGTTTTAATTGTAGTTTAGCCCAGCTAGAGGAGACCTCTGTAAATGACCAACGGTGGACTTGAGAGAGTGCTGATTGGTTAAGCAAACGACATAACATTAACGTTTAATTTTGACTCATTTTTCATTGACCAATTATATATATATATATATTAATCGTTTACTGGGTTTAATTTTTATTTGCATCAGGGGTTACTACAGGTGCACCCACCAAAGGTTATACCATTGCCCAGCCAAGAAGCAAGTCCAGAGGCTCGATGATGACCCCTACACATTTGAAGTGACATATCGAGGTGAGCACACGTGCCACATGTCATCCACGGCGCCATCAATTCCACCGCCGGCAGCAGCAGCTGACATTACCCATGAGATGACCCAAATCAGAACTACCCAGCCTCCACCGTCTTCTTCAGTTCCTATAAGCAGTTGGCTCTCAATGGAGTACTTGGGCATGAGAGGAGGAGGGAGCAGCGGCAGCGCCAGCAGCAGCGGCAGTGGCATTGTTCTTGGCGGTGGTGGTGGTTGTGCGGGCCCATCCGCCCCGCGAACTGGCAAAGATGCTGAATTCCCGGTTGCTGACATGGCCGATGTAATGTTTAACTCTGGCAGCAGCAGTAGCAATATTAGCATGGATTTTCTCTTCCATTCCACAGACGACAAATGGGAGACAGGTGACAAACAAATTTGATACGATAATTGGACTACTGGTCGGCATAGGTAATTTTTTTTTTTTTTTTTTTTTTTTTTCCTTTTAAGGAATGCTTATGATCTCTTAATTCTTAACAGTAAGGGTGTTAACTTGGTCCTATTTTTTTGAATTTCTTTTTTATCAAAATTGGGAATCGGAACCGAGTACCTTGGTTCTTGATTTTGGACAATCGGAATCGGGAACTTGGTCTTGCTTACTGGCTAATTTCGGTTTATACCCAGTCTAGTAACCGGTTTTTTAAAAAAATTGTTATTTTTTAACCGGTTTAATATATATATACACCCGGTTTCGGTTTTCCGGTTATAACCGGATGCCAAAAATAGGGACTAAAACCGTTTTCCTAGTTTCTAGTTTCTCGGTTTTTCGGTTTTGGTTTTGGTTCCTTAAAATTACACCCCTACGTGACAGTCTCAACCAATTCTTTAATTAATTATTAGTTAAAAAAAGAGAAATGATAAGTGTTCTTCTAGTGTTCTCTTTGTATTCTCTCAACTGTGATGTGGCTTTTAAAATCACCAATAGATTAAAATGATAATCTCAAATTTAACAATAATTTTAAAAGACACATCATAATTGAGAGGACATCAAAAAAACACTAGAAGAACATATAGTATTTCTCTAAAAAATATATATACAAGAACTGATTAGGATTGATAATTATGAGATAATTATAAATATTTTTAACATTACTCTTTTTTTTTTTCTTTCTTTTTTTTGTTCTTTTCCTTAATATTACCAATCTGATGTATAGGCATATCAAAATTTTGGAAGCATACTTGAGATCAGGCAAAAGGCTGCGGCAACTTGCTGTTTGGAGCTAGGAGGTCAAACTTAATTGGATTTATCAGCGATGTAATTACGCACTTTATTTATGTACTTTACTAATTGGCCAATTTCAGGTGGGCTGGCCTGTACTTTTTTTTTTTTTTTTTTNTCTGATGTATAGGCATATCAAAATTTTGGAAGCATACTTGAGATCAGGCAAAAGGCTGCGGCAACTTGCTGTTTGGAGCTAGGAGGTCAAACTTAATTGGATTTATCAGCGATGTAATTACGCACTTTATTTATGTACTTACTAATTGGCCAATTTCAGGTGGGCTGGCCTGTACTTTTTTCTTCTTTTTTTTTTAAATTTTTAATCTTTTTTGGGATTCAATCAAATTAAGCTTCCTTTCATTTGCCTAACTACTCAGCCTCAAGGCATATTCAATTATATATATTTTTAAGTCAAATGTACTTAATGAAATAAATTAGAATTTTTAATTATAAATAATTGTCACATGTTTCAAAAAGTTGTCGGGCTCCAAAAAATGCATGGATCGGAAGGAAGGAGCCAACTGGCGAAGTACGATATACAGGGCAAGTGCCGACATTTGTTGAGAGCCTGTCAGTCTGTTCCTCACGCACTCCCGTCGCTTGTTTTGTCATGTAGCTTGTCGAGTTGTCATTCTTCAAACTTTTTTTTAAAAAAAAAAATTTATGGGATGAATAATAATAATTCATCAGCCAACTTTTCCCTTTAATACGCACTGTCCTGTCCTTTGAGCTAATACTTTTATTTTCCCTGTTGGAAGGACTGCGTATTAAATAAAGATTGGGGGGGTTGGCGACATTAGCGTCCCACTTTAAGCTCATCTTTCTCACTATTTTAATTATTTGGTGCATGCATGAGCATGATATCGAATATCGATGCACCAGTTTTTTAATTCAATAACCATTTCGTACTCTTTTTGGTCCAAAAAACTAGGAGGAGTTAGTGCCACGTTATACACGTCAGAATCATGTCCACGTCTTAACCTGCCACATCACTATCTATTCTATATGAGTGGTGATAGAGTTTAGATCGGCTTAAGTAAACAGTATTTATGTTAACTTGATTTTAATATTAAAATATTATATAATTATTATTTTTTTAATAATATTTTAATATTAAAAAATATTAAAATCAAGCAAATATGAATACTGTTCACTCACATCAGCTTGATCTCTATCACTATTCTTTATATATAAAAAGAAAAAAGAAATAAAGGAACAATAATAATATAAACATAAGATTCTGGTCTTTGCTTGATCAGTACGGAGAAGCCAATGCTTTGGTAAACCAAGTAATTTGAATATGATATTCAAACTTTCAATTTTTTAGGAACATAACAATTTTTGTTTTTAATTTAGGGGAAAATACGTTTTAGCCCCCTCAACTATCACCCTGTTACGTTTTAGCCCCCTAAAATATCAAAAGTTGTAAAATGGCCCCCTCAACTACCAAACAGTTACGTTTTAGCCC
>CM017321.1:13984730-14040599 GCA_006937295.1 Carpinus fangiana | reverse complement strand
GTCCTCGGTCCTCCGAGGACCCCCCTTTGACAATTGCTCTTTGATAGACAGGATAGGGAGAAAACCCTGGACAAAAACAAGAAGATTCACACCCAGCAACAAGGAGCAAACCTTGGGCATAAACAAGGAATAAGGAGAAAACCCTTTGAAATAATGACAAGGAGAAAACCTTGGGAAAAAACAAGGAATAGGCCTCTGAAAATAAGGACAAGGAGAAAACCTTGGGCAAAAACAAGAAATCACCCCAAGACGAATGGGGAACAAAGGTTAGTCTGTCGAAAGGCTTACGAGTTGCTGCCTAAAGATTACTGTACGAATTTAGATAATCGTGGCATCTCGGATAGAGCTGGGGGGTGCCCTTGGGAACTTAGGCAAGTGAGCCCCCCAAAGCTTTGATTAAATTCCCATTACCCAAGTACCTTAGCTAAGGGAATTGGGGGGTAACTGTTATGAATAAATCCACACTACAAGCCCATCAGATTATGGGCCCCCAAGGGCTGGAGAATTGCCCTATAAAAATATTTATTAAATAGCAAGGGCTATTTAATTAATGAATATAAATTATATTCCAATTAAGATCACATTGGAATATTGGAGTCTTACTCTAAGTCTTCAAGTCAATAGAAGCTTAATTCTATCTCAATCTCCAGTGAGCAATTTTGAATATATCACAATCCCAAGAGAACAAGTCCAATACAAACTCAGCACTTTAGCCTATAAATAGGCCCCTAAGCGAGGTACAATTTACACTCTCTCTTATAATCAGAAATGATTTGGCATATTGATTTATTGTGCGTCGAAGTACAATATTTCTCTTAGGTTTTAACTTTGGCATCGGAGTGCCCGCGGTAGAGACACCGTTGGGCCCTTTGACGCTTTGTTGCTCTTTTTGTAGCAAATTGGAGTGCACACGACAAAATATTGCAGAACTTGAAGGCCCCGAAGAATTCGCATCCATCGTGAGGAAAACTGTTCCAACAAACGCCAAGCCTACAACATTTATTGGATTGATAGTACCTAGATTAGCTTTGCATATTGCTTGGATGCAGCGGTTACATACAAGATGCGCATTGATTACGTTAACAACACACGTGGTCAGATACCCTTTATTATCAAAACAATTACTGCACACACTCGAAGTCACATTAATGCCTCCGACGATTACGCGTTGTTCTTGGGATCATATCGGTTTTTTTTTTTTTTGGGTTGTTGAAAATGATGATAGATATTCTTATTCAATGATCAAACGACTAGAGCAAAACGCTCTAGTAGAACAATATCACGAATACAATCAGGCAACTCACCCTTCCAGGTTTTCTCAACAACATTTTGTACAACCAATTTAGCAAGAGGATGGGCAGTAGAGTTGCTATCCCTCTTCACAAAATCAATACGCCACTGAGAGAACTCCTACAAAGACGACTTCATATCTTCCATCAGAGGCCCCAATCGACTATAACTTTCTACATTATCCCACACAACTTCGATCACCCGTTTTGCATTGCCTTCCAAATGAATCTGTGAGAAACCCATTTCCATACAAAGTTGAATAGCCATTAGAGCAACCCGAGCTTCAGCTGCTGCCGAAGGAAGAAAACCTTGTTGGGTCATGCAACGAGCCCCTCGCACATGCCCAATGTGATCACGCACCAGTGCCCATACCCCATCTTGCCCACTTTTGAATCCAAAGTCGCATCCCAATTTGCCTTCACCCACCCCTGAGTAAGAGCCTATGCGCCCCGCCTGATGGGCAAATCAATTAACTAGTAATTGATCTCACGACGAGCCATCCCAGCCTTATCTCTCTTAGAACAAGACCTCTGAGAATTCACTTTCCTCGTCGTAATGAGAAAACTGCAGCGGAAGACTTTACTAAGACTATGAGATTAAGAGACAATAAATGAAACATCACACATCAATACCAGAGATAAAGTACTACGTCATCATAATATCATAAATAGTCATCAAATGTACTGGTCATTAGACCATCAGCAGGAAAATAGCTACAACTCAGAATAACAAAATGTCATATAATACACAAAAGATCAACAGATCAAAGCCTATGTTTAAGCTTAAGCAGTGCTAGTGAAATCAAAATTTCTATCATATCTGTACGAGCAGATCCTCCAGTCTCCCACATCGAACGCAACCAAATAGGGTCCATGTCTTCAAAGATCACACAGATCAACTCCTGAGTCAGCACCTAAGTCTGCTCCGACGGCATCCTTTTCTAAAGCGGCTAAACCGTATAATAATCGTAATAGGAGATGAAACATAAAGGAAAATGGTAAATCTAAGACTTAATGATTTTTAACGCATATAATACACATGTCAGTTTAGTAATGAACTCAGATGTTTAATAAGTAAGAGCAGTTCCATCATGATAGCTTATTTTATACATAATATATATATAATAGATGATATATGCATATGAGGTAAACAACAGTCATAGTTCAACGATATGGTCTACTCGAGATGTTACCTCTTCTCAGCATGGTTGATGCTGTCCCGATGGACCTATAATACAATGCTAATACCTCAACCATTGCACAACATAACGTACGTAACATTAATGGCACAATCGAGTCGAATCTTGAGTGGACCACAACAACTAATGGCGTCCGTCCTATAGTGACCGAACCATTGGGAATGGTTGCTCCAGTGTCACGAAACCAATGGATCAAAAGCCTTGTATAATACACATATTTGACCATAAAGCTAACATGTATAGTAAGCTCATGGCCAATACTACCGCACGTACCAGTGTATTATGTCATACGATGCAAATTATCTTGTTTATATTTTATATGCATGTCATTTTACAAGTCTCACTTGATTAACATGTTCAACGCAAAGTTTTTTTCAAAATGACAGAATTCATGTGCAATAAGTACAAACTGTGAGAGTTGTAAAATATGCATGTTTTCTCGATACACAAAATAGATGTGCAGTGCATGAAAAATAGCAATGAGCATTATGTGAGTTAATACTCACCTGGATCGAAAAGCGTCTCTGAATACTCCAAAATATCTAGGTTCTCCAAATCTGTAGAAAACCTTCTATTAGTCCTAATTCCACTAAAACAACTATAAAGTAAGAAAAATAAGAGCTATGAGATAGTTGATGAAAATAGGGTTCCCTTATCACACGCTGACCGTACATTCGGGCTCAAGGCCGTACATCCACTATGTGGGTCCTCAAGGAGAACTTCATTTTCTCTCCACTGTCCGCCTATTCTCCGATCCCTAAGGCTACTAGAAACACCATAAAACTTCGTAGTCTAGTTTACAACCTCCATGCAATATAACAATGCTAAGTTAACGAAAATGCTAACCCAAACGAGATTCAAAGAGTAACTAAGTTAGCAACTATAACTAAACATAAAACAAGCAGTATAACGACGTATTCAAAAAGCTAAAGATCGAACGTTACCTCCTTGAAACAAAACTACAAAAGTTTCACCTCACGAATGTTCCGAAACACACACACACCTCACACACGCTCACAAAACATACTCAAAGCACTTTGGAAACACTCGAAGAACATTCTAGCAACCTGGGGGCGTGTGAAACTTATGCAAAACACGAAGAGGGTAGAAGGTATTTATAGGCCCAAAAAGCAGCGGACGTCCGGCCAAGGGGTGTACGTCCGGTGGTTCTTGCCCAGTGGTTCAAAGACTGCCTCGTACGTCCAGGTATTAACCAGAGGGTATTCAAAAAGTAGCATACATCCGGTGGTCCCACGTACGTCCGCATGTATGGTTTGCAAAGCGTACGTCAGGTGGTCCCCCCCCCCCCCCCCCTGGTATGTCCGCACTACAGATAGAAGCGTGCGTCCACCAGACCTAGCGTAAGTCTGTCCAAAAGTTCAAATTACCCTCATAGTGTCCTTAGTGACCAAAAGCCAAAATTAACTCCCCCAACTAAGCTACTTATGCCTAGTTAATAATTTGGGTTACTACAGAGCCAACCAACCGGATGAACTCTGGGTTAAGACTTCTTAGCATTCTACTTCCCCTACGGCGTGGACCTATTGGAATTCTTTAGCAGATTTTCTGGTTTGCTGAATAATCTTGCCTAGCGTCAAAAACCTTCCCCATGCAACACTTCATTTCACCTCAACCAGATTCTACGTGCTATCCCCACAAAAAGATTTATGTTTTCCTACCCACACTTTCTGAATATCCCGTCCTCAACCTATATAAAATCAGGACCATGAAAGTAACTCTTATGAAGTGTTGCACTACCCATACTCCACACATCCTTGGCCGATTGGCACTGCCAAAGAATGTGAAATCCAATTTCTGCTTCAGTTCCACAAAAAAGGCACGAGGGGTCCGTCATAATTTTTCTTTTAAAAAGATTGGCACAGGTAGGGAGTATATCATGGCATGCTCGTCATAGGAAATTCTTCTCAACATTAGGAATGTGCAAAGCCCAAATACCTCTCCACACCTTCATCTTTCCAGCACCAGAGCAAGTTGCCCTGGACGCTTCTACAATCGATTACGATAGCAGTTATGTGCCATTCCCGGAATCATGTTAATTAATAACAAGAATGGTTTTTCATCGATCATAACGGTCAGGGCTTTATCATCGGACAAGGATCTACCGTTTACTCTTGATGTTTGTTCTTGTTTTGCACGGTCAAGGAAAAGCAATTCGCAAAATTACCAAACTACCCTTGAGCTCACCAAACCGGAAAAAACTGTACCAACATATGAAGAATGATGATTGTGACGTGACCTGTTTTGAGTTTTTTTTTTTTTTTTGTTAAGTGATAATTAAATATGAAAAATTACTTAAACTATGACATATTATTTGTGTGAAATGAATGCAAGAGTAATATTACTGTTAAATATTTCCAAAAAAAAAAAAAAAATTACTGTTAAAAACTTTTGCACTAAATTGAAATTATATAAATTAGTGTTAAAATTAATTTCCCTTTTCAGGAACATTAAAAAATGTTAGAAATTTCGTGGAAAAAACAGGCTGGAATTTAGAAACGTTAAACTAGTCAAATTGCGAACTTCCTGCGCAAGTAAGAAGGATCAAACAAACCCATCGCTAGCCATGACCCCACCATCTTTTATACAAATTTCCAAGGCTCTTTGGAAAATTGGTTGATCGCCTCCAGCCTCCTCCCTCCGCCCGTGTTCTATCGTCAATTAAAGGCAACCAGAGATGATTTGAGCTTTAGCTTTCGCTTTCGCTTTTGCTTTTGCTTTTTTTCTCTAACATGTACAAACATAATTATTTCTAAGCAAATGGGATGGATACATATGAAGTATGAACACAGGAAATTGTTCAATTTCTTCTAGCTTGTTGTACAGTGGAGATAAGGTAGCCTAGACTCTAGATGAAGTCGCTAAAATCACCGTCAAATTCAATGTCCAAACTAAGAGAAGCAGTGTCCGTACAGGAGTACATGGTGGATACCACATCTCCGTTATCAGAGCCAATAGGCCCAGACAACGGGAAATCCTTTAAATCTGGCCAAAACGAGTGAAGGTTGCCAGTCAGGTCACTCAGCGCCTCCTCCTTAGCTTCCAGTTTTACGCTTGGGGTGACGGCGATCGCCGATTCCGATTTCGCCAAGAAACATTCCCACCCATGAGTTTCTGTGACGATTTGCGGTGTCTTTACTATATCTTTGCACGTGTGAAGACCAATGTATGTGGTCTGAAACATCTGCGGGTCGTTTTCCATTTTCTGGACATGTTTCGTCGCCCGGCAACCTTGATCGTACTTGCGTGTACACCGGAAGTAACTCCTGTCAGTCCAATCCAATCCAATTTAATTAGCTCCGGCCCTCTTCCTAAAAACTCAAACAATTAATTAAAACTCGAGAATTAGATAGAATGGAATTATACCTTGGGTGTTTAGCATTGAGAATCTCCTTCTGGCCGTACTTTCTCCACGCATGACCGTCATTTTCTACCTTGGGAGAGACTGTTGTCCATGTGTGTGCTGTCTTCCTGCAAATTAACAAGAATATGCAACTATTAGAATTAGTACACCTGGATGGATGGACTATGCAACTATTATATATATATATATAAATGGCAGGTAAGGTAAGGTAATTAATTTTATACCTTCTCCTGTAACACCCTCTCCGATCCTTGGAAGCGGGCCTCTTTCTACTGCTCTCGCCAGAATCGTCAGACCTCGGGTCATCACAATGTGAATCAGCATGGGAAACAGCCAGGTTCTGGCTATTTACCTCCCCAGACTCGGTACAACTGAGTACAGAGAGAGTCTCAGTGAAAGATCTCAAGATTTTGGAGACAAGCTCCTCGGCGGAGAAAGACCCATTATGCTCCATGGTTTTGTGGAGCAGGGTCTTCAGCTGGGTTGCGCACTCCTGGCCCTCAACAAGCTCTTTGATCACCTTTTGCCGAGTGACTGACAGCTTTTCAGGCCAATTAGAAGTCCCCAGAATCATGCTTAACTAGCTAACTACCGGGTTTGTTTGCTTGAAACTTCGTGGTTTTTTTCAAAAAACAGACCAGTAGATGGGGTGAGGAGTGAGGAGGAGAAAGGGATAGAGTTTTATATGAAGCTACAGAAATGAGAGGAGGAAAGAGTGAAGTAATTTAATGGAAGTTGTAAGGAAGGAGTGGTTGATGTGAATGGAAGGAAGAAAATTCCACCCATGTGCCTCCAATCCGATGCTTACGTTTTCCTGTGACGCAAGCCTGACGACGCCCTCTGTCCTTTTGAGCTTATCCGCTGGACTTACTGTTCTTAGTAATGATTTTCGTACTGTTGATGTTCGTCTACGGTCTCAAGACGGTATTAAAATAATATTAAATTGTCTATAAAAGATAATTCAATCGGTTGAGATCACGTTTAATAAAACGAAGATTATTAATTCGAATTTTTTTATTTTTTTTTACGAACATATTAAAAAATAATAATAATATTAATTTTTTTAATATTGACGTGAATATTGTTGATCCACGCCAACGATATTAAAATCACTACTTTACTATCATACTTCAATCTACCATTTTAATTTTTAAGCTCCTACTTTCAGGGGCGCAGCGTTTGCCGTATAGACTATTGTAAATTTGCAGTAATTTTTTTTTTAAAAAAAAAAAGAAAATGAAAAAATNATTATCTATAAAATATAATTCAATCGGTTGAGATCACGTTTAATAAAACGAAGATTATTAATTCAAATTTTTTTATTTTTTTTTACGAACATATTAAAAAATAATAATAATATTAATTTTTTTAATATTAACGTGAATATTGTTGATCCACGCCAACGATATTAAAATCACTACTTTACTATCATACTTCAATCTACCATTTTAATTTTTAAGCTCCTACTTTCAGGGGCGCAGCGTTTGCCGTATAGACTATTGTAAATTTGCAGTAATTTTTTTTTTAAAAAAAAAAAGAAAATGAAAAAATCTATGTATTCCTTAAATTATTATATAATTGACAATTTTTTTAAACTTTTAATTGTGATAGCGTCTTTTAAAGTAACATAAATTGTCAATATTTTTCTTAATGACGAAACTACCATTTGTAAAATAAAAACAAAAGATTCTTAAAACTTATAAAAAAACCTAAAACTAAAAAATAAAAATAAAATCTAAAGGGTGGCAAATTTAAAATTAAAAAAAAAATCCTTTGTATAAGAAAAAAAAATTAAAAATAAAAAAAATATATATATATATTTTTTTTTTGGGTTATGAAAAATGGACATTTTTTGTAGATCGAATAGGGTAAACCCAATTTATATTGTTATAATGTTTTGGGGTAGGACAAAATATTTCTCATATTTTCATGTAATAAACATTCATTAGGTACTGTAAACTTTCTAACGCTATGGAGAAACAATTGTGAAACCGTCTTGCTTAAGAAATTTTGGGTTGTCTGAACACCAACCAAAAAAAACCTTTTTTCAATTGTCTACGACCCATATTTCAAGTGAGCCCAATAAAAAGGGTCATCGATCTCACAATTGTTTACTTCAATAAATTGCAAGTAAATAAATATGGACAGAATAATTTTAATCATATTTTGAAAACCATTTTCAAATAAATAACAAAAAATAGTCACTTCCTCCCCCCCCCCCCAAAAAAAAAACCGACATAAAATATTTTTCGCTTAATCAAACAAGGCCTAATCTCCATCTCCATCTCCATCTAGTTAGAGTGAGATGTTGATGCAGCAGTTTTGATTAAAAAGGTTAATGCACATATAAAGTTAAGTATTTGAGGAAGCATTTGAATATGAATTAAGAATTGTTCTCAAATTCTAAACTAGTTGTTCTAGAAGGGGGGGCGGTGGGGCAAGTAGGGATTAGAAAATTGGTCAGTCTAGTAGTAGTTGGCACGTGTGAAAGAGAGAGAGAGAGAGAGAGAGAGAGAGAGAGCATAATTAAGCATATTTCCTACACACACATTGAGTCCCAACGGCGTGTTCCTCGGGTCATCGCTTTATAAAAAGATGTCCTATCGATCGATCCCCACATAGGATTCAACCAGTCATCGATATCAAACATGCATGTATAGTCAAATTTGTTGTTTTGTTTTCTGTTTTTGTTTTTTATTTTTTGTTTTTGTTTTTGTTTTTTTTTTTTATTTTCCCCCAGTGCCAGGCTAACTATCCATCCATCCCTCTAGAATCTAAGAAAGATATGAGTCGTATTTGTCTGTTGTGCAAGGGGCCAAGTACCAAATCAGATGATGAGTTGTTCTTGTTCTTATTTTTGGAAAACCATCAACTCCCGAAAATTGCCTCCACATTTTCGGGGTCCACCACAAGGTGGAAAAAAACATGGATTTTAGGGAGACTGGATAGCAAAATTATCTTCAACTATATATATATATATATATATATGGCTTCTGATGGCAGACAAGACCGATCTGCAAGCTTGATATGTACGTGAATATCATGACATGAAACTAAAGGATTCAGATTTCATGTATTAGGTTTTGAATTAAACAGATATTCGATTGGATACGATTTATCATAAGCATGTCAAATTTATGTTAACTCGCTCGACCCCGTATGACCTACGTCACTTATGACACGTCATTGTCCAATAATGACATGTCTAGCCATTGACATGTCAGCAAACGCAACTCACTAAAACTTTTCTATTTTTTTTTTTTTTTGGGTAGTGTTCTATAATTTCCTAGCTACTATTTATTAGAATGTAATCTCTTTTTTATGTATTTAACAAAAATTGATTTTGTCATAAATTTAGTTGTGAATGTGAATGGTTGATATATATTTATACTTGTATATAATATATGAAAATTGTGTTAGCGNATTTTTTTTTTTTTTTTTTGGTAGTGTTCTATAATTTCCTAGCTACTATTTATTAGAATGTAATCTCTTTTTTTTGTATTTAACAAAAATTGATTTTGTCATAAATTTAGTTGTGAATGTGAATGGTTGATATATATTTATACTTGTATATAATATATGAAAATTGTGTTAGCGAGATAAGATCAAGTATTTGTATCAACTCAATCTATTCATATTAACACGTTGAAATAAGTTGAAATGAGGTATATATGATCGTGTAAACCCAATACCACTTGTTTATTAAACTGGTTATGTGAGTCGTGATGTATCACCCTTTATTTATTTTAATAGGTTGTGTTAAGGTTGATGGCTTGAAATGATTAATTAAATGAGTTTGTGCTCTTGTTAATCCATATAATTAATTTGAGTATCTATTTAGAGTTCTCCTCTCATAAAGTAAAGAGGATAATAAATTATTGGGGACAACTTTTGGAATTTATTTATTTATTAAAATAAACATATGAATTTTTTTTTCTTGACAAATGAATTTTAATATCTAACTTAATTACCTTAGTATACTTAAGAGAATGTTAGGTATGGTCCTAGTGTTTTCCTAATCTTAGGTGAATATTATTTATTTTAAAAAAAAAAGTAGCCATTATTTCTCACACTTGATTTATACTTATCAAAATAAACATATATTTGAAACTTTAGAATGAATTGGAATCTCTTAAAATTAGGTTGAAATTCGGGTTACTTAAGCAAGAGGGGTTACGTGATCCACCAGTAACCAAGGACAAGTGGACTACATCTTTGTCCAAATTAGGTGAGTTCCACAGTTCACTTATCTCTCTAAAATTAATTAATTAATTATTATTATTTTTTTGTAAAATTTAAGTAGCCTAATTGTTTAGAAATCCTCATCCAATCCAGTGAAACTCATTTCATTTGTTTGGACTTTTCGAGTGAAGTCAAATGAAAACAATTTCTTTTTTTAAATAAATATATATATAATATTTCCCCTCAATTATTTAGCTGTTAATACTAAAAGATACATAATAAATATTATTTTATGAGTAAATATTATCTATAATGCTGATGTGATCATTTTAATTAATCCTAGGATCAATCATCATTAAAAAAAATAAAAATAAAAAATTGGTTGAGACAGGTTCATTAATATTGTGAGATCAAAATTAATTTATAACATTTTTCTATATTTTATTATGCGAGAGGAATGAGAAGGCGGTCAACCAGTTGTCACAAACCATGGGCAATAATTTTGGAGAACGCCCGAGGATGTCACTAACATTTCCCCTCTCGGTTGTTTTTATGATTTCACTCATAAACAACTATTATATTATCTATCATTATATCTTTATTCCGTCTCTTCTGTATTGCTCAGGAAAAAAACCATAAAATAAAGTCATAAATCTAATTAAATTATTATTACTGTTATTATTTCTTTGAGTGAGGTTATTATCATGGGATGGAGGGCCCTGTTTAACAAACAAACATCTAATCAAAAGCAAACCAATTGCTTGAATCAAAACTGAAGAATCTTTTTAAATAATCGTGCCATCTTATTATTATAATGGGTTTTGAGTTGAAATTTTGTTAATTATAATCCAATCTAACACATCAAAATTAACGTAGTTACAAATTGACAAAAACAAAAGGAAAACGGATTCAACTTGCTTAGAGCATCCACAGCAGCCTCTTTAAATTTTTCTCTTCAAAATAACTAAAAGTACACTTTTGGTTATTTTAACGGCCCACCTTTTTATAGCACACTTTTCAACCTCTCTACTTTAACAATTCTCTATCACTATTTTATTAAAATATTATTTTTCACTTTCCTTCTCTACTTTATTTTTCATTAAAATAAAATAAAGAAGTTGAAAATAGGAGAGAGAAGTTGAAAAGGAAAAAGGAGGAGAGATAAAATATAATTGTTTAAAGAGTAGAGAGTGAATAGTAATTGTTAAGTTTGAAGAAACACTGTTCATATTGTTAAGTTTTTTGTTAAAATAAAGAGGCTGAAAAAGAGTGTTTTTTGCTCTTTTTGTTAAATGGGCTCTTCAAACTAACAAAAAAATGTGTTTGAAGAGCCTACAGTGGGTGCTCTTATGTAATAAGGCTTGTAGCTGTAGAACATCCTCGTTGAATCAAAAATTTGTCATACATTGAACCTTAATAATACAATTCCTCTCATTTTAAAACAGTCTTGATTAATCGATTAATCGAGTAAACAATAGCTCTCTTCTCTCTCTTGACGAAACCATTTCCGTTTCATTGGCAGCTTTTGGAGGGGGAACGTTCGTTCCCTCCTCCTCCCTTTTCTTCCTCCTCTCTTCTTCTCTTTTCTCTGTTATCCTTACTTCCTCTTTGGAGGTCCTATCTGCCTCTTTTGAGGTTAACCTAGCCTTATCTTCGATCAGCTCCATCATCAACACGGCGTCAACCTCCCTTCATCGTCACCGGCACCGGACTCTAACGATTTCTGAAGATCTTAGTTTTGATTTTTTCAAAGTTAGATCTATCATTTTCAGAAAGCCTAAGCCAGAGACGAGCCTCACCACTGTGCTCTTGGGTCGCTCTGCTTCTCGTCGCCTTCATCAGCATGTCCGTCCAACCACCACAAGACGGCACGTGACCTTTACGCGCTCGCGAGTAGATCTTACTCGCGTGTGCGTGACTTGCACGCGGCGGCGCGTGGAATGGTTCCTAAGGCGCGTGCTGCATCCTTCCGACCCTCAACAGTGTTGTCGGCCGTTTCTGAGGGTTAGTGTTGTTCTTCGACGGCCTTCTCCAGCGCATGTGGTCCACGCGCCGGTCATTGGTTTCCGGCCCGCAACTTTCCTCCGCCTTTTTCAAGTTTTCCTCCGCCTTCTTCATCGTTGGTGTTGCTGTTTCAAGATTTTTGTGGCTTTTTGTTGCTTTCTCTTTTCTTTGTCTAATTTGTACTGGGTTTTGTATTTTGCCTTTCTGTTCTTTTTTTCTGTATTTTTAACAGTTCTTTCTGCCGTCTGTCTATATCTGATCTCTATGGTTTGGGAAGGATTTTGGAACCTTCATGGTTTTACTATCCTCTTTGAATCATTTGGTTGTGCCGTTGTTGACACACCATGTCTTACCGCCTTCATTGGCGGCCACTTTTCTTGGTCTTCGCACCAAGAAATTATAGGCCCGCGTCATTCATTTGATGCATTGCCTCTTTATTTTCTGTTTACTTGTTATAATTTGATGGTTTTATGAGTTTTTTGTTTGAGTTGCCCAGCCCTTAGTTTGTAATTTGTTGTTGCAATCTATATATATATATATAAAAAAAAAACAGTCTTCATGACACAAAAAATATGAGATACAAGATTTTTCTATCCATGTTGAAGAAAAAAAAAAAAAACTCATGTGCACATGATAACGGCGTCTAGGGTGGCCAAACCACTCCTAGGCCCTTGGGGGTATTTGGGGTTGCTTCGGCCACCCCGCTCTCTCTTTTTTTTTTTTCTTTTTTTTTTTGTTGGTTTTTTGTTTTTTATAAATATAACGTGGTACCTAAAAATCTAGGTACTGCGCCACGTGTAAGGTAACGTGACATTCCGTTAAAAAACTTAACATATTCTTGATAAAGGTACCAAGTTTGTTTATTTACTTACCACTGGTATCATTTGTGATATTTTTGAAAACTCAGGTGACTATTTGATTTTGGTGCAAACCACAGTACCTAAAAAAGTATTTAACCCTAAAAAAAAATTAAGATGTTATTTTTAGTTCAAACAAGGATAAAGATATACTTAGTTCTCATGCTAATTTTTTTTTTCTCTGAATTTATAGCTTTTTTCAAATAATTTGATGTGAAAAATTGTCCCTCCCAAATTCCCAATACAATTTAGGGTTAAATACCTAATACCTCATTGGGGTTTCACAATTTATTTATTTTTTCCCTTAGGATTTGATTTTTATCACAGGAGGTCCCTATGATTTTGATAAAAGACCAAATTGGTCATTCTATCAGTTGATCATTAGTTGACTTAACGGACTAACACGTAGATGAATGAAAATTTGACACTTAGCACAAGTGGCCACGTCATCGGTGATGATGTGGCCACCTACTAAATTTTTTAAAAAAATAAAAAAATAATATATATATTTTTTAAAAAAAGAAGAAGAAAAAAAGACAAAAAAAAAAGGGGGTGGCCGAACCCATCCCCAGTGGGTACTGGGGGTGGCCGAGCCACCCTCGGTACCCACTGGGGGTGGGTTCGGCTACCCCCTTGGGCACCAAGGAGCCACCCCCTTGGCACCTTGGGGGTGGCCGCCCCAATTTTTTTTTTTTTTTTTTTTTTTTTAATAAAACTAAAAAATTTAATTAGGTGGCCATGTCATCATTGATGAGGTGGCCACTTATGCAAGACGTCAAATTTTTATTGATGACGTGGCCACTTATGCCAGATGTCAAATTTTTATTTGTCCACATGGATTTTCGTTATGTCAACTAATAGGGTGACCAATTTGGTCCTTTATCAAAACCACAAAGATTACTTGTGATAAAAATCAAGCCCCAAGGAAAACATAAATAAAGTTGTGAAACCCCATAAAAATACTAAGTATTTAACCCTACAATTTATTTATAATTCAAGAGATTCCTTGTCCCTCCCAATACATTAGCCTAACCATCCCAACAGTTGTTGATGCATCATAGGAGTGGCTGAAAGCCGCGTATATGCTGCGGTGTAGAACACCTCCATTGCTCGCCCTCAGGATGCTCTCGCCGTCACCACCATATTCCGCAAACCCTAACCCCAGATTATCTTTACTCCCCACCTCTCCAATTCCTCAACCGTCCCTGTCCCACCACCACTATCATCATCCTCTCTTCTCCAACTCTATTCGCGGCCTCCCTCGAACCCAAACCATGACCATTTCCAGAAGCCTCTTATCTGGGCCCACCACTGGCCCAATTCCAGTTTCGACCGGACCCGATGACTCGGAATCCCAATCTCTCGTGGTCGTTTCCTTCTACAAGTTCGCCGATTTCCCCGACCATGCCGATATGCGAAAACCCCTGAAGGACCTCTGCCAGCAACTGGTACCAATTTTATTTTCTCTATCAAATCCCCAATATGACATTCCAAGTACAAGATGTTGATATTGATGGTACTTTTGGTTGTGTTTAGACTATGAATGTTATTGGCCGTTTAAGATTCTTTTTTCTTGTCACCAACGCAATGCTTGGGTTTTCCAGTTTACAGCTTTGATTAGCTTTCTCTCCTTTGAATGCTATAAATCAAATGCAACTGATCCCTTTTCATTCTGAGCATGAGAGACAATGATTCATTTACCCATAATTCCAACCAATGGCACTTGTGGCAGCCTGGATTTTCCAAGTTTACGGAAATTGTTATTTTGGTGCTTGGAAAAATTGTCTCTCTTGGTGTATCAATGACTTGCCATGTTTATTTCCTATTATTCAACATCTGAGTTGCTCTTCTGACCTTGTGCCTCACCAACCTGATGCTGTTCAGCGTGTTTCAGGTGGTATTATACTGGCGCCTGAAGGAATCAATGGCAGCATTTGTGGTACTCGGGAATCAGTGGAAACAATTCTTGGATTCATTCAAAGTGATAACCGGCTAAAGGGGCTAAGACAAGTGGAATCACCCGTGAGTCCTGAGGAAGAAGCTATCCATCATGGACACACTAGCAGTTCTCCCCTTGCAGCAGGGGAGGATGCACCCTTCCGATGGGATCATGTGAGGGTCAAGTTGAAGAAAGAGGTATTCTTTACTAAGCCTTGGCATTTTATTTTTATTTTATTTTTAGTTTTAGTGTACCATCTTTATAATGAGCAGTAAAAATTACTTCAATAATTTTGTTCATCAGCCTATCAGGTGATTCTTATCATGGTCTATATCTATGTTTGAAGCAGATTGTTACTCTCGGAATGCCTAGTGTATCACCTACTGAGAAGGTAGGAAAATATGTTTGTCCAAGGGATTGGAACGCATTGATCAATGATCCAGATACAGTGAGTGATCAAAATTCTACAAACTTATAAATGTTGAAATTTTATTTTGATTTATTTCCAGCCCTAAAATAAGTGTCACAAGTAAAATAGAAACTGTAAGCACTGAAGCACAAAGCACATGGTATGGCCATATAGAGTGGTGATCGCATTTGAAATATGAAGTGTTCACTTTTTATAACTCCACATGGACGAGTACTGCATCGGACTCTGTAATTTATAGTAAGGGGGCTTGCATTTGCATACACGTTTTGATTTGAATCTTGATGTTGACACACTTTTTTAGGTGGTGATTGATGTGCGCAATGCTTATGAAACTAGAATTGGGAAGTTCAAAAGAGCAGTTGATCCATGTACAACTGCATTCCGGGAATTCCCATCTTGGGTGGAGGATCACTTCCAAGTTTCTGATTCAGATGATGAGCATTCGAAGGTAAAGGTGAATGGTCCAAATGGAAGCACTGAAAAACAAGTGGAGATTCCAGAGCAAAAAATGCCTCAGCGGGTCGCGATGTACTGCACAGGAGGAATAAGATGTGAGAAAGCTTCAAGTTATCTTCTCAACAAAGGATTCAAAGAGGTGATTCTTTTTGGAAATTTTATTTTCTACCAGCTTTCTGCCTATTTGTTTTATGAATTGTTGTGCAAGGGTAGTTATCCTGTGGTCATGATAATACCATGGTGAGAAAGGTTCACCATTTGATGATTCCTTCCTAGGAGTTTTGGGTTCTACATTGGCATGATTATCCACTTAACACCCTAGCTAATGGGCTCATTTCCCCTTTTTGCCTGGGATGTGAATTTCTACGACCCTTGTAGGTTGACTTTTGAGCTTTGGGAACATGATAAATGCCAGCATTACATTGTTAATCATTGACAAGTTTCTAGTATAACATGGGTTCTTTCAAGACACATGCCCAAACTGATCATAATTTTACTTTTATTTTGACCCGGCCAGTATCATTTGTTGGCAACTTG
Organism: Carpinus fangiana; assembly: GCA_006937295.1. Lineage (NCBI taxonomy): Eukaryota > Viridiplantae > Streptophyta > Magnoliopsida > Fagales > Betulaceae > Carpinus > Carpinus fangiana. The sequence goes on along the minus strand of CM017321.1, from coordinate 14,024,324 downwards.
CTGTGAGTTTGTTTCTTACTGTAACAACAAGCAATTAACCTTTTATTAATTACCTTTGTTTGATGATTTTCTGTATCCTTGGACCTTAAATATTTGCCAGGTTTATCATTTGGAAGGTGGGATTTTGAAATACCTCGAGGAAGTACCAGAATCAGAGAGCCTCTGGGAGGGTGAATGCTTTGTGTTTGACAAGCGGGTCTCGGTTGATCATGGTTTGGTACAGGGAACTTTCAAGCTTTGCTATGGGTGCAAGCAACCAGTGAGTGATGAGGACATGGAAGCCCCAGAGTGGGAGTATGGAGTTTCGTGTCCATACTGTTTCTCATCGAAATCTGATGAAGAGAAGGAGAGGGCACGAGCTCGTCAAAGGCAATTTGAGACATGGGGCATCATAGGTGGCCCAGACAAGGGTCGTCGACCAACATCAAATCCAGCTACAGCTAGTATTAAGAGTTCTTCCCGGCTTTCTAGTTCAGCTTAGCTAGTGAAAAAAATGAGGTCGGATAGATGTTGTGTTAGGGACAATCTTAGAGCAACGAATTCATGTTATTTCCGGCTATAAATTCGCCCTTGTCCTTAGAGCATCACGAGCATTTTTTTTTTTTTTAAACGTATGAAAATCACATGTGTTACTAAAATGCATGCCTCCAATTGTTCAAACTTCTGATTGTTGATTAAATATTAAATAGCTTGATGCCGACCAAAATAAGGGGAAGAAGATTAAATAGCTTTTAGCATTTTGAATTTTCTAAGCGATTAAATAGCTTGGAGCGCAAGTTCCTGGGTATTTAACAGCCGGCTTGGGCTGCAATATATATATAAACTACTTTGAGCATTTTACCTTTACTATAAAAAGAGAAAAAGAAAAAGGAAAAATTACACTTTGTCCTTCTAAAGTTGGCAGCGATTTTCAATTCGAACATCAAAGTTTCAATTTTTGCAATCTACTTCCCAAAGTTTAAATTTTTTTCAATTTGACCAATTGTATCTAAAATTTCTCATATTGTTCCTAATTTTTTATTTTTTTTATTTTTTATAAAAAAAAATTAAAAAAAATCGGGGTTGGCTTGGCCATTTTTGCACTCCTAAATTTATTTTTTTATTTATAAAAAATAAAAAAATAGGGGCAATATGAAAATTTTGGGATAATATTGGTTGAATTGAAAAAAATTAAAACTTTGTGGGAGTGGATTGCAAAAATTGAAACTTTGGTGTTCAAATTGAAAAACGCTGTCAACTTTACGGGATAAACTGTAATTTTTCCAAAAAAGAAAAAGAAAAGAGTTGGTGTGATGGATCATGGGTCCAAATATTTAGTTGAAAGGTTGAGATGGCGACATCTTATTAGAGGTCGGAGGAAACTGAATTTGACTAGGGTGAAGCGAGTAGGAATTTCCGGTTGCCTCTAGCGTCTGTCTTTTTTTTTATTATTATTATTGAATAGGAAAGAGGTTAAAGAGAGAAGTGCTTGCCAAATTTAAAATTGAGAATCATTTATTAGAAATTGATTAAATTATATATCAAATTCACTGGCCTTCATGAATCACTAATCAGAAATTGGTATCGGCAAAACTATATAAAACTGAGATAGCGTTTTGGGGCATTATCACCAAATTTAGGATGACCGAATTCCTTTAGGGTGATACCATCCCTAAATGGTTAACTTTCCATATCTAGGTTTTAGTTTTGAATTCATAAACGAGTTTTGAAATATTAGCACCAAATTTAAGATGACCAAATTTCTTTAGGGTTATACTATCCCTAAAGGTTAACCTTTTACTATTAGATTTTAGTTTTGAATCCAGAAATGAGTTTTGAGGCATTAGAATTCAAATAGTAGCTCATGAAAATTTAGTTAATATCACTCAAATATCTTAAAATACAATTCAAAACATTTCATAAAAAATATAGAATGCGAAAAATATTAAAAATCTGTTTTTTATTTTTTTTAAAAAAAGAATATCGACGCTGGTCTCCAAAATCACACCAAAAAAATAAAAATACCTGACCTACGCTGGGCTGCTGCACTTTGGCAGCCGCATAGCATGGCTCGGGTGGAGCTGATACCCACCTCGTACCAGCGTACAGTACAGTAGTCGACTCGACAACAGGCTTGGGCTTTGGGCTTCGCATCAGTTTCAGCAGTCGGTGGACATTGACATATTCAGACAAAGATTCTTAATTTCCTTCTTTACGATATATTGTATTATATTTTATTGTTAGGGTTGGGCAAATCCAAACAGGGAGATCGGAGATTATTGGAGATTGAGATCAGAAAATGGGAGGTGAAGCAACAGCTGCTGGGAGAGTGTTCAAATTTCTAAGCCCGAAGCTTCGTCCCCAATCAATTGACATCCAAGCCGCCGTCTACTGGGGCGTCGCTGCCACCACCACCGCTCTTTGGCTCATCCAGGTTTCCCTCTCAAGCTCTACTTTTTACCTCCTTCTTCCATAATATAAATACGTCACTTGTTGCCTTCACCTTCAATTTCTGTGATCGTTCTAGACTTTTTTTTTCTTTTTTTGGTTGCTCTTCTATTAAAATATGACTTGCATATATTATTAAAGATTGATAGATAGGTGCTAATATCAGAAAAAAGATAGAATAATGAATGAAGATGTTCGTTAATAGATGGTGATGGTGCGCACGAAGGAGAAGAGTATGAAATAGAGAGATATTAGACGGTTATGCTTTTTGATTGCTTAAAATGGCCAAATAAAATTAAAAGCAAAAGGTACATGTATTATATAATAGGAGGTTGATAACTTGATAGAGCCAATGCTCCAATAGTTTTCTGGTCTTGGTTGAATTGGGTTAAGAGAGTTTTTGCTAACTGTTGGAATATTTTATATTTTCTAAATTAGGTTTATTAATATTTTCCTTAACAAGTTATTTCTCTTTTATGTTAGAATATTTTTATTCTCGGTTATTATATTTCCCTTTAAGGTTTATTGATCTCTTCCTTAGCTAGTCTATGTCTATTTTAGGATTTCTTAACCACTACTCATTGTCTCTCTATAAATAGAGAGTTATGTAATATTGTTTGATATATTAAAGATACAAGATACAGCCCATACGTCTCTTTCCGCTTCCACTCTATTTTCTTTCTCTTTCTTATTTTAGTATTTTTATATTTTATATGTATTTCAACTTGGTATCAAAGCCACGTTTCTATTTCTATCGCTTTAAAAAAAAAAAAAAAAAATCTTATGATGCTTTTAATGGCGTTTTATGGCATTCTCTTTTGATGATCTCCCAATTTTGTTGTGATGGATCACGGCTCTTTTCATTGGCGAATCTTGACACAATGCGATTTGGCCCTTCATAGGTTTTTTTTTTTTTTTTTTTTTTAAAAAAAAAAAATATATTTTTAACGGCTAATTTCCGTTCTCCGGCCTCATTGTCAATTGCGGCTTAGCCTTTCACTGGATTCTTTTAGCGGCTTGTCTCCATTCTCCGGTATTTCTCCAGCCATCACTTTCGGCCTTTCTCGTCTTTCTTGTTGGCGAACCCTGGCACAATGTGGTTTGGCACTTCACAGGATTAACGACTAGTTTTCGTTCTCTGGTTGTCATTGTCAGTTGCAGTTTGGTCCTTAACTGGATTCTTTTAGTAGCTTGTCTCTGTTCTCCGGTATTTCTCTGGCCCTCACTTTTAGCCTTTCTCGCCAGCGTTGTCTTGATCCAACCATCAACTTTGGATGCCTTTAATTTATTATCTTTTCCAAACTCAAGTTTACACCTTGAGTTTGAGGGGGGATGTTGGAATATTTTATATTTTCTAAATTAGGTTTATTAATATTTTCCTTAACAAATTATTTCTCTTTATGTTAGAATATTTTTATTCTCCGTTATTATATTTCCTCGTAAGGTTTATTGAACTCTTCCTTAGTTAGTGTACGTATACTTTAGGGTTTCTTGATCACTATTCATTGTCTCTTTATAAATAGAGAGTTATGTAATATTGGTTGATATATTAAAGATACAAGAAGAGTGATCAAGAACTAACGAGAGAATGAATGATCCTATGGGAATGCTTCCAAACACTAGGTGGGAAGCGGCCCATTTAACCAAACAATGTGCTCTAAAGTTAGCACTCTTATAAACTTTCTCAGCCTTCCAATTATAGAAAGAATGTAAATACAAGGAAGTATCCGAAATCACATTAGAAAAATTCCAACCCTCAAACAGCTGGGGTTGTTGAATAGCAAGGACAACATTAAGGGCATCTCCTTCAAGGATGAGAGGGTATGCACCACAAGAAGTAGCAGTATGAACCGCCAAGAGGGTCGCTTGAGCTTCACTTAAGGCAGCATCCTTAGTAAGAATTTTCTTAGTAGCAGCACCAATGATGTTACCATTAGAATCACTTACCACCGTGGCAGCCACTGCAAACTCTGAAGATAAAGCCACATCAAAATTTGCCTTGGTGGTACCTGGCAGAGGAGGAGACCAAATGGAGGACAAAGTGGAGTCAGTCTAAGCTTTACAATGATCCGCCGTGGTAGAAGCAATCTGAATGAGGGAGCGCGGAGGGGAAGGAATAAGAGCTTGATGGACAAGCTGGTTCCTAGAAAACCATATATGATCCAAAGTGATGGCTGCGTGAAGTTGGAACTTGCGTACTTCTTGGATGGGAATAGCAAGCTTCAAGTGAGGCCTCAAAATAGCAACAATCCAATATGCAAAAGGTTGCTTACAAAAAGCATCAGTAACAAGGGGCCAAGGAGAGCTTCTCCATAAAATCTCAGCAAAAGAACACTCAAGCATAATGTGAGAGAGAGGTTCTTGAGGGCCTTTGCAAAAAGGGCAACACCTAGGGTCCAGATCAATAGAGTTAGCGAATCTGGCCAAAGAAGCCCGCACAGGAAGAATATTCCACGCCATCTTCCAAAGAAGATGTTTTAACCTATGCTACAGTTTCAACCCCCATAAACAAGACCAATCTTTAGGAGAGAGAGGAGAAGAACGAGAAGCCAAATCCTGAGAGGCTAACTAATGAGATGACCTAACAGAAAATAGCCCATTCGAAGAAGCTGCCCAAGTCCATCTATCACTGGAAACTTCATGAGATAAGTGAATGTTTTGAATGTGCTGAGTTGAATTAGAGTCAAGCAAATCAGTCAAAAGAGACACATTCCATGATCTGCCACCTTCATTCAACAAACCTGCAACCTCAAAATCTGGAAGATCAACTAGATTAGAGGATTAGGAGTAGGCTTAAAGTGCTGAATGGAAGAAGCTTGATTATCTTGAACTGCTCTTATCTTCAATATTTGAATCTGTTGCTGCAGATGTGGAGATCATTGGATTGCCCTGATCTTCACTTGATTATGTGTTTTCTTAATTTCCAGTTTTACCTACATACTTAATATTGTTTGTCTTGAATGAATTAAGATTATACATTAATTTAATTTCTTTCCGAAATATTTCACAGCCATTTGATTGGTTGAAGAAGACCTTTTTGGAGAAACCAGAGCCTGAGGAGAAGAAGTGAACCAAGACTTGAAAATTCTGGTAGAACCTTTTGAATTTTGTTTGCCTGCTGGTGGGCTGCTCTGCTGCTGCGAGAATATGGGAAAATGGAAACATCCGATTTAATTGAATAATTATGTGATCTCGCATTCTAGTTTATCGTGTTGTTTTATGTTGAGCTTTTTCTTTGCTTTTAAAAGTTTCTCATCCTTGGTGTGTAACGACGATCCCAGGCCTTCTACGCATGAATATGATGTCATCAGCCCCACTTGAAAAAGCCTCCTAATCGTATTTAAATTTAAACTCAACCAAATGTGTCTATGCAATTTTGACTAATGCTATACCGCTCTCATATAATTGAGATGACGTGGCAATTATTCTTTAACTAATTATAACTACTCATACAATTGAGATGACGTGATAAAGAATCAAAACAGCTATTGATCATGTATCAATTCATGTTTAACACATCATCAGATCATCCTAATTATAAGTACTCATAAAAGGAGGGGAAGGGTTTTTTAGGCCAATATTTCATTGACTCTGGTTAGGGGGACTTACTTTCTTGATCAATCCTTTTACAATAGATTAAGCATCAACAGAATAATTCAAGTTTATGACGTATTTTATCTTCTGATCAAACGATCTGAGAGTCAATTATTAACCAATGTGAGACTTAATTCAGTTTGAATCAGCATTGAAAATGAGAAAATTTCATGCATCAGTCCCAAATTAATTAAAATTAGAATTTTGGTCCGGTTATATGACAGTTATATAAAATATTTCTTTAGGGTCTAGTTAAAATTTTCTTGGTTGTTGAGTGAAAGACGGTCATTTGGGTTCTTCCCATTTCCCTTTTATTGAAACAAAAATGTAATACCCTGAATGGATATGGTCCATATGGAGATCCTTTAAAGCACTAGGGAGGGAGAGGATAGGGTCTTTTTGGTTGGTTCGATTCTAGTAGGAGTTGAATTCGCACGTGACCCAAGTCAAGCCCTATTCTGGTCATATCTTATTTGTATTAGGATATTCTAGATTATATAGTTAATTAAATTTGTCTAAATGGTTTCTAGAAAATAATTTTTGCGTTTTAAGATGTTTACTGCGACGTAAAATAATGGTCAACGAAAAATATTTTTCTTTTGACTGAAAATTCTTCTTTAATTTTTTGAAAACCGTAAATTATTTTTCGACTTTGAGCATTTCATTCTAAAATCGACTGACTCTGCCAAGACCCACCTAAGACCCGCCCAGACTTACCTAGCGCTCGCCTGAGACCCGCCTGGAACTTAACTGGGACCTGCTGAAAATAGTTTTTTTATGTTATACATAAAGAATTTTTCATTTTCCATGCACGCAGTGAACGCTATAAAATGTTTTCGGTATAAAACATTTTTAAGGAAAATGACTTCTCTGAAAATATTTTCAGATGAAAATTATTTTAAGCCTAAGCATTTATAATCTCTAAATAATTCTTAATTATTATTTTACAAATATTTGTTTGTATTCTATTAAAATAATGAAGAAATTTAAATTTTAACAATTTTGCTATTTATAACAAAAGATTATAAATAAAAGGTAAAAGGGAAGGATTTTAGGAATCATAATCCAGAAGATTGTAGCAAGCCTACAAATCCAAAAAATGCATCCAAATTGGGGAACAAAATCCAGTCGCACGAGTAGGAGGAGGAGTAGGAGTATGACCAGTTCCAAAGTTGCATCTAGAATGAACAATCTTGATCCCCAAATCTCCTAGTATACGTGCTTACACGTGCGCCGACAGCAGCCGTCGATCTCCCAACTCTCTTATATGATGATACCTTCCCTTATATAGGTGGCCGACCAAAAAAACCCTTTTCTTTTTCTTCTTTCAGTCGCTGCTCCAGGAATCCACACCCCATTAGGGATTTGGTTTTTCTTAAAAATCAATAAAGAAGAGGAGCTAGCTAAAGCCCTCTCGTTTCCAACGGCCGATCTATGTAAGTGATTCACGCCCTACTCCGTTTTTCTTTTCTTTTACAAACAAGGGCAATATTTTCTTCTTGATGTTCGCTGTTGTAGATTTGATTTTTTTTTTTTAAATTTAATTATATATTTTTGAAATTTAAAGCGGTGGGGATTATGGAGAGAGAGCTGGTGGAATTGTTCGAAGCAGCGAAGAAAGCAGCGGACGCTGCGGCCTCCGCTGACGGAGGATCCGAGGAAAGTCGATGCCTCGATGCCTTACGCCAGCTCAAGGATTTTCCTGTCACTTACCAAGTTCTTGTCTCCTCCCAGGTACTCTATTTATAATTAAGCTGTTTTTGTGAAGGACCTTGTTTTTCTTTTGTTTTTCTTTTGGCTTGCATAAATGATTTACAAAGAGCTGATGGAGCTCAGTGAATATGGAAGGTTTGGGCTTTGGAATTTTTTCTTTTGGAATTTTGGATTTTGCACGTGTGATTTCTTATTCTGGTAATTTTTTGGTGGGCAGTTTTGAAATTTTAGCGCTGAGCTTAGAATTTAGTACATTTTTTAACACAAGAAAACTGGAGAGAGAGAAAAAAAAAATGAAAATGTTGCTTATTGCGTCTCTTGATTCATATTTCATGGATGATGTGCTTACGTGAGGTAAATATAAAATGCTTAAAGCGGAATGGTCACATTTTTATTTCAATAATGTTGTATGAGCCAACACTTGGTAAACATTTTCCGGAGTTTGTCTCTTGTACCACAAATTGATTTGGAGTGGCTATTTTTGAAACTCCATTATTAAAATTCCATATTTGATTTTACATTCTTTTTACTATTTTATCAATTGCTTTATATCTTTTATTAGCATATATAGTGCTCATTTGATGAGCATAATAAAGGTGGAAAGAATAGACATTTCATTTTAGACTTTTAAGCTCTAAGCATCCAGATGTATTTAGCTTTCATTTTTTTGCCCCCTACGCTACTGCCTTTCGATTTTTATCTTTAATTTTTATTCATAATTGTTGTTCCTGCTTGTCGGATAGCCCCTCAACCAACTAATGTTGATAATAAACTTGGATGGTACTCTTAAAGAAGGGTCATGGTGATAGCTAAATTTGTGGTGGCACTCAATCTTCACCAATGGTTTCTTTTTTTGGGTGATGTTTTTTTATTTGGTCTAAGAAGCACTTGGGATCTGGACTGAGAGATTCTTCCTGAATTTATTTTATTTTATTATTATTATTTTTTTTGTGTCAAAAAAGCTGTAGAATATAATATGCTACAAGGAGATGCATAATGAAGCAAGAACAATTTGGTTCTCAATCTTCACTTTTGGGTATGTTTGATAATGATTTTGAAAAGTGTTTCGTTGGTTTTGGTTTGAAAAAGTGTTTTGATGTGATAAATAGGTGAGAAATGTTTTTTGGTGGGTTCATATTTGAAAAGCGTTTTGTGTTTTGAATTGTTTGCTAATGGTTTTGGGAAAATTAGGAAAAATGTGTTTTTGGTTTTGAGAACAGAAAAGTATTTGTATAGCCTTTACCAAATGAGGCCAATGAATACAAAAACTCACTGCCGAGTAGTGGATTTAATCCCATAGAGCTGATAAATTTTTTGCCTGTAAATTCGATATTCAATAGGAGTACCTTCTGTATTCAGCAGTTTTCTTATCACTCGATTACTCTGTTGCTTTGGGTTATTTCATTTTGTTTTGTCTGGACCAAAAAAGTCTGAAACTGTGGTTCAGAATCTTTAATCCCTTCCTTTTCTAGTATTTCTCGTTAATTAAATAGAGTATTTAATGTCCTTGATAGAATGATATCCTGGTTCTTCTTTTGTACCTTTCTCTTTTCCTAGAACTGTTTTTATTCATTTTGACCATCCTTAAGGAAACATATCAACCTGAAGCTCGTGTCCCTACTTGCAATTAGATCCCACTATAGCTGTGGTTGAAATAGTCCTTTTATTATATTCTGATTATTTTATTTTGATTGGTGTTCTATGTTCAGAACATTGAAATATTGTAAGAGAAATAATATATATTTTTCAGATTTATGCTTGTTAATGTTGCAGTGCTGTAATTTTTTTGATTTAATTCCTTGTGAAAATGAATTTGAGATTTGGTTTGTTCTTTAATATAAATCTCAGGTTGGGAAGCGTCTTCGACATCTGACGAAGCATCCTAGGAAAAAAATCCAATCATTTGCTTCTGACCTGATTGAGATATGGAAGGACATTGTTATAAAGGAAACAAACAAAAACAAGAAAAGTGAAAGCTCGGATGATAAGAATTCTGTCAAAGTTGAGTCTGTAAATGCACAGACTGCCAAGGTCGAGAAGGATCAGAAGATATCTTCCACGAAGGTTGAGAATGTTTCAAAGGTTGAAAGCATTAAGGTTGAGAAAATTGTTCAGAATGGTATGCCAAGTGTGGAGAAAGTTTCAAGGTTAGATGCTGTCAAGACAGTGAGAAAGGTTTCGAGTGTTGATGTTGTCAAGGTTGAGAAAAGTGCTTCAGCTGAGAACGTTAAGGTTGAAAAGATTACCAGAGAGGAGAAGAAGCAAACTTCTGGAGTGAAGAAACCATTGCTGAGCCCTGGTGCTCCCCCAAAGCTGACATCAATGATTAAATCTAATGATTCCACGCGGGACAAAGTGCGAGAAATTCTTCATGAAGCATTGTCTAAAGTTTCTGGTGAGGCTGAGGAGTATATTCAGGAGGAAGTGAATGCGTGCGACCCAATTCGAGTTGCTGTTTCTGTAGAGTCTGTTCTGTTTGATAGATGGGGCAGTTCTCTAGGGGCTCAAAAGGTGAAGTATAGATCCTTAATGTTTAACCTTAAGGATGCTAACAACCCAGATTTTCGGAGAAGGGTACTTCTTGGACATGTCAAACCAGAGAGGCTTATCAACATGAGCACAGCAGAAATGGCAAGTGATAAGAGGAGAAATGAGAATCGAAAGATTGAAGAGAAAGCGTTATTCGACTGTGAGCGTGGAGCGGCACCCAAAGAGACAACCGATCAATTTAGGTGTGGTCGATGTGGGCAACGCAAATGCACCTACTACCAAATGCAGACGCGGAGTGCCGATGAGCCTATGACAACGTACGTAACATGTGTAAACTGCAATAACCATTGGAAATTCTGTTAGTTTTAGCGTCCCTCTCTTACCAGCTGCTAGCCATTTTTTATTGGTCACCATTATGAGATAATTCTGAAGCTGCTCCTGTTATTGTGATTCAGCTCTAGTGCAGTCAACGTTATGAAATTTCAGTGAAGAAACTAAACTACATATGTAGAATTTTACCCTTTGTTTTTGTAGGACTGTTTTAGGTTTTTATTTGTTGGGGATGCTGCTGAAATTTTATTGGATCAACGGCTTTATTTGGTTCGCCATTTGTATGGATGTTTCTCTGTGAATTGAAACAAAATGTATGCTATCTATATAATATAACTCTGCAGATATCTGGATTGCGGATAGCCTTTGGTTTGTATACGATGGTTGCAACTGGCATGTCGTAAGAGACAGTGAGAGACTGCTTTGATTGATCGCTAACAGTAACAGATGGTATGATGGAATCATAAAATATCAAATCATTGCCCATTATTATAGAATTTCACTACAGTTTCATGCCAGGTCTCTAGAAGAGACTTTACGTTCCTTGAGAGCCTGGAAAACTCTGGAACTCCTGTCAAAGATTTGAGCCCTTCGGTTGTAGTCAGTAGGCTCTCTTCCTTGGTCTTCTCCCATAATTGCTTCGCGTTCCAAACACTCCAACAGCTCCACCACTCCTCTTTTCTCTCCACACTTGTGTCTCAGCCACCCCACCGCTGCCATCCACTCTTCTCTATCTGGGTTGATCTCAGCTTCCCATTCTTTTTCTATTTCAGCCGCCGAACCCGGACCCCGAGTCGCACATCTCACCGCTAATCCACGATTCAATTCCCACTTGCCAACCTTGAAGCTCAAGCCAGTCTCTGGACGATGATGGTGTTTGATTTTGCATTGGGGACGAGAAGAAGAGAGGATGGGTGTTTGGGTGCCGTGACAAAGCGAGACTACCATATTCATTTCGTCAACAACACGTCTCTGTTTCTGAGGCTGGGGTTCTCGGTGGACTTCATGTATTTGTAGTTTTATACAAAGGTTGGGCTTGTCCACGTGTTGCTACTGGGTTCAGACATGCACCATGTGCCACGTGTATAACACAGTTGTTGATAGAGTGTTCGAGATGCTCGCTCATAGACCATAGTGACCATTAAGAGGCACGCGCTTCGAATCCTCATTGCCACGTGCTAGTCAAACATCAGAGGTGGCCCTACCAAATTTATGTCAATAAAAAATTAATTAAAATAAACTTCATTGGAATAGAATAAAGTATAAAGTTTGTTATTCCCTCTAGTTGAGGGGGCAGTCAATTATCAGATTTTTCATAGAAGTACATTATTTATTTCCTGAATAGAAAATGAATCAGTTTATTACAATGAATTCCTATTTTGAATTAGCCTGGCCCTCCGTAGTTGTCATCACAGAAAATCTCAACAAATTTTCTTTTATGAAGGGGAAAAAGGAAGAAACAACTAAATATATACAAAAAGGTAAATAATTTGATACAAAGGAACAAAATTTTGATTAGAGAACCTAGGGCAACACGACACGACACGATGCAATATCTTGCTTGCCCGAACGGGTTGCCATGCTTGTGATGAGAACATCTGGCTCTATTCTATCAAGTAACTTACATATGCTACCAAGGATTTTGATTAGATCCTCATGAAGAACATGTCGTATGCTCCTTGAGTCTCCTCTCAGCTGCTACAGCAGCAGCAACCGAAGGTGGCAAATGTCTGAGACTTTCAGTTAATCTTTCATCATTTTCTGGTACTGCAGGTGCTACTGTTGCAAATAAGGATTCAACATCTTTAAGTGTCAAAACAGGCTGATCTTGATTTTTTGTGTTCCCACTGATGAATGAATTGGTATTCCTGCTTCTATTCAGTTTGTATAGGCTCTCTTCAACGGTGTCTTTAACCTACACGAGAACAAGAGAGATTTAAGTACCCCACTTGTCCATGCATCTATACTTTGGTCAAATGCTAACCAAATTAGCGGGAGCATGAGTGCCGTATTTGTTGTTTGTGCGTGGGTGTGTGTCTATATTTCATGTGAATATGTAATGAGAATTGCATAACTAGAAAGAAGCACCTACCATAAAACGATGAACGAGTGTCTTATTTTCCTGCCCAATTCGGTGCACCCTACTGATAGCTTGTGCTTCTGCTGCTGGATTGAGTAGCGGCTCAACAAGAACAACATGCTGTGCTTCTAAGAGATTGAGGCCATTGGCTCCATGTTGGATTAGGATCAATAACACCTGAACAAAATTTGATGCTGGTTGCTGGGCATGTGTTTTCTGAGTTCCCTGTGCACTGTTTTCTTGTCCTCTAAATTTGCTTATGGCAACATGTGATTTCCTGTACTTATGAAGCCATAATCATAAGCAATATGAAAAAGCACACACACACACACTCGTTAAAGCCGGTAAGTGCATGATAGGTATTTATGCATTTTTTATTTTTATTTTTAGGATTTGCAAGTCCTAAGAATGTATAATCCCAAAGGCACGTCTTATCACATTTTTTTTTTCTTAGCTTATCATCACCATTTGTTCCTGGTCAAGATAAAGAATGGATTAACATATAAAAAAAGATAAAGAAAGGACTAATAACCATGCCTGTCCTTAGATGTCCTAGTCTATAAGTTTTGGGAGTCTCCTTGAGAAACCAATAGGCTCTAATTGGTTTTCTAGCTAGAGCTGTCTCTCTTCATTTCTAAAGTTCATTGACATTGTTCTATGTGTGCACACGCGCGCGGGGCCTTCTTTTATAAAAATAATGGTTGGAAGCAGTGACCACCATTAATTTGTTTTCTTTCACAAGTGGCCTGCTTCAACTTGGTGAAAAGGTTTTCAAACCAGAAGGTTCATGAGTGCTCCAGCGGCTGAGGCTGGTGTGGTGAACTTAGGGCAGAAGAGAGGCAGTGAGGAGAGGTGTTCCAAAAGGGTCGAAAATAGTCTCTTTTTCCCAATTTTTAAAAGGATCTGTTGATTAGGGGAGAAAATGTTTCAGAACTTTTATAAAAAAAAATATAAAGAATTATTTATATTATGATCAGTTAGGTTGGGTCCTGATTTAACAATGAGTTAAAACTCATGGGCGTCTTCAACAATTTCCCTTAAATTGACTATGCTTTTATGAGATATAAAAAAATAGTCAATTGATTGAAGTTGAAGTTAGAACTGAAATCAACCCTTCCCCCCAAAGCACACTTTTCCCAGTGTCATAGATTTGAAAGTTTTAAGGTTATGACTAGGAGTGATAAAGGCTTGGCAGGAAAGGGTTTTGGAGAGGAACTGAGAGCTGTAAATTTGTAAAATTGAATGCTATTAAATATGCTAACTGCAGGCACCAAATCAAAATCTACTTCAGAGATTCTTCTAGAAAATTAAAGAGGGAGGAAAGGAGGAGGGGGAATAACTGAAAATCAGAGGAGATAATATCTATGGAAGAAAGAAATTGCAACGCTAAAAGGAGTTCAAATGCTACTGGGAATTTTACTGTATTCGACTCAGTGAAGTATTAGATAAATCTGATCTATCCTGCCGGAAACCCATACTCTATTAGGACTACGAAGTAGCTTCTCATTTATGAAATTTGAGTTTCAGAAAGTTTGTCTAATATAACAAGATGTAAACAACTAAAAAACCAGAGATGAAGACCCAATAATAGAAATGATCCTGACTTGTGAAAGCATGTGAACAACCAATTTATGGAGATTGTTAATAGCACAGGAAGCATCATTGGAAGGCCTGAATGCCTTGATTCTACACCTATCTTATGTGACAAGATTAAGAATGGGGCCCACTTGGGAAATTTCCTAGTCATTTGGCCGTGTCTAAGAGTGTTCACTTCATCTTATCTTCGAGTTTATTTGAGTTGCTTATATTTTTATTATGTTTTACTAATTTTGGGGTAATGTGATAATTTGGAGATTTTTCTGTAGTGTGTTGTACTAGTGGCTATAATGCATCTTATATTAGTCATTTTTCCATTCAGCTTCCCCTCCTAAAGAACCGGGTTGAACACATGGCTCTTCATAAACCTGTAGATTCAATAGGATTAGACCACATTTTGACTGGTTCACTTGTGCAGTCCAGTGAATGGACAGAACCAAACAAGGGGCAGATTTACTAGTTTTCCGGTCAAACTGGCCTGTCTGGTCCAATTCTCCATAATTTCATTTGCGACTACCTAATATACTAAAAGACTTGGGTCATTATCATTGAATACTAAACAAAGTTCTTTGGCTTATTACAGTCAAAATCTGCAAGTGAATTCCATAATGAGTTGTCTGAAGGATCTCTCACCTGCCTCCTTTCATCCGGATATAAGTGATGTCATTAGTAGCGAAGGCATGTTCCAATACATCAAGGACATCATTCCAACTTGAGAAAACAAGAACTTTGGCTTTTGGATCTGTATGCTTGATCCACAAGATTCTTCTTGTGACCGCTTCAATCTTCAGAATAACCAAGATAAAATTACTATGGCACCAATACCTAACTAGCTTGTGACAAGGCATTAGTAGAAAGCATACCTTTGTTCCATATGAACCCTGAACAATCATAGATTCTTCACACTTCGCATGACCTTGATTTGTATGCCCCACAGATGAACTACAAGTTTCATTTTGTCCATCATCAGCATAAGCAATATTTTCAAAATCTGTATGCTGTCGACATGTTGGGCACATTACCCATTTGGCTTGAAACTTGGTATCCTGTACCCTCTGCTCAGTCATCGAAAATAAACCTGCAAGAGGGAAATATGAAATTGCAATTAGAAGAAATTTTTTTACAGAGGAAATCGATCAAAATGAGAGGAGTTACCAATCAAGAGAGAAGCCCTCAAAAAACAGATGGTTGTGTATGGGAACATAGCCCCTTTTTAGTGTCATGGTTTAGATTGCTGATATGAGCCTCATTTTATTGTTCACTCAAGGACGTACAACTTACCACTTCACAAATAGCATTTTCCTCCAATTAAGGGCTCTCTGGGATTTTCTTTTTGAAGTGGTTAAGATATTTTGAATTAAAAAATATAGGTTATGTTTGTTAGAGTATTTGGGGTAAGTGTTTGGATTCAATACGACATACCTAGACCCTAGACAACCCCATACAAGCCAAGAAATGTCGGCACGCGCTAACACGTCGCCAGAGACAGACAGACAGACAGACTTGTCAACAACTAGGAGCAAGCCACTACTAACCCCTGCAACAGTGCTTTAAAAAGTGTTTTTAATGTGACATAAAGGCAAGAAGTGTTTCCCGGACTGGTCCACATTTGAGAAAATGTTTTGTGGCCTACACCTACCAATTTTGAGAAAACAAAATAGATGTAGAGCCGGCTTCTTACTCACAAAAAATTAAAAGGTAGAAAAAAAGAGTTTTTCTGTGGTCACCCTCAATGGAAGAGAGGGGTTGGCTATGCAGCCACCCTGATTTCGTTGGGGTGGCCGCGGGTCACCCCTGGCCTATTATGGTAGCAGTGCGGCCACCCCTTTCCTTCACTTAGGGTGGCCATGCGGCAACTCTATTTTTTTATTTTTTATTTTTTATTTATTAAATAATAAGTTAGTTCCTACCACTATGTTAAGCACTTGTTTTGTCAAAATATTCCTACAAGAAGGTGTGAGAGATTCAAACTGATAAGTGTTTTGTGTTGCAAATTGTTTGTTAATGTATTTGAGAAGAATAAGAAATTCAAACTGAAAACAAAATACACTTTGAGAGTAGTTTAGCAAACATAGCCTTAATTTCTCTGTTTTTAGGAGCAACAATATACTTATGGATGGATTGAGAATTTTCTTCGAGGTACCTCTAATGTTCCCTACTTCTCTGCGGCCAGATCAAGAATAATGCAATGCGCACAAGAGACGAAGACTTACATTTACAGCATGTAACATGTCCACATTGAAAAACCATCTTTTGATTGCTCAACTTTTCTTGACAAACTGGGCATGTTTCCTCATGAGCTTTGGGTACACATCCACTTTTCAGTTCCGAAGAAGTTAACAAGCTACCTTTCTCTTGAGTTAATGAGGAATCATTTGGGCTTTCCAATGGCGATCTTTGTTTTGACAGTACCAAACCCTGGAAATGATACATAGACTTAGTGCCACAGTACCAAAGAAAATATACCGACGAAAACTATTCATAAACTTGAAACTTTCCAATAAACTATGTGTTTGTACCTTCAAGTAACGAAGTTTCCCTTTTATACGTGACAACAAGGCCAAAGAGATGAACTTGTCATCAGAGTATTGTACACTAGCTGAAGGTAATTCTTCTTGACTTAAGGCATCAACATTTATATCATTCTCATTTTCTTTAAGATGTAATCGTGTTGTCGCCATTTTAATTTCATCATGCGCACATAGAACTTGAGCTTGAGCTATTGCCAAGGACCGTGCATGGCCATACTCCTTTCGCATGCCCTTAACCAAGTGAAAAGAAAAGGTAACATATTTTAAAAAATGTTTGACCATGCATAGTTGCATGCAGTATATTGACTTAGGACTCCAGGAAAGTTTTTAGCAGGTAATTAATAGGTCAATAAAATAAGGAATGAGGTTCTCTACTTCAAATCATTTGTAGCTGATGGACAAATGCCTGGTGGCTGATGGATTAATGCCTGGTGGCAGTAAAGGAGTTGTAGCCAGTGAAAAGGGATTGATAGGCTATACCTCAAGAATGTGTAGCTGCTGCTTAGCTGCTGACATACCCTCTCTCCCTAACTGAGCCTTGCAATAACTCTTTATAACTCCAAGAACAATTTCCAATTCAGATGGAGATCGTGAGACCTATCAGTTGATATTATCAACAGAAGAAATTATGAGAACAAGTGCTATTCACTTTTTTAAACATCACATTAACTGCCAGGAATGAAAATGACAATAATAAATTCCCAGAATATCTGTATCAAACCCAAACCTAGTTACAGTTGCTCCCAGTACCTGTGGGTTTAAGGGGTAATGAACTGCAGATTTAAATTCTTTCATTTTTTGATACATAATTAACAGAAAAATAACACGGAAGACAGTACTGGCGAGGAGGTCAACAAATATGTGGTCATATATAATTCAACTCCAAGATGGAGAAACATTAGTTTTTTAAAATGCATTCCAGACAATGATTTGGCTTTGGTGTGTTGTACTCAACTTCATCTGATGAACACCTCGCCAATTGGTCCAAAGACTGCTCTCCTATCTCTGAGGGAGGCCTAGGGATTCGCAATTTACATTCGTTTAACAAAGCCCTTCTAGGGAAATGGTTGTGGCATTACGCGAATGAAAGCGAGGCTTGATGGAAAGCCGTTGTGGATGCCAAATATGGTTGCAGCTGGGGTGGGTGGTGTTCTATCAACCCCCCAGGGGCGTATGGGGTGGGCCTCTGGAAGTATATTAGAAGGGGCTGGATATTCTTTTCAAGTCATACTAGATTTGATCCGGGAGACGGCTCGAAGATCAGATTCTAGGACGATGTGTGGTGCGGTGAGACTAGTCTCAAGGTAGCTTTTCATATCCTTTACAACATTGCCTATGTGAAGGATGTGACTGTGGCTACCAATATGGTCCATATGGATCTTTCGAGTGGCACCCTTTAGTGGAATATTAGTTTTGTTTGGTTGATTCATGATTGGGAAGTGGATACGTTGGCCTCCTTCTATTCTTTGCTCTACTCCATTAGATCAAGAAGAGAAGGGAAGGACAAACTTTGGTGGACCCCGTCTCGCATAGGGACTTTTGATGTTAGATCTTTTTACAAGATCATCGCATAAAAAGACAATCCCTCTTTCCCTTGGAAGATCATTTGGCAGACTAAGGCGCCCTCCAAAGTTGCTTTCTTTGTTTGGTCGGCGTCTTTGGGAAAGATTCTTACTTTGGATAATCTTAGAAGAAGACAAGTCATCGTGGTTAATTGGTGTTGTCTTTGTAAATTGGATGGGGAATCCGTTGATCACCTCCTCCTCCAATGCAAGGTGGCTCACGCCTTATGGAACACTATTTTAAGTCGATTTGGGCTTTCCTGGGTTATGCCTAACAATGTGGTGGACTTTATGGCTTGCTGGTGGTCTGGGGGTAATTCAAGAAGTGCGGTCGTCTGGAAGATGGTGCCTCTTTGCCTTATGTGGTGCCTATGGAGGAAAAGAAACAATAGGAATTTCGATAATCTTGAGAGGACTTTGGAGGAGCTCAAGTCCTGTTTCTTTTTTTCCCTCTTCACTTGGACATCTGCTTACTTAGCTCCTTTTGTTATTAGCTATTTAGATTTCCTTACTCTATTTTCTCCCAAGTTTTAGGCATTCTCTTGTATGCTTCTTATGTACTAGGGTTACGCTCCTTTACGCTTTTTAATATGTACAACATTACATATCCAAAAAAAAAAAAAAACTTCATCTGATGAACACCACAAAATAAGGAATAAAAGACTACTCATGTTTTTGGTAAGTCAATAAATGGGTGCCGCCCTAGATTATTTTAGGTAATTCAATAAATGGCGCTGTCCTAGATTATGTCAGGTAAATCAATAAATGGGCGTTGCTCTAGGGTTTAGTTGTGAGTCTATTTATGATTTTATGATTTGTATTCCACTGAAACTTTGATGGAATAAAATATGAGATATTGATTCTCTATCCTTCTCTCCCCGTCTTATTTTTCTCTCTTCTCCCTAGCTTCTCTCTTCTCTTAGCTTCTTCTTTCTCTCTCTTCACTCTTTCTTCTCTCTTTTCCCTAATTTCACCATGTATTGTTGTGATCAGTATTTGTCCCGCATCAACTACATAACCAAAAAAAAAAAAACTTGTTGGTTTTGGGGGGGGGGGATTGGGTGACAAGAAAGTACATAATTGCATTGTGTCAAGGGTCTGAAATTCAAAATGAAGGAGAGAACAAGGCTTCAAATATCTGGAAAACTTTAAAAATAAAATAAAATAAATCTGAATTTCATAGGCGTAAGCAAAACTTGGATGCACTCTAAGGAGATGAAATTATAACTAACCACAACTCTTTCCCCAGCATCTCTCTTCCCGTGGACTTCCTTTGGTTTGTTCCAATCATAATGATTGAGATCGGATTTTTTCTTCTGAAAATACAAGGCCTCTCCATGTTCTTTATTAAGACGAAAGAGCCTGGCTTCGTAATCCTGGAGAAAGAAATCAAGAATTCTGAAAAACCATAACAAATTTTAACTGTCAAGGAGTTAAGGTTAATAGACAAGTTGGTTAGCAAACCTGAAATAATCCATCCAATTCACATGCAACACATGCAGGACCATCCCCATTAGCCTTGCAATTTTGACAGTATCTCACCCGTTCAATATCCTCCTCTTTTGGTTTCTCCATTGTTTGATCAATTTCCAGGAGTCGATCAAGTAACACTATCCTAGAGTCTTCCAATAGATCCAAACCAGTCTGTATATGATACTTTAGAGAACTTATGCTCCGAAATCTGGACTAGAAGCTACAAAAATTACTATCTAATAGAAACATAATATTTCACAAGGTTAGAGTTACTAGTTGCCTTCTATTGGGAACACCAGGTAAAGGGTTTTCACTTTTGCCTTCTAACATAGTATATTCCTAGTTACCATGGAATTCTATGATTTCTAGCACTCTTTTCCTCTTTGAAAAGCTGGATACGAAGGTCTGACATCCATGTTTACACCATAGTGTGTATTGTCACTGATTCTGATGCAACTGCTATCAGATTTAAATCAAGAATTGTTTACATACTGACTACAAATACATCACTTATTTTAATTGATTCCAAATTTATGTCATTAATCTTTTTGTACAATGTACCTCATAATGACATTCGGTAATCTTAGAAAGATAGGGAATTAATATGAAAATTAGAACTTGACCCAATTTGAGTGTGCTCTGTTCTATGCTAAACACTTTTCAGAAACAAACAATTCAAGACTAACAAGTAGATGTTTCTTCACAATAATTGATGATAGTTAGCGAGTATTCCCTCAGCAAAAATACGAGCCACCATCTTGAGATGGAAAGTATATCTCATTACAGGTTAAGACAATTACAAATAATGGTTCGGGAAATAAAAAAGATAAATAGTCACTATATTTAATGCAAAATAATATAATATAGAGTAAAACAATAACTAACCGGGATGAAATTCTTGATGACCTTGAATTGTTTGGAGTTCCTAAGATGGCTTCTTCAATCTTTTTTATCAGCTCACTTGAGAAGTTCTTGTTCTGCTCAGTATGATGCAGGACGTCCAACCACCAAACTGCATGTTGATTTTTTCTGTCTCTAAGCGCATGACAAACCTCCACACACACAAAAAATAAAAAAAAATAAAAAAAAATCATACGTGATTTAAGATAAACTATAAAAAACAACCTTTAAGTTTTTAAAACATAAACATTACGATCTGCATGATTATCCAGCCTGTTCAAAACATAAAAAAGGAACTCCTAAAGTGGTTGACTACCATTAGTTATGGTGATAAATATTGAAATCTTAAAATGTGTTGCAGTATAACATTTCTATCACATGGCAGTGATTAGTTTTTTTTTTGGTAAGCATGGCAGTGATTAGTTTAAGAGTAGATTTGTCAACCATAATAATAAATAATACATCTTAAAAGTTTTCTAAAAAGCAATAGAAGAAACATGCTTTTATTTCTCTTTGTTGCTGCAAAGCAAAAACAAAAGAAGTTTAGGGAAACTGCTACAGAAGATATTTCATTGGAAAAAAAGCCACTCAAGATGTGGATTACTGTCCATTGTGTGCAGAATTCTGTAACAAGTTATTAATGGTGGGGGTGGGGGGCACTCCTCCTGTTGGTGGTGGTTGATTGATAAAGGTCATTACATTTACACCAGCGTGAGAAGTGGATCCCAGGTAGGGTGTGATAATGGATCACTAGAGAAGGCTATCGTGCGCTGTCGCTTTAGCTACTTCTCCTACATCAGTGAAACATGAGTAGGAATTTATCTGATTTGGCATGGAGTTGGGATGCCAGAAGAAATTTGAGAAATATTACCAGTGCTATTGGCTTGACAAATGCAAAGGACTGTTGGTGATCCTAAAGAAGTCCCTTGGAGGGTGAGAACAGTGGTCGGGAAGATCTCTAAATTGGCTGGAGCTTGGAGGTCTAGACACGTGTAGGAGACAGTATAGCTTATGTGCAGTTTTATGTAGTTAGAGACATATGCTTGGATGGGCTTCCGCACACAGCTTTGGTGTTGTATGAGAAAGATGCAAATTAATCAACAATTTTTAGATGATTCTTAATAAAATTTTCAAATCTCCCCCAAAAAATTCTGAGCTGATTGCATATTAGACCAGTCAATAATTGTAATTACATAATCAGATTGCAGCACAAATTGCTAACAAATCCATACCATCAATGTGCACTATCCGTATTTAACACGATAAAATTGTAAAATATATATCACATCTTAAATCCCCAAATGCAATGGAACATCATGGAGGAAACATACCTGCATGTAAGATTTTCTGAACTCTTGTTGAGCTATGGATAGCTTTGAACTGAACACAGATAAGTACTTCTGCTTTATATTCTCACACACTGATCTTAAACATTTTTCACTGATGTAACTGGATGATACATGGTGCTCAAAATCACGTTCTCGGTCACCATTTAAGCCATTTTCTGATATGCCAGCTGTACAACCTGTTGGATTCCCAGCCTCAATTGTGAAATCCATAGAGTCTTCCCCACTCACTTTTCGCCTCTTCATAGCATGTTGATCACACTCTTCACTACCATCTATTTTGGAGGCCGCCTTTTCACAGCTTTCAGGGAAATGTTCTCCCTCCGAGTGGAGTTGTTCTGAGTAGTTTGTAGCCAATGTGAGTATTTCAGCAAGATTATGATGAATGTGAATATTCAATAGAGGGTCCAGATGGAAATCTTCGAAGTGCTCTTCAACTAAAGCCAGAGCTTCCTTGTACAATGATACTGCTTGACGAAAATCGTTCTCAATTATAGCTATCCCAGCAAGCCCGTTTAAAGCAACAACCATTCTCCTCAGAGCTTCCTCCCCTTCTACCTTCGTCTTACCAATGAGAACCTACAGAATACAATCTGTTTAGACAGAAAGTACTACCTGCTAAAGTTTTGCTATAAAATGAGACCACTAATTTTCTCATAATTCACCCACCATCAATATTTCATCCATAGTCATGGGGGATTGTTGCAAAGAACGCAGCCCTGAGCTTCCCACTTGAGGATGGCAGCAGGCCTGGCGAAGCTTTAAGAGTGTATTCAGCAGTTTTCCAGCCTCCGCATGAGTTATGAAGGGATCATAAGAAGCATCCGAAGATGCACAACCTGGAAAAAGTGGCATGAACATAGTGTAAACCTTAAAAATTGCTTGTCCTACTTGAAAACTGGTATATTTCTTGCAATTGACTCTTATGTGAAGTCACAGAATAAAAATTAATAACCTTGGACTTTCCTCTTTAGAAAATCATCTTTCAAACTTTCAATAACTTCACGGGCATAACTCACACAAGTTTCATGTTGCCTTTGGTAAAAGTGCTCTTCAATTGGTGAGAAAGTGAGCCAAGAGACGCACTCATCCTGAGGGGGAAGCTGCAACTCATTTGCTACACATCTTTTTGATGAACGCCACATGATTTGTTTAAAGAACTTATGTGTAAATTCCATAGCTCCTGCATCTCTCCTCTGGAAAGGTAAACAGCAACATTAAGAAACTGGAGCAATATACAAATATTTGGAACTCCACAAAGACTCAGTAAAACCACTCAAGGAAAGAGACTAAAAGTGCATGACAACATGACAAATGTGAAAGCAAAGGTCCATGTGCAATGGGAGGTGGGGGGGAGGGGGGTGGGGGGTGAGAGGGAGGTGGCTACTTAGGTACTTTTTCTTTAGAAAATGAGGATATATAAGGATATCTCATTTAATAAGTCTTTTCAAAATTATGTTTCATTAGTAGGTGTGGCCCCAACTCCTGTAAGAAAAGTGTGCAAGGTATCTTATCTTAAATATGACCAATGAGTTTATAAATAAGTAATCAGTTAAGAGGTCAAAATCTAACATTCGAATAGAACATACTCTACTCTCCTTGGAAATGTTCACCACATCTTGAAGTGTTCTTAAATGCTACTCAATGCTCTTTACATGTCGTTACTGGAATCATTATATAAACTTACAAAAGCATAATTGCTTACTACTTTTGTCACAAATTCCATCATGTCAACTGTTTAGCAACCTAATGCTAGCTTTATACATGTCATAGAGACATGTGAATATATTTCATTCTCTGTCCGTCCTTTTTCATGGTTGTCTAAATGAACACTTCTGTAAACTGCGTCTTCTTCTCCCACGAAAAATATCAAAGTCCATCTCTCATTTTCTCCGCAAAGGAGGAGCACCTCTAAAATGTTTTTGAAACCTTTAGAGATTGTTGACATCAAAACCTTTTTCTTCTATGTATGTTTAGCATAAGTACAGTGTACCTTATAAAACATACAATGGTCCCTTTTTTTCAGTCTAAATCCAACATATAAGTATTAACATGTGTTAGGTAAGCATTTGTAGAAATTTTGTGAAGAAATATAAAATGGAGAAAATAGCAGAAGCAAGAGAGAAAAATGAGACGATATTTTGGGGTGGTTCAGCCTTAGAGACCGACACCCACCACTAGGAATTGTCATAGGGCTAAATTTTGCTCTTATTCAATTGGATGTGTTTACAATACAAATGATCCCCTTTTTATAGAGGAATAGCAGTAGGTGAAGTGAATACAAATAAGGTACAATCATACATAAGTGATAAATATTCTAATAAGGAAAATATCTAACCTAATATAGCAACCCTAAATTCTAACGCCATCAATGAACTGTTGACATCAAACTTTACGATATAACACTGATGGATCAAAGTATCAAAATGGCTGAATCATTGACAAGCCATGTAACTTTATTGGTTTCAGTCAAATACCTTCTAAATCCTTAGGTAAGGGCAAGCAGCGGCAATTATTTAATATAAGCACTAACATTGCAAAGACAGTCTATAGTGTCCACCATTGCAAACTCAACTGCTAGGGTGGCACCAGTATTTAGCCACTGAAAGGACATAGGGATAAAAGAGAAGGAAAAGCAAGCCAGTTTCTTGCCTCGCAAGGAAGTTGTAGGATAAAGGACTATACTTCTTTCCAATCATATGAAATGCAGTACCAAGTGTAGCATGCATAGCCCCCTTACAGTCACATTGCATATACAAGATCACCGAAAAATGAAAAATATAAAGAACCATATACCTCATATGGATCTCGTATAACCTCAACCCACCACCTCGAAACATCAAAAGGACTTGCTTTAAGAAATCGTAGAAGTCCATATAAGTCGTCCAGTTTGCGTTGTATAGGAGTCCCTGTTATGCACCAATGATGCTTAGCATATAACCGAAGAGCCATTTCAGTGGCAGCAGCGGCATTACTCTCCACCATTTGAGCCTCATCCAAACAAATCCTCCACCAGAATATTCTGGTAAGAAGAGTTGGAATAACAGGAAATCTGCAACCAAATGACCTCCCATTGTAAAAGATTCAACTCAGAGAGCTCTGCATACGAAATCAACCCATTAATGTTTCTAAGGAATAGTATCAAAGGAAAAAGGGAAGTCTTTTTACACCTGGACTGCATTTGATGAGTATTTATATGTGACCAAGTAAATGATAAATATTCATAAAGTGTGACCATTTTCTTGACTGGCTATCAACCTACCTAGGCCTCCTCCTCCTTCTGGTCTTGGAACTGATTAGAAAAATTTAAAAACTGACCATGACAAAAATGGAGTTTACAACAGATAACTGTTGTTGATTTTAGGAAAGACATCGTACTGAAGAATCAGAAATAAAACATAGAATGCTTCTGAAAACTGAAATAAATATCATTACCTAATGTTGGTTGTAAGTAATCACATTCAAATTAATTTCTGAAGAAAAAATATATATACAGGTCCAGGTGCAGATATTAAACAACATATCCTAAATCAAGGTGGAACTAGGACATTCCTCAGAGGTACTTAATGCTAGTTTCATATAAAACACCAAACTAGGACAGTAGCTTATTTAAACTTTCACTTTTCTAATTCCAAACTGCCATTCTCTTTCTTTCTGAAAACATTTATTAGGCTATCAAACAAACCTCCACAACAATAGAATTAATTCCAAACTTGTGCAGAAAATTTCTGTGGGTGTAGTTGCCTGAAATACTTGACACACGAGCTAGATCTACACTATAAGAGAGCCTTACAAGCAATTTGGTGCAACTTAATACCTGTGCTCAGAAATTTGTACAGAGTAGAGTAAAATATTTCAAAAGTAAGGCAGGAGCAAAGTTTGGGCAAAGAAAAGAGGCCATCACAAACAAAAACATTAAATCACAAACCTCTTCTGGAATCTCAGGAAGCGTCGATCACCTTCATGCCTATCAGAGTCATGTGACAGATCTTCTTTAAGTATATCATATGTTGTTAATACAATGTCAGCACTGACAAGCTCGCTGATATCCACTTCAGATGCATCTGAAAGAGAAGTGATTTTCGCGCCTTCATAGACACAAGTTTTTAAAGAACCTGGACGTGTATGACTAGGATAATAGATTACAAACAATGCGTCAGTTGGTACATATGGTATAAGCAAGGATAAAATTTAGAATCTGCATGTGTGCGCGCACACGCAGATGTGCACAAGAATATAAATGTTCATCATCACACTTATGAGCGATTGTGCTCCCACAAACATGATGGTCAACCGACGTGTAGCTAAAACTTTTCCTATAATGCCTTCCCAATGGCCCTTAGCGCAAACGTGGCTCTTGGATGACAGGAAAACTAGCTAAGGCTATAGGGATTGGAGATCTTCTCATCATGTCAAATGCTAAGGAAATCCAACATCTCATGAACATTAATTGTTCAACATATAGATCAAGATAAAGTTCATCTTAGAATTCAACAACTAACACAAAATACGAAAATTAAGTCAAATGTACTATTAAGGGATACTGAGATTTAAGAAGAATGGGGGGATAGTAAAAGCAAAAATTATACCGTATAATTTCAGCATGCCATTGAGACAATATAGGAGATGGGCAGACTATAAGAGTGGCACCAGTAGCAACAGGAGAGTTAGTTGCTTGCATCAGTTCAGAGCATAGTGGGCAAATGTGTTCCCCTTCTCTCACAACTATGTTGGCCGTATTTTTCTTTCTTGTGTGCTTTTTTGTATCAGCCATTGATCTCTTTTCACATCCTTGTCCGCCAGAAACTTCACTCGATTTTCGATGTTTTCCTTTAGAAGAATACCCAACACAATCTGCATGTTGCCAAGCATCACATATGTCACACTGTACCCATAGTCCTTCATACTTTCGACTTTCATTGACAGCTCCACAGATACACTCAACACGCTCCCTTTTCAATCTCTTAAGATTAGATTTCTGGTGAACCTCAGATTCAGTATTAATAAATATGCCATCTTCAGATGCTGACTTCGGATGAGCAAAGATGCAAGCAAGCAGTTCAACAGTTTTCCCCAAACCCATCTCATCTGTGGAAGTCATAAGAGTCATAATCATCGTGATCAAAACAATCAGAGCCACATCATATATATATATATATATATCTTGATATGTAATAAAAAGAGCCACATCATATTCAAACAGACTTACTATACTTAACAACTTGAAATTACACAAACCACAGCCACCATTCTCAGAAGATCTCTTTTATGTTCTTGTCTTCAATTAATTAATCACAATGAATTGAAAAAAAAAAAGAAAAAAGAAGAAGTTCTTCAGTGTATTCCTCTCCTTACCCTTATTTGCTCTGAGTGGCAAAAAAATAATACAAATTTTAGAAAAGGTGAGTTAGGACTAGTCAATATCATGACTAGTATTCATTCAAGCAGGCTTACTCATCCAAGCTAATTTTCAAGGTTATCTATCGCAAATCTAGGCACCAACATGAACTCTCAACATTTGGGAGCGGACATTTAGGCCCAAAGCAAATAGAAAGTGATTAGAGATGTACAAATGACATAATCTGAAATCGTTTGGTAAGGAATCTGAGCTTGATAAGGAATTATGCATAACCTTATATGTGAAAAATAAACAAGGTAACAACATAGGCAATCCGAAAGGCCATCAGCTAGACTCATCTAGGCCTTTTAACCATGAGGTCCCATGGAGCATTCAGTTTATTAGAGACAATTTTGTGTAGGACACTAAATTTTCAAGACATAAATATGGCCAATTTTATGCATAATATCTAATTTTTAACAAAATTAATTTTTTAACAATTTCTGGATGAAGTTGTAGAAAGCAGAAGATATCATTAAAGCTTTGACATATGCAAGCCAGTATGGAAGTAGTGCCTACCAGCAAGAATTCCACCAAAGACATATGGTGAAGATTGCTCCGGCTGCAAAGAAACATTTCCACTGAAAAAAAATACATAACAGAAGTAAAAGTAAGCATATGGAGAGAGAGCTGAAGATAAAGTAAATCCAAACGAAGAATGCAAATATCTTTCCACAATACACAGGCACAATTGAGAAAATGATACCTGAATGGATTATAGAACATTTTTGTACGTGTGTCAAGAAAATCCACAGGCAAACATAAAGGAGACAAAAACGAACTTTTCCCACTTCCTACCAAGCTTCTTGAATCTCCTTTCTCTCGTTGTACCATCCAGTAGGCTGCACGACGCTGATATGGTCTCAGCTCAGGAAGCAAGTCAGGTATATCATCTGCAAGCATTGGATTTACTCTGCACAGAAGATATGTCATTGACTTAAAAAAGGCAGGATTAAACCATAAAATTTTAGAAGTTGGAAAGAACAGGTATTGCATAACATGAACATGATATAGCATTAAACAAAGAATAATGGTAAGAGAGACAGAACACTATTACTCACTTGGATGGGTTAATGGCTTCATAAAACCCAGCAGCATCAAGCCTTGCACGCTTTTTTGCATTGCGATTACCATCTCCCATCTCCATAAGCAGATCATTTTCCATTTCTGTTGATATACTAACGCCATACCTAGCCTCCGAAGTCATTACTTCTGGTCTCAGCCAAGCCATGACATTCACCATACTCCTTTTCCATTGTTGCCTCTTATTCTCCAAAAGTGACTCACAAGCTTCAAAGGCACTTTTAAGAAACTCCACCCTCACTCTGAAAGATGAAATGTTCTCTAAAGATGTAATTCCCATAACTGGCCTAAGCGTCATAAACTTCAAACTTGCCAAGTGAACAAGACCAGAAATACCCTCATCCGGTCCATCAAAACTCCCTGATAAAATCACTGAGTGCCTTTCTGTATCATCTCTTGTGCATATTTTTATGAGTTCTAAAGATACATCACTAGAAGATAACACAGGCCAATGACCTAGTTTAATACGACCAAGAAACTCATTTACATTGCACACCTTAAACCTTAAGGTATACTTCGAATCCTGGTAAAAATCCTCACTCACTTCACAGCCAGAAAACCCTTCCCGCAAATTCAAATCAGTTAGAACAATTTCCGAAACATCAAGGTGCTCATCTGAAACCCAAGAAGCTCGATCAACTTCCACGAAATAAGGCTCACCAACTATATCAAATTCATTATTTTGAACTTGCTCGGTATTGATAGCTTGCTGATTCTGCAGCCCTGCTTCAGTGGTATCATGGCTTTCTAAAATTACCCTACCCGAATGATGGGGATGGCTTTGCTTCCTTCTACCCATGACTATAAGAAAAAATTACTCAAAGTTGGCAACTTATCAAACTAAAAAAAAACCAGCATCAAAGGGTAAAAATATAAACTTTAACGAGCATCTTCATACAAATTCAGGTAGGAAATTTCATAATTCAAGAAGCAATTATCAACGTGCAACAACAAGAAGAAGGAAAAAGTAACGAGCATACGTTTAATTGAAAGGTAAGGAAGAGCACCCGGGTAGTCTAACTAAAATTAGAAAAAGAATAAGGAAAAACAAATATAGAAGAATGGCGCAACACAGGCAATTGCTAGAGTTGGTAAAGAACTTTGATACTAAGAGAAACGGGTAACATAGAGAATGCACGGAAGCATAGCAAACAAATTGTAGTATTGTATCCGGGAAGTGGGAACGATTAATGTAATTTGGGAGCCATAATACTAAAGAATGAGTTAAGAAAGAAATATGTTTAAGGAAAGGAAAAAAGAAAGCAATCATAGATTTCGAACCTGAAACCGGAATTGTGTGGTTCAGAGTTGGAATCAAGAACAGGGTGAGATTGAAGTCCAGTTGCAAGTTTGCAACGTTAGAATTTTGTAAATATGCAACGTTGTTGGTTGCTTCGGGTCACTTTGACGGCTAGGCTAACCTGACGGGTGTGGATGGGCAAGTAAGATTCATCCCCTAAAATTTATTTTAAATTTAAGAATTCTTAAATTCATAAATTTCAACCATCCATCTCATCTAACCTTAAAAGATATAGACGACTAAAATATATGAATTTAAGAATTTCAAATTTAAAAATAATTTTAAGGGAGCTTAATCCGGGCAAATAAAATGCCTATGAACTACGACCAAACCAAAATTAACCATCAACCAACTTATTCAAGTCGAAAATCTGTATAAATTTTTTATGCCGGTATCAGTTCGGTTAATCGATATAAAATTTGTGTTTTCAGTTAACCGAACTAAACTGAAATATGCATAACCGAATCAAATCTGACCGCCGAGTTTGACACGAATTAAGGCTTTGACAGATAATTTTTGCATAGTGATGTTTTGTTAAAAATATTTGGTAAGTTTTTTTCATCTTATATTTATTGTTTGCATCTTATGGTCAATAAGTCATTTTAGCCAAAAACAAAAATAATTTGGGTCCTCAAAATAACTAATTTTAGCGCATTTAAAAATAGCATTGGACCAATTAACGAAGCTCATGATTAACCAATTAATCGACTGGAATTAACCAAAAATTACAAAATAATTTGTTATTGAAATGAAATCAATGAATTAACCGATTTAATCGACGATTTCGACTAACTGACTAATACTAGCTTTACCGAACTAATACTCACCCCCTGTTGACAATGTACTTTAGGGCAGTGAGTTGATGTTGTCATCGGATTATGGCACATTGGGAACAATTTTTAACACCATTCACAAATTATATAATTTTCACACATTAAATATTGGTCTCGTTTGGTTCGTGGAAGGTTTAGGCCATTTGGAAAATGAATAGCTACTATTAAAAATAAAAGAATGTGAAATATAATAGTTATTTTTATTTTTCAGTTTGACAACAATACATTCAAAAATCAGAATTGAATCAAAATTACGAAAACCCCATTTTTTTTCTTTTCAAAATCATATATATATTTTATAAAAAAACTTGAAATCAAATAGAAGTGGCTGGGGGCGGCTGTGACCACTCTCAATAGCCCTCAGGCAACTGGGTGGCCGCGGCCATGTGAAGAATAATGTGGGGCCACCCAAAATGACATAGCGGTCCCCTATGCTTTTATTTTATTTTATTTTATTTATTTTTAACCTTACCTTGGTACATGTCACTTACTTTTTAGTAGGTGGCATGTTCTAGGCCACCCAACACCTTATATTTTAATAAGTATGGTAAATGCATAATTTTGGTTAAACTTTTTTATTATTTTATATTAAAAAAATAAAATAAAAATTATGAAGTAATAAGTGGTCTTTTGCTATATTTTTTTAAATGGTATTTTTATTTTTTATAAAAATGATTTTTTTTTTTTAAAAAAAAAGTAATTATTATTAAGAAAAAGAAATTTTTTTTTTTTGAAAATGCTAAGGCCTCGTTTGGTTTGCGGATTATCTAGTCCATTGGAAAAGAATTAGCTACCACTGAGATTAGCTACTACTGGGAATAGATTAGTTATTCATATTCCTTTGTTTGATTGTAACGTTGAAATAAACTATCTAATCATATTCTTTCGTTCGGTACAATGCAATATGTTGGTGAATAGAATCGTATTGTGATCTTATTTTCTAAAATACACTTATAATACGAATACAATTTATATTATTAAAGACCTTTTTCTTTTTCTTTTTTTCTTCGAAACATAAACAATTATACTATAATTTTTATTTTTTTTTAATTATGTCATGCATGTGGGATTTTTTTAATTTTTATTTATTTTTGCATCACCATCTTCAAATAATCAAAAAGTTCTTTTCCTATCCAATAAAATAAGACACAAAAAAAAAAAGGAAGATACAAAAGTGTACGAAAATTATCAAAATGTTTGCAAGCCATTGAACTCGAAAGTATTCATTCAATATAGAGGGAAAAAATAAACTACATCAAGAATAGGAAGAAAAAAAAAATGAGAGAAGAAAAGAAAAACTTATTCAGATTCCAACCCAATTATATTAGTGATTCCTTTTAGGATTCCAACCCAATTATATCGGAGATTTCTGTCTGAATGAGGAAAAAAAAATTGAGAGAAGAAAATAAAAACTGTGTGATTTGAAAAAAAAAAAAAAAAAAACTCAGAGAGANAACACAGAAAATGAAATAACCAAGAAAATAGAGATCGAAGAGAAGAGATGTGAGAGAGATACCTTGCTTTGAGAGATGGAGATCGGTGTTTTAAGAGATGAAAAACGTTGTTTTGAGAGATAGAAACGTGAGAGGTGTGAGGTGTGAGAAGAGTATGGATTTTTTGGGCAATTCTACACAATATTTTTAATCCTACAGAAAATGATTAGTTAAGCCACTCATTTTTGAATGACTTATCTGATCATATGTGTATGAAATTAGTAGTTCCATGGGAATAGACTATTCTCAGGAATAGAATGTTATCAAACAAAGAAACTAGCTAACATTAGTGAAAGGAGAGAGTTTTATTTATTTAAATGATAAAGTGACAACTTAAATTCAACCAAATTTTTCTCTGAATTGGCAATTTATTTATTTTTTTAAAAATGCCTGTGCAGGAAAGAGAAAGCATTATACCATAAAAGAGAGAGAAATTGATTTTAAAGTGTGACTGTATCACACTTTTTTTTTTTTTTAAAAGGTAGTCACGTACGCGTACTAGAGAACGTGGATATTTCTTTCAGTATTGTTGAAATTGTATCTAACCTCTTTTTTTTTTTAAAAAAGCTACCACAACAATTTTAGGCGTGGATCTGAATCCAAAGGGATAAGCTATAAAACCTAAACGTGAGTTTTAGTGCGTTTAGGGTTTCTCCATCTCTCGGTCTCTCCAAAACTCCCCACGCACGCTGCAAATTCTTAAGTTCATAGAGTGCCCCCTGGAGAAAGAAAACGACGGAGCCACAGAAGCACCTGATCGAACCTCAACCGCCGCCGTGCCGGTAGCCGTTGAACCAGCTCCGAAGACGTGGAATCTCTCGTCAAGAAAACCGGCGCCAAAGCTTCCCATTGCTGACAGTTACAACCTGAGAGTTTTAGAGAATCTGAGTAAGAGCGACAGCGAGATTTGGCAATAAAAAAGAGAGGAAGGTGAAGAACTTAATATCTACTTATCCAAGTCGTAAGCTTTTTGCTCCATCTCTTTCTCCGTACTTCTTCCTATACAGCAGATAGTCCAACAACCCCAATGGCATTAGTTCCTCCTTTTGTTTCTTTTTAGTTATTTTTGTTTCTCTTTTAGTTTTGTTTGGTTTTGTGTGTGAGGTGCTTGAATAGTTGTTATTCACTATTAGCTATAAGCTGTTCAATGAAAGGTACGAGAGAAGAGGAGAAGATAAAGAGTACGTAAGATCAAGTAGGGTGATTGTGCCGAATATTTAAAATAAAGGGTAGTTCATGTTTGAACTACTCTTAAGACTTGTCAATTAACCATCATTGGACTACCTGAATATATAATATATAACCCTTTAACTGCATGTATCTATAACTTTTAGAAATATAATTTTTACATCCTGTTTCGGTAAATTGTTTTGGGGACATCCTTTTATAGAACTTACATTTGTAATGTTTTGACAAGTTGTCCTTATATGCATGTGAAACTATATAATGGTGTTACCATTTCAGACCCAAGTGCAGCTTTCTTGAAACATCAAAACATTAAGCAGTTTAGAGTATATCCCGGAGTCCTATTTAGATGCCAATGAGTGGGGGAAAAAAAGAAATAAGAAATAAGAAATAAGATGATTATGGTATATATGCAACACAAATGACTAATTAGCATAGTTCTGGGTGATTTGTCGTTTTAGAACTATATTTACCTGGAAAATATCTCTTTTTCAGAAGTTGTACTGCAAATGACATGAATCTGCTACTAAATTATGAACCGAGATTTTGATAGTTAGAATGATGCAGTCATGATGTTGATTTATACGATTAAATTCAGCTTTATACTTGATTTACACGTGATTAGAATGAGCATTCCCTAAATTGGAATCTCACTTTCAGAAAATAGGAAAGTGGTGGGTTCAACAGAAAAAATTCAAGTGTTGTTTAGTTAGGATGTCAGTATTGATTAGTATGAAACTTAGAATCAATATTCTCATGTCTCTCGAAGAGAATGTTAGGGGTAACATACTGTAAAATTCGTAATGGTATTTTATAATTGTTGCAGTTATGTATTATTTTCTCATACTCACATGTGAATTACTTATTAGCAAATATGGAAAGTGGACATATAAACAGGTAATTGCTTTACTACGCAAGACAAGGAATTGAAGAATAAAAAACTTCAAAAAGGAATTTAGATTGGTTGAGATGGTTCAAGGATTTTTGTGCATGCACTCCCTTTTTTTTGGTTTAATTGGAATTTAGGCTGCTATTAGTTTATCTTTCTGGAGTTTTAAAAACATCATGTTTACAAATTTTGTAAATTGTATGTAGCATTTTGAGCGAATAACTTAACATTTTCTTATCTAATTGATAAATTAATATCAATTGTCTTGTATACATATGTTCTTTTTTGTAAATGTTATCGAATATATACTAGCTGTTATAGGTTAATATATTAATATATATGGAAAAAAAAAACCCATGCACTAGTTTTTTTTTTTTTTGATAAGTGATAACCCACGCACTAGTTAAAACAAAATAAAGCCAACTTGAGTTTAAGGTTTCATCCATCTCTTCTCTCCCTCCCTCACCTCCTCATCACTATGCTCACGTCTCCAGTACATTCCCAATTCCCCATCTTCAAGATCCCGGTTTTTTGTATTTTGTTTTTGTTTGTTTGTTTGGTTGTTTGGTTGTTGTTGTTGTTGTTGTTGTGTATTTTTTTTTTTTTTCCAGTTTTTCTTTGTGTAAACTTTTGTTTCTACTGCTACAGATCAGAATCCAAATCCTGCTTTAGCAAAACATTAAGGACCTTCCAAAGGATTGGTGTGCTAGGTGTGTTTTTGAAGTGGCTGTGTTTGGTGAATGGTGTTGGAAGTGTTTAGTTGTAAGAGTAAGAAAGGGGACATGAAAGGAGGAAGGAAGAATCTGAAGAGGGCCACAGAGGAAGACAGCTTGAATCTGCGGGACGGGCAGGGCATTATGCAAGTGCTTTCTCTTCGAGGTTCTAATCTCATCGAGGTACAGAGCTACACTTTTTTCTTTCCTTTTCAACTTCTTTTTATACATTACAGTTGCTTTCTTTTTGTGTGTGTAGAATGGGTGTTGGCCCCAAAAATGTCTTAGCTTTTCGTTTATGACCTTTTGGTCATACCCATGTAGTTGATTCTTTACCCATTCTATGAATCGCGAAGTGCAAAGATCTTATGGAATTGGGTTTTACCTAATATTGATTAACTAGCACTTTTCTGAAGAAGCATATTTCTCCTCCTTCCACTGACATGCTTTAATCTTGCTGCCTCTATCTATCTCCTAAGGTAATGGATGCAAAAGGAGAGAAATCACTGGCATTGTTTCCGGCTAAGTTTCAAAAGAGCATGTGGATTAAACGAGGTTTGCTTCATGTTAACTCAATTCAAATTCAGAAAAGTATCATAGCTTGGATGTTTCTACTTTTACTGATTTTTTGAATTTATGTTCTTCTTCTTCTTTTTAGGGGTTCTCTTGTATCCTCCTTGTGTACTAGGGTTGCACCTCTCTGCACTTTATTAATGATATGAAGTTGCTTATATTAAAAAAAAAAAAAAAAAACTAGTTAAGCTTTTTTCCATGTAAATTTACAGAGCATTCCTGCAGTTTTATGGAATCTTTGGGTCAAGTCAATTTCCGTCTGGAAAGCCATCAAACTTATATGTTGTTAATATTGTGATAGTTGCTTGTTATTATTTGTTTGTGGTTGATCAATTACTTTTGTGTCATATATGTTTTTCACTTCCATAACTTTATGATATAACCTTTTCTGTCAGTGAGTTAACTCTTGGACGGAGCTTAAACTCTGAGTTGACCTTTGTCTTTGCTTCTGGTTTTTCTTTTATCAACTAGCCATTTATAGATTTTATCTGTCCATTTTACTTTATAGGAAATAGTAGGTCATTTGGTGGAGGATTAAAAGAAGTTATGTTCCCAAACTTGAAAAACATATATTATACAGTTTTCTTTTTGTATGTAAAAAAGGTATTATGCATGTTGTTTGGCTGGGTTCAGAAACAGTTTTCAGGAGAAAAAAAAATTGATAAATAGTTTTCAGAAAATTTCCTGAATGCCTTGTAGTTTCCTGTACTTCTAACCATTAATTATCCGCGAACGAGGAGCTCTAAAAAATGAGCAGGATTTTCTTTGTAATCAGTTTTCCAAGATCAAAATCCAATTTGGCTTTGCTACTAAGATAGCCCTTAGTTACTGAATGTTTTAAAGTTGGTGGGGGCTAAGAGAGCATTAGGATGAACTGTTACTTTTTGGTGTGTGTGTGTTGTTGGGGTTGACATCTTCCAAAGGACTGAATTACAATATGAATAGCTCTTTCATCAATATGCAGGTAGTTTTGTTGTGGTTGACATAAGTGGAATGGAAAAGGCTCTTGAATCAGGCAGCAAGGTGGCATGCATTGTTTCCCAAGTTCTCTTTTATGAACAAGTTCGTGCGTTTCAGAAATCTCCAGAATGGTGAGTTTACTTTGCATTTTTACAACTGTGAGTTGATATAACAACTCTCAAATTTGATGTTTTGTTTGTATCCTTGCTTCCTTCAATATTATAACCCAGAGGTACTAGTGAGTTGAAATTGAGTCCGGGCATTACTTGAAACCAACAGGCACCTAATCTAATAGCTTCGTCGATAATGCAAACCTGGTCAGATGTCAAGGTTGGCTTGTGGAGTTTGATGCAACTGAATCAGTTGACTAGTAGATGTAGCAGTTTATTATTTTCTCTATGCTCTCATTGGGAAACATGAGCATGCTGGTTTCCTTAAATTGTTTCCGTGTTTGTACTTTCTGGTTTCACTTTCCTTATAATTTTGCTTCCACCCCTCAATGCAGGCCAGAAATATTCAAATCTACAAGTGTGGATGGTTCCTCCAATGGGAGTTTGCATGGGCAGACTTCCCAACAAGAAGAGAATGTGCTTGAATCTAGTGATGATGAGGGACTTCCCCCAATTGAAGCCAATACCAATAGAATCAGACCCAAAGAATTTCAACCAGATGCAGAATCAGATTCCAGTTCAGATATAGATTCTTAAGTTATTCTGTATGGACCCCTCAGCTAATAGCAGCCACAGCCAACTTGACTAATCTGTGGCTGGGAAAGAGTTTTGTCTTAACAACCGAAATTGTTGTCCAATTTTGCTCGATGGGATTTTTGTTGAATGATAACGTTCACAAATCTTGAGAGTGAAAACTCACCCACCAATATTGAGTAATGCGAGAAACTATGTTTTTATTCTATAATTATCCATGTTGATATATCCGTCTCAATTTCACGATTCTCCGTAGTCGTGGTGTCGTGTATGCGTAATGACTGTAAGGCCCATTAGATGCAGAACACAGTTTTGGGCCTAGACTACGCCCAACTAGACAAACGACGCCGTTTGCGATTTGTTTGTTAGCCGCGGGGATCAGGATCTACGACAATCTTGACAAAATTGCCGGATCAGCAATTTGACATGTACGGCCAAAATCATGCCACGTTAACAGCCTGCAAAACCAGAGTTGTCGACCACTTTTTTTTTTTTTTTTTTTTTTTAAATTAATTTTTTTCTCCCCCCCAACCCCCCCAAGCGAAGGTTCTCTTTTTGTTTTTGTATCACTTCCCACGTGTCAATCAGTAACAAAAATCAAACGAATAAAAGAAAAAGAAAAAAAATCTCAGATTTAGGACGAAAGGCAACATCTGGAGCTGAATTTAGAGGAGGAAATGGCGGTTTCAGCTGTGAGAGGCGGTCGCTTATCAATAGTACCGGTGTTCCATCGTCATCACCATCTTCATCGTCCTCAGATATTATTCTCGGACAAAGATAACTCTTCAAGTAGAAGGCACCCGAATGGTAGTGGCTCAAAGCGTTTCACTTTTTCTGCCCGTTATTCTCAAGCCCAGGATCTTTTCTCTTCCACCCGCCTCCAAGGTACTTTTCTTTTTCTTTTAATGGGCATGTTTCTTTCAAGTAGCTGAGTTTATCAAACTTCAGTGGCAATCCAAATACTCATCCGACTATCATTCCTTTTGCTAAGTTTGGTGATTTTCATTATCCAAATGTAAAGTTGAATGATTAAATCGAGGCTTTTGACAAATCATTGTTGCTATCTTTCAGATAGTTTGGAGAGGCTGCCTAAACTGGTTGAGGATATTGTCCAGACATCCGTAAACACTGGTCCACGTGGTGCCATCCGGCTGGCCCAAGGTATCCAAGCAGTTATCGGTGTTGGGGGAGAGTGGCTTGCTGATGTATCCAAGGTACCGCTTTTACACCTCTCTCGTTCCTTTAGGGATGTTCTTCCCGTTCGTCGTCAGGTGAGAAAAGAGTGCGTAGAAAAGTCAAAGCCCTTATTGCAGTGTGGCTTTGAAGGTGAAGAAAATGAGCACTTGTGATATGGTTCAATTGAAAGGATTGCAAAGGTTATTACCAATGATGTATTCAACTTTATAAAAGCGTAATTGCATGTCTATTGGATTATTATTTCCTTCACTGTCTACCTATTTATCTTGTTTGTAGTGAATGGATATGCTCAATAATAATTTGACATCATAAACCTCAAACAAATCTTGTGACACACTATAAAGTTAAGCTGGATAGGTTTTCATGATGATGTTAAATGGGTGTGAAGCCACAAAAGTGATTTTAGAGAGCTGTAAGTCTAACTTCGACTATAAAGTTAATTTGACATCATATACCTCAAACAAATCTTGTGACACACTATAAAGTTAAGCTGGATAGGTTTTCATGATGATGTTAAATGGGTGTGAAGCCACAAAAGTGATTTTAGAGAGCTGTAAGTCTAACTTTGACTAGTCCTTTCGGAGTATAGTATAGATACCACAAACACTTTCCTCGAGTCGTGACAAATCTGACAATGTTGACAGAAATATTGACAGTTTTTCATCTTTTGCAGTCAACAAATTCATCTGCTAGATTACCAACTGAAATGCAGCTTGGACTACTTTCCCCCCTTTATGTGAGGAGATTGTTTGAACGCCTGGGGGCAACTTATATCAAATTAGGTCAGGTAAGTCTTGATGGATATATATATTTTTTTTCAAGAGTTATCCCCCCCTCTCCAAAAAAAGAAGTTAATATGACCATAAAAAATGCAATGGAACTTGTATGACTGAATAAGTTCATTCCTTTCCTCTATATAAATTTCTTTTGTGATTCTCATTCTTTGCAGTTAATTTTATCTTCTATATGCGAGGTACATTGTATCTAATGAATAACTTGGCTTGCAATTGGTAGTTCATAGCATCTGCACCCACATTGTTCCCACCAGAGTATGTTCAAGAGTTTCAGAATTGTTTTGATAGAGCTCCTGTAGTTCCTTTTGAAGACATTCAAAGGATTTTGCATGAGGAATTGGGGAGACCCATAGATAGTGTCTATGAATATGTTGACTCGACTCCTATTGCTTCAGCCTCAATAGCACAGGTTAATATATTCTCTTCCCCC
>CM017321.1:13917973-13984720 GCA_006937295.1 Carpinus fangiana | reverse complement strand
TTCCCCCCCCCCCC
Organism: Carpinus fangiana; assembly: GCA_006937295.1. Lineage (NCBI taxonomy): Eukaryota > Viridiplantae > Streptophyta > Magnoliopsida > Fagales > Betulaceae > Carpinus > Carpinus fangiana. Next base: position 13,984,706 of record CM017321.1, on the reverse strand, counting down.
CCCCCCCCCCTTTTCTCCCCTTTAATAATATATTTCTGACTGATACAGATTAGAATTTACTATGTAGGTTCATGGTGCAAGGCTTAGAGGCTCCCAAGAGGATGTAGTTATAAAGGTCTTGAAACCTGGAATAGAGGATATATTGGTGGCAGATCTGAATTTTGTTTACATTGTTGCTCGCATATTGGAGTTTTTGAATCCTGAATTCAGCCGTACATCACTGGTACAAATTTGGAACTATTACTTTAATGCTTATTTTGGATTACTAGTATAAACACCTCCTCAAGATATTTCATAACTCATACGTTTACAATTATTGTCCATTAGCATTTGCTTTAGTTCTGCATTGTTGCAATCAAATTTGGGGGTGTAAATTCAAGTTTTAGTTGCACCCAACTTAGTGGCATGTGAAATAATCTAATGCAGTGATGATATATTATGTTTTTGTTATGGTGTATTTACTTCTCTGTCCTTATTGGAAAGAATCAATGGCATTTTCCATATTACTCATGAATAAGGTTTGACTGGTCTGTAGTTCGATCCAGCATGGGGGCAAGTTTTTGCCTACTTTTCCACTTATCAAAAAAAAAAAAGGTTTGATTATTTTTTTCATTGTTTCTAGAATGATGATAGCTTGAAGCTTTCACATAATTAAACTTCCTTTCAGTAGGTTGGTATCGTTAAAGACATTCGAGAGTCTATGCTTGAAGAAGTTGACTTTTACAAGGAGGCTGCAAATATTGAGTCCTTCAGGGGATATTTAGAAACCATGGGACTGACAAGGCAGGCTACAGCTCCAAAAGTGTATCACCACTGCAGCACCCGACGAGTTCTGACAATGCAGAGGCTTTATGGAGTTCCTCTTACTGATCTAGAGTCTATAAGTTCACTGGTTTCTAGTCCAGAGGCTAGTCTCATAACTGCCCTTAATGTATGGTAGGACCAATGTCATAATTTTCATGCATGTGCTTGCAAGGTTGATGTTTATTTCATTCCAGGTGTTAAAACATCAATTTTTTGATGAAATGTTAATACAGGTTTGGTAGTTTGCTTGCCTGTGAATCCTTCCATGCAGACGTGCATGCAGGCAATTTGTGGTTGTTACGTGATGGCCGTATTGGGTTTCTTGATTTTGGTAAGCATTTATCTTTTATTATGGGTTTTAATTTATGATTTAGTTTTAGCTGTGATCTTTTAGGATATTATGTATGATGGGACCAAAGTCTTAGTATGTTTTTATGTTACTCGCTTCACTGGCACATTTACTGGTCAAACCATCTTAAGTAGCACCCCTTTATCTTTTAGGAGTCACCTAAGTTAGAACAGATAATTTAATTCCTTATCTCATCTTTGTAAGCATTACCCTCATCGCTTTTGATGTTCTCATTCCTTATGCTCACTTTACAGACATGTTATTCATATAAAGCAAATAAGTCTTACGTTAGCCATTAACCACCACAATGCTCCTCCTTTCTCTGGGATTGGGACTGGCCAAGTACCAAATTAGGAGGACACTAAGCATTGACACTTAAGTTTCCTATGGTTTTAAACCTGATGTTTTTATATCAACATTGTGGTTTATCTATTAATTATCAGCGGATATATTTCTAGTTTATAAACTTTTTTACACCATATACTTTCAAACTGGAACTTTCTACCTTTTCCATAAAATTCCCATTGTCAAGGTTGTGATATCCCCTCAGATGATATGTTAGCACATTTAATGAAATATTAAGTAATATGAGAGTTACATATTAAATTTATTCCATTTCTGGAAAAAACACACTAATTAATATTTAATGGAGCATAAAGGCAAGGTGACTAATTCCAGCCTACCCAACCCACAAAAGGGGATATTTAAGCGTATCTGTCCCTTGGAGGCATCTGATTCCAGAGGAGGCTTAAAGCATTGTCACATTAGCCTTACCAAAACAATGATTTCTGAGTGCTTTATATTTGTAACTAGGATTTGGTTTGAGAAAGTTCTAGCTCTTGCCCTCACTTCAGGTGACTAATTCTCTTCCTGATTTTCTTGTACACACCATTAACAAAAGTGGCTATTAATTTCTGTGTTATTTTCTTAGTTTCCATCATATAAAATGACAATTCATATGCTTGTGAACTAATTCTGTTGTCATTATTAACATCGAGTATTTGTACATGAAAGCATTCTTGCATGTAACACAGAATACATTGAAATTACAGGAATTGTTGGACGTATATCCCCAAAAACATGGGCCGCTATGGAAGTATTTTTGGCATCAATTGCAACTGAAGAGTATGAGTCAATGGCATCTGCCTTGATTGAAATGGGGGCTACAAACAAGGATATTGATTCTAGGGCATTTGCAAGAGACTTGGAAAAGATATTTTCATCAATACAGGCAAGAACTGTCTACTTATGCAGTTGATATGTATTGAATTTTTATTTCCAAAACTAACTATTATGTTTAAGAATGCCATGACTTTATAGCTCTATGAAGTAAATGAGTAAGGGCCGTAGGTAAAGTAGTTATTCTGTAATATTTTTTTGTTCCATATTCAAAGTTTGCGGCGCTTAATGTGAAGCCTCTGATAGTTTAATTTGATGATGGGGGAAAAAGGGGAATTCGAGGCAAAACATAAACTTGTTCATTTTTTATTATTATTTTTTTTCTTATAAAGCTTTATTGCTTATCAAAAAATGATTGTTATGGATATTGTTGTTGTTGTTGTTATTGTGGTTGTCGTTTATTGTTATTATATGGTGAAAGAATATGAACTGTAAGAGGTTTCCTTGGCCAAGTATAAGTGATTCCACGGTTGGATGATTAATAATTTAAAATGTTCAACTGAAGTTCTATGATCATGAGTTTTTTAGCTAGAACCTGCTTGGCCAACACGTTTATGTCCAGATTTTTTTTTAATTTTTTTTTTCTTTTGATTATTATTGCAGGATTTGGATACAGAAATAGTTGTAGCAACAGCCAGGGGGACAACAACAGGGGCAACTGCTGTCTCTGCTAATGTAGTTGTTGATGAGAGGCAAATGAATGCACTCTTTCTTGATGTGGTAAGCTGTTGTACAATATATTGTTCAATACAAACGGCTGCTATTTAGGCATGTTAGCCAGCAACTTTATTGGTTTTAGTAGGTGCTATGCTAGCCCTCACTAATAAATATTAATATCGATATAACAAATTATTGACTGGCTACAGGATTGTGGAAACACCACAGATTTAGATGTAGTGTTCCACTCTTCCTGACCATCTAAATGAAGTGGTGCCAGCAAATAAATATATACATTAAAATGGTAAAAAGCATTAAGACTAAAAACGTTTAGGAATTTCTTGAATTGGTAGGTGACTTTATCCTTAGGGGGTCTGCGAAATGCTGATCACTAGTTTTAAACTGTTTTATATTTTTTACTGTTCCACAGGTTCGGGTTAGTGAATCATATGGATTGAGATTTCCTCGTGAATTTGCACTTCTCATGAAGCAGCTTCTGTATTTTGACCGGTACACCCGGTTGTTGGCTCCCAACTTGAATATGCTTCAAGACCAGAGGATCTCCATTGTTTCGAATCGAAGAAGCAAATATGGGGACAGTTTCAAGTGAATCTCACGTATATAGACATACATCCTCCTAAGTCAAAAGCTTTATTTTTGTTTTCACTTTGTAGATATGGCTAGAAATACTTCAGAGTTGGAATTATACACATCCGATAGAAATACTATGAAAGAAGGAAAATATTTGATCCCTGATTTTACTTTTTAATTCAAGCACTCGTAATGATTTAGTAGTAATGAAACTATTGTTATTTCTGCTGTATGAGCATTAATTTGGTTCCTCTCTCTCTCTCTCTCTTTCTATTCCTGGTGTTTTCTGCATCTGATGATTGTACGAACTTTTCTATTGTAGCCTTAGCTACCAACTAGTCTCATGTCATTGCGTTGTTCCTGATTTTTGGAGAAGGCTCCATAAGTTAGCTTTCTCCAGCTGGGTTGATGACATCCTCTTTCTTCTGCGTCTTGCCTGAGGATTTTCAATCTATATTAGATCACCATGTGGCTTTGAGGCTTTCATTACCACCTCGTCTGAGTCTCTGACAATCCCAACGACTTTTCATTTGCAACAGCAACGTATTGCTTCATCATTGTATTGCTAGAATGATCTATCACACTCCTACCATATATTTTTCACGTGCAACAGCAATGGCTGACTGGTACTGTTCTGCCGGTGACTATATGAGTGACCAATAAGCCTGACCTGTTATGTTTTGGGGGCTCGTTAAGAAGAGGAAAATGATATTTTTAATTTGAGCCTCTGTTTTCATCGTCATATTATGATTTTCAGGGACCCAATACTTGGAATACTCGAAATCATGGTTCCTTCGGATCAAAGGCAATCTTTTTCCTTCAATCATGGTCTGTTGATTGTGAAACCAGACAGAATGGGCGGTTCATAGAAAGGTCTCTGCCAGACCGACATCAGCTAGGCATTGCATGCCTCAACTGTAACTTTGTTTCATGTTCTAGAGAAGCAAACTTAAGGGGGGGGAGTATTGAAACTGAATCATTTATGAGGCAAGGTGCAACCTTGATAAAGAGAAGAGGCAACAAAGAATAAAAGAAAATAATAAATAACACTTGAGAACCCATCTCTTTAATACCTTATTTGTTACCAGAATCAATGTCACGTATCTCTCTGTGATATAATAATCGAAATCAAACACTGAATAGAGATAAGAAGTTTGAACACTCATTACACACGATCAAACTATAATATACACAAATAAACAAATTTAAATAGAAATCTGTGTAAATATCTACATATACAACAATCAAACCTTTGGTTTCTATTTCTATGTACTTTCAGAGCAAAGGGATGAATCTATGAATCTTCCTTCTTCCACATGGCACCAAGTAACACAGTGAGAAAACAAATCAACCTCGTACTCCTCAATGCTTCACCCTCCAAGAAATGGGTACTACACTGTTCCCATTTTTAGCGTATTCCCCACAACTGTCACAACAACATCCCTCATCTCATTGACCTTGCTCCTGTGCCAGAAGGCCCAAACCCATTTATGACCTGGCTGGGTGAAGAATAACCCATGAGCCGATGAAGTGGGGAGCTTGATCTAGGCTCAATTTCTGAGGAGGATGGTATCTCTGCATTGGACGAATTGGAGGAAGGTCCAGCTGATTCATACCTTCCCACGAAATTCTTATGTTTGTTATGGGACTGCTTCAAAACAGACTCCTGTCTCACACCCACAGGCTTGAAAGGATCGGACAACATATTTGTTTCATCTACATTGCCTTGGAGGGCATGAAAAAACGTGGGAAGAGGATCTCCTTCAGTGGAGTAAGAGAGCCCGTAATCATCAGAACATGACACAGGATCCGCATATGAAGAAGCATTGACGTGAGATGCTGAGACCAACATCCCATTAATAGCATCACTATAGTCATCGACCTCACTTGGTGGAGGGTCCATGGCAATGGGTGAAAATGGTACTAAATGGGTTCTGTTCTGAAGTGAAAACTTGAGCAGTTCTGAACAAGCACCGCACCTTAGCTGATGAAATCTCTTTCTAAAGAGAAGAAAATCTGCAGGTAGCTGCAGTGGGCTGGAGCAATTATAGCAAGTTATGAAAGGGGCACCACCTGCTATGGGTCGGAAATGTCGCTTAGCCAAATGATATTTCTTCACCTCATGGTCTTTATGCCTCTGCTCTTCGGACTTTGTTTCGCGAATGTGCATGGGGAACTCAGAGTTCACATGCTGTTGGGGGCTTGAAGGCAAAGAGTTGTAAGAAGAATTGTAAAAATTGTTACCAGCATGGAGCCTGCATAGCCCTTTATTATGGAAAAGGGTGGGCAGAGGAGGCAACTGTGCTGAGTACTGCCAGTCCTGGGGATGGCAATGGAGACAAGAGTGATGAGCTTCATGTCTAGTGCTTGTTGTCTCCCCTGAGAAAGGTATGTGCGAGAAATTGTGCTGCTGGAGCCAGCTGCTTCCCGGCCTGCCTCTTCCAGGAAACCTAGGATTAATCAAGTCATTACGAAATGCCCCCACAGGTGCCTCATGATCATAGTAAGCTGGAATATGCTTTTCCTCCCAAGTGGAAACCCTTCCATTAGCCCTTCCATTCAGATAGCATCTTTTGTTAATTTCATCCTGCAATTCAGAAACAATTTGCAGCAATTTCGTCTTGTCCTGTTCAAGGTAATCAGACCTGTCTGATGATTGAAAGCTTGCATTGCGGTGGAACTGATTATGCACTTGATTTGAAGGGCCAACATCTTCATAGTCAGCAAGGGAACCCATTCCATAGAAAGGCACCCTAGATGGATAATTTTCTCTCTCGTGTCTCCTCCAGTTTCTTTCTGGACGGCCATGGGTTGTGGGTTCCAGCAATTCATCTTGATGCATTTTGTTGCGTTTATTGGCTGAATACTTCTTACTGACAAGATGCTTCCGGTCCATCATGCTGTTCAGCAGAAATTTGTCCTTTTTTTGCCTTTCTTCAGAAAGAATGGAGTTTGCAACCTTATCATTACGCCTAGATGAATGCATCTGATGTTCAGGGAATTGGTCATCCGTCCCATCATAAGAAGATACACTGCCCTCATAGGCATAGTAACTTCTTGTTGTTGAGGATTTAGACATCTCTCCCAATCTACCGCTGAGCTCAGAGCTGGGATTGGCAAACTCTGCGGTTTCTATCGTATCCGTGGACCTTAACCGGTCAAATACACGAAAAATTTTATGAGGTTGCTCCAACTGTTCATTAGGAGAAGATGTAAGGGTATCTGGTGAAATGCTTTCCCTTGCTGGCCCGTGATGAGTAACAATAGAAGTACTCCCCGTTGTAGCCACTATATTGTCAGTACTCAAGCTTCTGAAATTAGAATCACCTTCATTGATACCTACTTTTAAGTTTGCTCCGGCCAATGGTAAGCCCTCACCATTTTCCTTTACTACTGAATTTTTCTGAGGTTGCTCCAACTGTTCATTAGGAGAAGATGTAAGGGTATCTGGTGAAATGCTTTCCCTTGCTGGCCCGTGATGAGTAACAATAGAAGTACTCCCCGTTGTAGCCACTATATTGTCAGTACTCAAGCTTCTCAAATTATAATCACCTTCATTGATACCTACTTCTAAGTTTGCTCCGGCCAATGGTAAGCCCTCACCATTTTCCTTCACTACTGAATTTTTCTGAGGTTGCTCCAACTGTTCATTAGGAGAAGATGTAAGGGTATCTGGTGAAATGCTTTCCCTTGCTGGCCTGTGATGAGTAAGAATAGAAGTACTCCCCGTTGTAGCCACTATATTGTCAGTACTCAAGCTTCTGAAATTAGAATCACCTTCATTGATACCTGCTTCTAAGTTTGCTCCGGCCAATGGTAAGCCGCCACCATTTTCCTTTACTTCTGAATTTGCTCCTGCCATTGGTGACGACCATTCATTCTCATGAGGAACAAGCTCAGCTGACAAATGCACTTCCTCAGAAACCCCAGGCTGTTTGATATTGCAGTCCCAAGATTCAGTTGTAGCAATGTCATTGTTTTGGTCGTCATTTGATAAGTGCATGCCTCCAAGCTTCTCATAATTGCTATCCCTAGACTTGATTTCATCCTGCTCACTGTTCTGGTCTTCGTTTGATAAATTTATATCTCCAAGCTGCTCACTATTGCCATCCCCAGATTGTCTTTGACCCCTCTCATTGTTTTGGTCTGCAGAACATTCTCCCGAGGAAGGAAGAATATCTTTGTGACTAGAGTAGCTAGACTCTTTATCTTCAGTAACAATACCCAATGCATTAGTCTGAGCAGCATCTGTTTCATGTAAGCCAATTTCCCTGCTTTTTTTTCGATTTTTTGCTGCACGAAGGAAGAGGATTTAAAAAATTAGTATAAAACTTTAAAGTAAGCAAGATTATCTGTAGAAAGCAGATAAAATGGATGAACGTGATGGTCAAACCTGAAGTTAGTAAAGATGGTCCATCAAATGAAAGCAGTAGTAGTAAGGGGTCCATACAATGGGGAATAACACACTATTGAATAGAAAACAATTCCGATACAAGGAGAATACAATGTCTGTTAGCTTATTTTCATTCAATAATATAGTTCACAAATTTTACATGAGGTTGAGATAGTAGATGATTATAATCATCGTAAGCCCACATCTTAAGTTTTAGAGATTTCCTGAATTGATTATATCTACACCCTGCACTTGTCGTGCAACCATAAACTAATCTGTATTCTCAGAGTTAATCTATCTTGTTCTTAAATCTTTTAGATTGTTACCTTGGAGAATTGTGTCACATCCACCGCACTTGAATAGAGTATGGCCTGGCAACTCTGGAAGAACCTGACGACATTTGGGGCATCTAACCAGTCGAACTTTAGTAGTCAACCCACTGGTCATCTTCGTCCAAATATGTGGTCGTGATCAACAAAAGATAGGCTTCCAACACCCAATTTGACAGAAAATTAAATATTAAATACCAGATTCATCCATGAACCTTTTTGTTGAAATACTGAGGCTTTCACCATCTGCATTCAGATAGAAACAAAGATATATACACGAACATCAGATAAAATGTATGAATGACAGATTTCGTAATTGCAAATTGTGGGACAATGAAGAGCAAAGAAAATTCTACAGATGACTTAATATTAGCAGAAGCTATATCAAAAGGTTGTGGTGTTCAATTGTCTTTAATGAAGTTGCCCAATCATACTAACTTAGTAAACCATTAGATTTGTTCATGAACTCATAATCTCTTAGGTTAATGATCGTCCCAAAGATTTCTAGGCATTAAAAACTAACTCAAGTAACCTGGGAAGCTACGCTTTAATTCCTGGTGGAAGTTAAAGCAGATGCAGCAATGCCATTGTCAGAGTCAATTTTGCCTCCTAAATCAGACTTAGACAAAAAAAAAAAAAAAAAAAATTCACTTTACTGCTAATTGCATTTGGAATTAGCTTGACTTCTTTGACCTGTAAAGGTTTTCTATCAAGAAGTAGATGGGATGGATTTGCATTTGCTAGCATTTAAGTCTTTTGTTTCATTAAAGAAAAATTTGAACGGATACCCAAAATACAGGGAAGTTGTGGATGAAAAGGGCTGCAACGAAATTAAACATAAAGAACGAAGATGACCCAGGAACTCAAACTCCAGATAAATTGATTCAGTAAGGTCAACCTGTAGAGACGAGTAAAGCAAGGAAAGTAGGAATATACCAGCAAAATTTGGCAAAAAAGAAAGAAAGAAAGAGGATCTATACATGTTAAATATTAATATAGGATGTAACAAATTGAATAAATACACCTGAGATAGTTGCTTACGCTATGCAGGAGGTGGAGTCAAACGCAAACAAAAATTGAAATTGAATGCTAGTGATACAGAAATGGGTAATTTTTAAATGTACCAAGATGGAAAATGCTGGATCAAGTTATAAGGAAGTATAAATCATAATGAGCAATTAAGGAGTTGAACTAACAAATATGAGATTCTAAGAAGGAGTCGTCAATTGCATAACAATGTAACACGAAAATTAGAAAAGAAACAAAAAGTAAGAATCCGCAAAATTGGAAAATTGATTACAAAGGAAAGCAGATGAGATCGGGTCTAATTACAGTTGATAAAGCACATACCTTGAGATTGGGAGATAGATATATAATAAGATCCAGAGATTGTGGGTAATGGGTATGCTACTTGTAATTGATTTTAATGCAATGAGCACAAAGAAGGGAAAAGAGGGTCTATATTCTGTAATGTATATGGAGGTGAGGGAACGGGAAACCAACACGAACCTGTTCGGAAAGAGAGCCAATTGGAAAATTTGAAAGAATTTTATTCTTTCCCGCAAAGTTGACGACATCTGTTCTACGAAATCCTTCTTCTTCTTCTTCTTCTTCTTCGTTCACATTTCGTGCTTGGAAAGGTTTTACAGTCAAACCCCCGAGTCCCGACCCTCCCAAAAAAACAGAAGAAGAATATTATAGAGAAGAAAAGCAAAAGAAGCTGTCTTAAAGTCCCCACCCTCTCTGTACTTGTTTCACACCAGAGAGAGGAGAGAGAGAGAGAGAGAGTGGGACTTAAAAGAAGTCAGGGGGAGCGAGGCGCCGATGCCATTCAAAGCGCGAACGACGTGTCATCCTACGTGTACGACTATTCTCCCTCTCTCTATTGTACGTGTGGCAACCGGCAACGCGCTCTCGCCTCCCTGCCCTGTGACGACCGTTACTGATTTAACGTTAGTTTTATGTCTGCAACAGTAGGTAGTTTTAACCCCCAAAGTCAACCCTAATTTTGTTTTGTCACGACTTATGGATTTTAGTGTGGGGCCACAATCATCCTGATTATTATCAACCTATCATTTGTGGTCCACCAATTAACCAAACCCCGAATCTCCTCTCTCGTAATAATACACCGATTCCTGCATTGACTGGGGAATTGGGTCAATCCTATGGTGGGCCCTGGTGGGCTCCCTGGCCAGCTGGTGCCTCAAAGAAGGCTCTTTTACCAGCCACTCGCTTCTTCATTTATTTATTAAAATATATAAACTTATTAAACTCTATCACTTTATTTTTTTTCTTCTCGATTATGACCCAAAAAAAAAAAAAAAAAAAAAAATGAAGGGCGACTATAAATCTTAAATCCATGACGAACCCCTTTTTTTCTTCACAGAAAGTGCCAAGCCCAACACTCATCATCATTCGTCCATTCCCTAACCCCACTCTCCACGACAACCTCTCATTTTTTTCTACGCTTTTCTTGACCAAACTCCATGAATTTTTGGTTCCATCCCTCCCTTTACCCTTTTCTTCTTTAATTCCATGATACAAACTTGCCTTTTTACATATTAATTGGCAACGCTAATCAAATAACATAAAAAGAAGGAGACAAGTTATGAGATTTTGTTTGATCTTAAAGTATAAGATTCTTCCCAAGTACTAATTTACCTTAGTGTTTTTCCGACATTTCTGCTCCTTCATTTTAACCTTTTTTTTTTTTTTTTTTTTTAAATGTGTCCACAAAAGAAAAGAGAGATGGATGATTCGAACTAATGACCTCCGCTTTATTAAGCGTAACTTACAGTCGATTAAGTTACCTCTTGAGAACCAATTTCAAACTACTAAACTAGCTTTTTATTACAGTTAGTGACAAAATAAGGTGATCAGTTCTTGATAACTAATAAACAAAAATCATTGTCATGAGTTAATAAGGCAGTTAAAATGAATAATGTTATTTTTCATATTTATTTATTATATTTAATTTATAGTGATTGACGTAATGTGTTTATAAATGACTTTTTATTTTTAACTTTTTTAAGTAGTTAATATGAAAAATAATTTAAAGTACATAACTTCAACGTCACGAAATGGTTGTGAAAATCAACATCACAATAAATGTTAATCGAATTCATTCTTCTTTCTTCTTTGTATGTACGCAAATAAGAAATACTAGGTCAAAGATTGGGGAATCTGTAATTTTTCGAAGCTCAAGGGCATGTGTTAACAATAGACCACGACGTGCACAGAAATTAAACATAAATAATAACCATAGACCATGACAAAGTCAACACCCGTCGGTCAACAAAATGAATCACTTCTCGTCCACAAGAAATTTCTTCCTGGCGAGGGAATCAAACTACAACGGATCACCCATTTAAAAAAAAAAAAAAAAAAAATGTTAGGGGTTAATATATGTATATATATATTTTTTATATTTGGTCCATATTTTATTACAATCAACTATTAGATTTGTAGACTTATGTGAGGTTAATGGTAGATCCCACAAATCTAATGGTTGATTTATTAAATTTATAAGATAATATATATGGGTGGAATTTGAGAAACTTTTTTTTTTTTTTTTATAAACGAGCATAAAGCTTTGAAGCAACCATAAACAAAGCTATGAGGTTACAAATGTCAAATATGACATATTACATTCCAAACTCAACAAAATCCGTTAACCTATGACTAATTTTCAATTTAAACAACATATTTGTGCTAAACAGACTCAAATCAATGCATAGGTAGCTCTTATTCCTCGATACTGAGGACAGAGAACCCCAAACTAAAACTCATCCTCCTCGACCCGAAAGCCAAGATAACGTTTACATCCACAACCCAAAGGTTTGGACCAAAGCAGCAAACCCGAAGGGCATCAGGTGGGTAGATTGAACGAGAGAGGATCGAACATTATTACAAGCAAAAACAAAAACCGATTATAGGGAAACAAAAACAAGACAAAAATTACAACAAAAGGAAAAATCAACCTAAATTACAGGAAATAAACAACAAAGAAGCACACCAACAAATGACAGCAGTTGAAAAGAAGAGCCGATCACGCGCTAGCTTGAAACTGAAATCGGAAGGAGGCGTTGAAAGCTCATCACGATGGGGGCTAGAGAAAAGGCCCAACAGATGACTGTAGGTGGCGGAGCACACGGAGGAGATCGGCAGCGCACTCAAATGGAGGGGGAAGTTTGAGTGAAACCCCAAGATCATCACCCACAAAGTATACCTAAACAAGCAAAAGAAACAACAAAAGCAAAAACAGAAAGAAAAAAACACAAATTCTAACAAGAAAACGAAGAAACAAGAAACCCAAAAGGGAAACCACATTGGGGAGGAAGGTTGCCGGGGAAAAAAGGCCGGAGCTAGGGGCATCAGGTAAATAGGCTAGCTCGTTGGGAGGCAGAAGAGGGAGATGGGAGGAGGGCTGGAGGGGGAGAACAAAGACGACGCTCTCTACTAGAGGAAAAAACCCTATCAGAGAGAAGGGGGGGGGGGGGGGGGGGGGGGGGNGGGGGGTTGGGAGAAAATTTATGTACAAATTTGAAAAATTTATTGACCTTTAGCATATCTCTTAAAAAAATACCATAACCAATCATGTCCATCGTGAATCTTGATGAACATGTATTCATATTTTTTAGTTGGGCGAGAACACGTGTTATCACTAAAATTAAACCAAAATTACTAAAATACCATTTTTTTCTCCATTTGTTTAAGAATATATGTGAAACTATAGTGGCCAACGGTAGATTTTGGCAAAATCCGGCAATTGGCGGCAAATTTTGGTGGATTCCGACCAACTCGGACAGTGGCCAGCGGCGGATTCCAAGGAATGATTACTCAAAATGCTGAAAATCTGATCAAATTATGAAAGAGCTAATTCATAGAAATAATTATTTCATTTTATGAGTTTAATCCTTATACCAAACCTACCCTAAGTACCCTTTTTTTTTTCCTCCCCATTTTTTGGACCAAAGAATAAATGGTACTACAAGGATCAAATGGTTCCACTACGAATATAGGAATTACGAAGGCTAGCTTCTTAATTGACCTAAGTTTAAGAGGTCAGAATCTCAAGTCTGCATTCAAGACTAGTTTACCAGTGTGTTTCAATCAAAGGTGACCTTCAGACCAAAAACATAAATAGAAGTAAAAAGTACTTAATGTTTGACCTTTACTCATTCGGATGGGTGAAAAAGACAAAGCAGAGAAGTAATTGAGTGAGAAAGGGTTTTTCTCAAATTTTCGGTCCGAATTTCATTAGATTTTGGGCATAAATATGAGAGAGAGGTTGATGCCTAAAGTGCCTCGAGCAACATAGGATATAGGGTTCACTTGCTCGGAGTACTTGTCCATGAGTTTCCAAACAAACTTGAATTATATATAGCGAACTTTGGCGAGTAACATAGGATATAGGGTTCACTTGCTCGAAAACAGGCTTGAATTATATATAGAGACCTTTGGTGGTAATAATCACAAACTTGAAAGTTTTGGTGAAAACAAATTAAAATATTGAGAGGTGGTGGTTTGTAAACGGTATGACCAAGTGGTTCAGAAAAAGGCCAGGATCCAGCCAAGTGATCCGGTTGTGGAGACAGAGGGGCCCGAACCGAAAAATAATCTTCAAGCCGGCCCATAAATTTACGAGCCCAAAGCCAGACCAAATTAAAAAGTGGGCTCAACCATACGAGGAGGACAAACGACAGATCACTCTTCCTTCTTCTTCCTCGCCAGTCGCATCTTTTCAGGCCTGCAGCTCGCAGACTGCAGTTCTTCTTCTTCGCAGATTAGTGAACAGCCAGAGATGGTGACACCAGTACGACCAATCTAATTGGAAATGGAAATGTTTAAGGTAAAATAACATGATTCTCCAAGCATTGCGAGTTGCGACAAATTAAACTACAAATATCTGACGCTCACATCACATATATGATTTAATTTGTGCATTTGATATCTGAATGATTTTGCTCACATGAATATTTCATGTAATTAACAATGCTGTTATGGGATACCCTGCTGATGAACAGCCTCCAAACCCTGTTACCAGTCAACCTTATCAACTCCACAATTCAAGGAGCAATGTCCAGCTTCCACGCTATCGTGATAGATGGAGACCCTGTGCTTCTCAATCCTGCTATGGGATACACCCTGCTCATGGACAGCTTCTAAACCATGTTACCAATCAACCTTATTTCAGCTCCACAAGTCAAGGAGCATCCAGCTTTCACAAGATAGAAAGCCCTGTGGTTGACAATTTCCGTTCCTTGAATATTTCTGGAAACAACTGAGGTTTTTTTTTTTTTTTTTTTTCATTTGCATATTCTTTAATTGCAAAGTCATCACGCGCATTTGGTTCAAGTTAGAATGCAAATGCTATATTGTATTGTGATAATCAAGTTGACAATTTTGTATTGTGATAATCAAGTTGACAATTTTGATGTCCAGGATACTTGCAAGTTGCAAATGCTTTGTTGAAAGAAAGATGATGCGGAAATATGAGCGGAAGTAAGAGAGATAAAGAACACAAAGAACTTTTTGGATGGTTTGGTGTTAAACACTTACGTCCACCACTAGGAATACCATTAAGGGCTACATTGTGCTCATTGACTTGATTTGTCCACAATACAAAGGTATCTATTTATAGGATAATGTCTAAATATAAGTATAGTAATAAAATCCAATTGATTTTATTGCAATCTTAATATTTGATTACAATCAGCCCATAAATAGAGAATATTTGATATTAACATAATTATGGAATATAAGAAAAATATTATACATTTTCCATATATTCTAACATCACCCTCAAACTCAAGGTGAAATATTTTGGAACATTGAGTTTGTAATCCGAAACAATGATGATGGTGGTAGTGGAGGCCGGGAACGAGCTGTAGATGGTGGCGACTGCCAGAAAGAGATAGAGGCTGGTGGGGCGGCTAGCAACAGCCGCAAGTGGCTGGTGAATGCAGATTCAAAAGGGCCGACAATGAGCCAAAACTCCAAAAGGGGTCGACAACGGGCCATGACTGACAATGAACCAAACTTCAAAAGGGGCTAACGACGGGCCAAAATCCAAAAAGGGACCAACAACGGGCCAGGGCTAACAATGAGCAAAAAATAAAAATGACCGACTTGGGCCAAAAAAAAAGAGAAAAGAAAATGAGCCCTTGGGTGGTTATTAGATCGGCGCAGCGAACCTGACTGGCATGTGACACGCGTGATGTTGAACTGTCAGACCTTTGGGCGTTACATGGCGGTTGACTTGAACACCGAGACTGTCAGGCGGAACGTGAGGAAACACAAGGACGTTGAAGGCCACAAGAAAGTGGCTCTAATACCATATTAAATAGCTTTGATATGTTGAAATAATGATAACATGGAAATAAGCGGAAGCGATATAGAAAATGAACATAATGAACTTACGGGTGGTTTGGTGTTAGACACCTACGCCTACCACTAAGAATACCACTAAGGGCTACATTGTGCTTATTGACTTGATTTGTCTACAATACAAATGTCTCTATTTATAGGGTAATGTCTAAATATAAGTATAGTAAACAATATTTAATTATAATCAACCCATAAATAAAAAATATTTATTATCAACGTATTTATAAAATATACAAAAAATATTATATATTTTTTATATATTCTAACATGTTTCATCATCATTACCCCTGTGTCTTTCATTGAATTAGAATTAGATGCATCACAAATTAACTGGAGTAAACACATCATATCTGAACTTGGGGTGACATCTACATCTATCTAATGTCTAGCAAGCTCACAAGAGCAGCAGCTTACACCTAATGGTCAGAGGCGACATCTCAGCTTGCACCGCGCGAATAGCGAGGACAGCTTCTACGATGATCTGCCACCGCTGAAGGAAGACAGTGACGACTACGAGGTATTGGATTTGCGGAATAAATTTGTTGTCATGAAAGATATTGGATTCGGTGGGTTTGCATGTTTCGGTTTATGCGTGTGGACTCGCCCACGTGGAAATTAACCGGTTTCCTTTGAAAAATGTTACCCCCGGCCAGTAAAGAGCTAGTAAAGATGCAGTTAATTCATACATACATCTGAGTCTCACGTGTGAGTAGTGGTAATATTACAAGGTGTGTACTGTCACGCATTTAAAAAAAATAAAAGAAATTTAAAAACAACAAATAAAATGGAAAAGAAATAAAGAAATAAAGAAATAAAGGGGCTTCTCTTCTGTCACGCACTCATGGAGACAATCAAGCGTGGACTGACCACCTCTCGTCTGTGAAAGAAAGACGCTTCCATTGAGCAAAATTGTCTTCCAGTGCCCCCCCTCCCCCACTGTACCAGGGAACAGGATCTTCCACATAAATATTTTATTGTCTAGATTTTATTTATTTTTAAATGACTTTATCACACCCTTGAATGTTGTAAAGTCTAATATGAACCACGAAATTGTTAGTCATGGATGGATTAAAACAACCAGAAAATAAGTGATTAATTAAGGAAATATTTGTGGGCTAAAAGGAGAACAGATCACTTGTCTCCCTGTTTTAAGGCTAATTGGTTTTTGGTAGTTAAATCAACTTCTTTTCACGATGATAAGATAACGACTTCCTTTTTATCTATCAAATGCCAGACGCTTAAATGATTATCTAATTAGTGGCTACTGCCTTTGTTTTGTTTTTTTTTTTTCTTTGACTTGAAATCAATGGAGGCTTCCATTCAACTCTTTGTGCTTCCTACATGAACACCACTTAGTTTATATAAATAGATATATAGTGGAAGATCAACGTCTGTAAAGAAATCTTGAAACCATAATAGTGTAGTGGGTTTCAAATTGTTGTGCTTTAATCATTTGGGAATGTATATAGTAAAAGTAAGTTGAAATCGTAAGTGATATTTTGACACAAAAGAAGAGAGGATGACGTTTAAATTTTAAATGGCGTGTAGTGGTTGCCAGATTCTGAATTAGAATGGCCATTTTCAAACCAAAATCTACATTCGGACTTATAATAATAATAATAATAATAACTCTTCTATTGTCGCATTTCTGTCAGAAGCATCCAAAAGAACACTGTTTTTTGACGACTTTCGATCTTTTTTTATTATTCTTTTGTTGAATGGTTTACAGCTCCATTAATTATCGATCCAAATTAGTTTTTTTTTTAGTAATTAATTTGTAAGTAGAACACCCCCCCCACCCCACCCCTGTCTGAAAAGTGAAAGCTACGTCTGCTTCACCTACACTTGTGCTCAGAAAAAAAAAAACAAAAAAAACTCCCGGGCAGTTCTCTTTGCAATTGATAGACTAATCAGTCTTTACAGATGTTGACGTCATCAGGTCATTTCCCAATGCAAGTTTGTCCCCATATGTTTTTTTTTTTTTTGTTTTTTTGTTTTTATATTTTCATTTTACTGTCCGTACTTTCTCGGAATTATTGGAGGTATGATTGTTGGGGCTTTTTAGGGGAGGGACTCGAGAGGAAGGAATTGTTCAGTCACGATCCCGTTGTTGACACCTCCCCGTTAAATCCCGCTGTTGCTCCCTTTTCCTTCCCTCATACTCATACTAATTTAAAATATACACTCAAAAGCCCCCCCAACTTCCTGTAGCCTTCACTAATATTTTGTTTACATCTGATAGTGTATATGTGGGGTTTGTCCTACATCAGTAAGATTGGGAGCCAAGACTCATCTCTTCCTCCTATATAAGGAGGCTATTGTATCCATTCTATATTATCACAATATAATATAATGTAGTCCATTGTTAGCTTCCGCTCTCTCTCTTCTCTCTCTCTTCTTCCGCTCCATAATATATTCATAATATATTTAACATGGTATCAGAGTCACCTTCTTGTGGTCGCCAATAAACGTCAATGACGTTTTTCAATGCTCCTACTGGCGACCTTCTAGTCGTCGGCGCACCAAGCGGTATTCCCGCTCCTTTTCCGGCGCTCCCTCCAGCGGCCGCCCATCTACGGCCGACCGCGCCGTCAGTTCCTCCGACAACTTCTGCCCGAGCCTATTGCGCCGCCACCGACACCCCTCTCGGCCAAAAGAACCACTAAAAGTGGTGTCTCGGCCCCGGATCGGTGGCCCCACACTAAAACCCATGCTCCTCCCCAAACGACAGATCAGACGCTCCGAGTCCAGATCCGTAGAGATCACCGCCGTCCAAGCTTCCACGCGCCTACACGCGCGTCCAGAAGGATCTGCTAGTTTGCAAACGCGCCTCACAAGCTCTCACTCGCCGCCATGGTGTGTGCACGCTCCTCCACGCGCTGGTAGCATCTCCCACGCGCTCCCACGCGCCCTAGCACATTCTGGCGCGTGAAATTCACGTACCCACGGGCTCCCACGCGCCCTAGACCTTCTGGCGCGTGAATTTCATGCTACCACGCGCTTACTGGCGCGTGACATGCACGCGCTTCATGCAGCCATCAGGCTTTTGCGCGCTTCATGCAGCCATCAGTAAATGCCCGACGCGCTTACTGACGCGTGAGATGCACGCGCCCTTTCAGCCATCACACTTTGGCGCGTGCACTACACGCGCCAGACGCTCCTCATCACTCTCCAGCTTCCACGTGTCCTCCAGAGAGCCGCCACGTCAGCCTTAGCCTCTGCCACGTGTCAAGTTCCAAAAAAAAAGAAAAAAAAGGAGTCAAATATGATCCGGATCCAATATTTTCGACCCAATCCAACGGGTTAAAACCGGATCTTCTCAAGTGGGTCAGACCTTCAATCGGTCCAGGGGTTTCGGTCTTTTAGGCCCATTTAAACCGGCCCATTCAAATCGGGTTTAAAGCAGATCCAAAACCATTGACCCGATCCAATGGGTTAGACCCAGATCCACCAATCTGGCAATCCAATCCGTCAACTCGACCAAGCAGGTCTCATTTCGGTTCGGATCCTCGACCCGGTTCATATTATTGTTGGGTCAACCATATTAAATGGTCCATGGGTTATGGCCAAATTTTGGCCCATTTAACCGGCCCAATTAGCCTATAAGGCTCTCAATACAAGTTTCAAGCCCAATGGTTTGGGTCGAGCAGCCACCTCCAGCCATCTCCAGTCACCAACTGCCGCTGCCAACCGTCGTCCACCTCCACCGGCCGCCCAACTCCGGCCACCTCCGACAACTTTTTCGGTGGACTTTCAAAAAAAAAAAAAAAGTTTTATTTTTTTATTTTTTTATTTTATAATATATGTTTTTATTCATGCTTTTGTTTTCCAACCTCAATGTTTAGGCACATTGAGTTTGAGGGGGGATGTTAGTGTATATGTGGGGCTTGTCCCACATTGGTAAGATTGGGAGCCAAGGCTCATCTCTCCCTCCTATATAAGGAGGCTATTGTATCCATTTTATATTATCACAATATAATACAATATAGTCCATTGTTGGCTTTCGCTCTCTCTCTTCTCTCTCTCTTCTTCCGCTCCATAATATATTCATAATATATTTAACAACATCAAAATTCATGTCACCTGAAGTAAAAGTAAAAAAGGAAAAAAAAAAAAAAAAAAAAAGAAAGAAAAGAAATATATGGGAATATAAGATATTGATTGAAAATTAGTGTTGATTTGGTCAGGGGTTGAATATTATTATGATTATTATTATTTTCTTCCTCGTCTCTTTCTTCCCATTGGTTGGGCGGAGATTACGATATTTTGTGGCATTTTGTGGCCAACGGGGACAAGGAAGAGATAAGGAGACCATTATATACGTTTGTTCATCAAATCGATTTATTAAATTAAATTAATTAACCTGCAAGAATAAAAAAAAAAAGAAAAAAAAGGATGTTGTACGTTATTGTTGGCCTCCGATCCCACTAGTTTAGATAGGATCATTTCTAAAGATCTCCTCCGTAAGACGCGATGCTCAATAACTTGCTTATGGACATAAATATCATCCAAAATTTAGAGAATTATTCTTTATAAAATTGTCAAGTGTGTTATATATATTGAGCATGCGGAAAGTAAATAATTTATTTTAATAATTCTATTAAAAAAAATCCAAGTCAACTTCGTAAATTCAATTAATTAACCCTGTATAATTTTGAAGGAATGTTTTTGTCAAAGACTAATTACTTCACGTCTTAGATAAGATACGAGTTTTAAGAAATATTTTGGTGCCACGTCAACCACTCGCTAAAATCCAGCTGGTACGCTGATATCATGATTCAATGCAGGCCAGTACATTCTTAAGATGAAACTCGATGCAAAAGCGATCATGAAATTAGACTAAACTAAAAAATTTCTTACGATGGACCCGAGCCCATGTTGACAAAACTCGGAAAAATTAGAAAGATTAAAAAAAATAAAATAAAAATGATGGCCCCGTATGACTATCCGGTCTATCCCCAACTCCATATAAATAAAACATCAACAACCGAAGAAGAAATTGTAGAGACGAGTAAGATTGAAGGATATTGGGCTGGCGGGCGCGCGGGGAAGTAAGATATCGATCGAGGACAGGACGCCATGGGAGATGACGGTGGTATGACGGAGAGGGTGATGGTGGTGAAGCCAATACACTTTGTGCTGGTGCATGGTATAAGCGGAGGAGCTTGGTGCTGGTACAAAATCCGGTGCCTCATGGAGAATTCCGGCTACAGGGTGTCATGTATTGACCTCAAAAGCTCCGGAATTGATCAAACCGATCCCACTTCCCTTGTTTCTTTTGATGATTACAATAAGCCGCTCATGGACTTCATGTCCAATTTGCCCGACAATGAACAGGTAGTACTGCTTAATTGTCTTCATCAATTTCTCGATCGTACGTGTTTTTTTTTTCTTTTTTCTTTTTATATATATATATATTCACAATCTATAGCTAATATGATAATGATGGATGTTCTTGAATATTGTTTTACTACAAGTCAGGTAATATTAGTGGGGCATAGCGCCGGGGGACTGAGTGTAACTCAGGCGACTCATAAGTTTGCAGACAAAATTCGGCTAGCAGTCTATGTTGCAGCAACGATGCTGAAACTGGGCTACCTGACAGATGAAGACGTCAAGGATGTAAAGTCCCATGAATTATTATCACTCTTTGTCTCTTTCGCTGTTTCTATATATATATATATCTCATTTACTTAAATCACTTGGCTCAACCAATATTGAAATGAAGAAGCTAATAATAATAATTAATTAAGGCCTTCAGGCTTTGGTTAATCTACTAGCTAGCTCATAGAGTAGTTGTAGCTAGTGATGGTGATCAGCAGATAGTTTTTCAAAGAGCGGCCGGTAGGCATATCTGCCAACTGTCTTCACAGTTCACAAGCAAGTTGGTTGTGGTTGTGGAGGCAATTCAGAATTCACAGTTACAGTACTGTATCATCATCCACCTACTCTACTCCGCCCCAGAAGCGTAACGCCGTTACCTTACCGTACCCCCCCGGCCACAAGAAAACAAAAATGAGTGGTTGTGTTAATGCTAATTGCCTTAACCACCTTTGGTAAACCAATTAGGAAATTAAACTCCGTAAGGCGGCCAGTGTGCGAACTGTGAAATGTGAATGCTCTTCCCATAGGCACGTGGCTCACATGCACCTCATAGGATTCCAGATTACCAACGCCCCCTTGCTTCACTCCTATCCTATCTATCTATATATAATTTATTTAATTAAATTAATTAATTAGTTTTGTGTTAAAAACTTGTCTCAATGATCATAAAGTGTCAAAATTACTACGTGTAAGGCCTTAAATAATTGCGTGTACAAAGTTTGTTGCAGGGTGAGTGAGTCGATCTCCATGATGCCGACCGAGATTGAGAGAGAGTAAAGTCACTGTTGAAAGAAAAATCAGTCGGTAGTAGTACGAAACTCGCTTTCTAGTTCGAGTTTCGAGTTCGATCAGACCGCCTTAATTACATATTCCCTCTTCAATTATTATGGCTAAGGTTGGGCATGTATTGTCTGATCGATCCTCACTCACCTCATGCCATGTCGTCCGACGACCACCAAATCTTTATTTAAGCTGTTTTATTCTTTTCATTGCCTGGCCCTGCTGGTCCACTGGTCCTAGCTCGAGGAAATGGAGAATGGGACCAATGGGTGTCAGCCGCTCGTGTGCTGCTACTTTTTTTTTAAAAACATTGTTGCATATTTTCAGCACTGTTCTTCAGGCTACCTAGCTCCAATGATTGAGAGGAGACAAACTTCAAAAGTTAATTAATCCTTTATCAAACAGGGAGTACCCGATTTATCTGAATTTGGCGATGTATATGAGCTACAATTCGGGTCGGGTCCTGATCAAGCTCCCACAACCGCCCTTATCAAGAAAGAATTCCAACGCAAAATCATCTACCATATGAGCCCTCGAGAGGTAATTTTTGTCACCCATTTATTTTTTGCTTTTATTTTTCTTATTTCCTGATCATCGACATGGCTTTTTTTTCGTCAATTAATTAGGATTCCACACTAGCTGGCATGCTTTTGAGGCCAGGACCGATCAAAGCATTACTGGCCGCCCGTTTTGTCGACGATGATGATCATAACGTGGACAAGGTGCGGCGCATCTACATCAAGACCACCCATGATCGAGTGGTCAAACCGGAGCAACAAGATGCGATGATCAAGAGATGGCCTCCATCTGAAGTCTATGTCTTGGATAGTGATCACAGCCCCTTCTTCTCGACGCCATTTCTGCTCTTCGGCTTATTACTCAAGGCTGTCGCTTCTTGTGGTATAAAGCTATGATATTTTTTTTTTTGGTTTCTCATTGGGGTATTGTTGCCAAATTAGTGAAGCAGTTTGTGTTTGTTTACTCTATTGACATTATATTGGAATCAAAATAATTAAATAACATTCTCATGTGTTGAGATAATTCTAAAATTTCCAGTGCAACAATGGATTGCAACATGCAGATCAATGCAGTAAAGATGGGCTTTTGTTAAGCAAATCGACCTAATTCTAATATTTTGTTAATATTCAAACGAGCCCAATCGAAGTGGACTAGACGTTTGAAACTCATGCAAAACAACTAGCTATATGTCCAGATCCAACTCCCAAGGCAACAGCTTGATGCAGCAGCCAAGCCTA
This sequence comes from Carpinus fangiana, assembly GCA_006937295.1. Classification (NCBI taxonomy): domain Eukaryota; kingdom Viridiplantae; phylum Streptophyta; class Magnoliopsida; order Fagales; family Betulaceae; genus Carpinus; species Carpinus fangiana. The sequence continues at coordinate 13,961,375 of CM017321.1, read as the reverse complement.
CACATATTGTTTATGTTGGCATCCCAATTGCCTACACTTACAGCTACAAATTACTAGCTAGCTTTTCAGATTTGAGAATTAAATTAGTAGTGAAATTGTTCTGGTGGAAGTAATACTAAGAATCTTAAAACTAGACAGGAATTGGACATTAATTCACGGTAAAATGTGCATACATGAACGCACAACATGTAGAAAGCCTACCACCCAAGGGGTGGCAGTGGCATATGCATATATCCATATTGCCTTTTAAATAAGATGAAAATAGCTCTAGATAATCGGTACCAAAGCAAACAGTCTCAGTTCCATGTAGCAGAATACTAGAAGCCTTCATGTTCATGGGGTTTGCAAATTAGACTCGGATTCAGTAGATGGGCGGTTGGTCACCTCAGATTGCTGAACTTCCTCTATCATCCTGGCAACATCATCCATATTGGGTCGCGTGTCAGGTGACTTTGACACACATGCTAGTGAAATCTGAAGCATCTGCACCATCTGCTCTTCAACATGTTGGTGTCTCAGCAGCTCCACATCAAAAACCTCAGCTGTCCATTCCTCGCGGACAACAGACCGGACCCATCTTGGGAGATCAACAACCACATCATGGTGTCCCGGATATTGGAATGGGACTTTGCCTGTCAGCATCTCGAGGAGGAGCACACCAAAGCTATAAACATCAGCTTTCTGAGTGAACTTCCGTGTTTCAACCACCTCCGGCGCACAGTATCCTGTGGTTCGGGACATGGTAGCAGGGAAGTTCATTAGAGGAGTCAAGCCAACATCAGAGACGCAACCATCAAGGTCTCGAGTGAGTAGGACATTGCAGGACTTGATGTTGCCATGGCTACATTTACCGCCACTTTCAGAATGGATGTGGGCAATTCCCCTAGCGATTCCCAGGAATATCTTAACTCTTGAATCCCAATTCACGGGAGTCCTTCCTTCACCTCTGTTTCCTGTTTTATGTGTGGAAACATTAGAGTGTGACACAAATATATAGTATCTTTACCAATGATGGTAGACAAGACATACGTTTGATTGAATGTTTCATGTGTTCAGCCAAGTAATTGGATGCTGCAAGTGCAAGTTTGGTTCATAACAATGCCTATTGCCTCGGCGTTTAAGCAGATAACAACAAAACAGGCATACGGTCTGCATATCAATATCTAAATGGGTGATCTATCCCAATTTAGTTGGGCACTGATAATCTCACTTAAGCCAAGCTGCTCTACTAGTTTAATTAATTCAATTTCACTATGAAAATGATGGGAAGAAATACGATATTTCTTTGACTTTCACAAGTTGTTTCTATAGTTTTGTAGCTATACTTCACTTGGTTGGAGGAGGTCATATAATTTTCACAGAAAACTGCGCTGTGTGCAGAAAGCTAATATTACATTTTGTGGAAAAGAAATGCAAAAGCTGAGTAATAAAATGATAGTATTTAAGAAGCATACCATGCAAGAGTGTAAACAAGCTGCCAGCAGGCATGTAGTTGGAAACCAAAAGCTTCTCATCCTTGGAATAGTAATAAGCGCGGAGTGGAACAACATTTGGGTGCTGCCCGAGCCTCCCTAGAACTTCCATCTGTTGCTCGAACTCTCTCTTTCCGGCAATAACTTCCTTCAACCTTTTCACTACCACTGTAGTCCCATCATCCAAAACAGCTTTGTAGGCTGTTCCATAGCTCCCCTTTCCAAGAACTTCGGCTGAAGCCCTCAATAAATCCTCAAGATCGAAGTTATAAGAGCATCCTTCAAAGAAGAACAGTTTGTTCTTCTCAGCTTCCTGAACCCCGCTCCCAAAGTCCATAGGCTTCTCATTCCTTCCACTATGAGAGGCATTCCCTTTGAATACGCCATTGCCATCACCAATATCACCAGCTTTCCTCTTCAGGCAGCACATGAAAATGATCAGAAATAGGAGAGAAAGCATTGCGGAGGCCCCAATAGACACAGCAATAATAGAACCGACGCCAAGTTTCTTGCTGGATATAGAATTATGGTTTTGTTGGGTCGTTGGAGAGGTTGATGGATAATACGGATACGGGGAAGGAGTAGGAGAAAGTAAAGAGGAGTTTGTAGAGCAATGCTTGAGAGGCGGCCCACATAATAGAGAATTCCCAACAAATGAAGAAGATGGGAACTTTTGGAGGGACAACGGAATCGAGCCATTCAAGTTGTTATAGCTCAGATTCAGAAGCTTGAGGTTTGGGAGATTCAGGTTGGGGATGGCTCCAGAGATGGAATTCTTTTCGACATTCAGCACTGTGAGCCGTGTCAGATTCTGAATTGTGAGTGGCATGTCACCAGAGAAGGAGTTGAAGGAGATATCCAGCACGCTGAGTTTTGGGGAGAGAGAGGAAGGAAATAGACCAGAGAAGTTGTTATGTTGGAGGTACAAGTATTGGAGGGAAGGAATGGAGGGAATATCAGGAGGAAGGTTTCCACTGAGGTAGTTGGATCGGAGGCTAAGGATTCTAAGTGCATCCAGCCTCCCCATGCTATTGGCTGGGATGGAGCCATACAGTCCAATTGCTGGAATATGGATGGCGATCACACGGGATCCATTTGCATTACAAGTAACGCCAATCCAAGAGCTGCAAATTGGAGCTGAAGAATTCCAGTTGAGTTTTCTGGCATGAGGGACAGCAGCAGCAAAATCAAGGAGGGCTTGTCCGTCGGATTTTAGGTCGGCAATAATAATCGCAGGAAAGATAGCGAGTATGAAGAGAAAGAGCATATGCATGGCAATGAAGGACGGGGGCTTCATGGATATATATATTTATTCCGTTTGAAAATGAAGAAATTATGCTCTGTCTTGACCTCAGCAATTCTTGATGTTCTCCTGATTCGGCAAGATGAAAACCATTAGACAAAAGTTAGCTGATCATCTACGTTTTTGGGTTTGCTTGCCACCTTAAACAAAAACAACTGTCCAACAGTTTACTCTAAACATGCAAAGAACCACTCAATGCATGACTCAAGGTATGTTTGTTGGAGAAATTCACTGCTGATGTTACCTTTATTTGAAAGCCTAGTAGTTACAGAGCAAATTATTCACTCTTTTCACACAGAAATTATAGGTTTCTATTCTATTTAAAGATGAATAAAAGAAATAGTACGGTAATTTTTTCCTTAAAAGATTACAAGGAACAATATAGAAGAAATCAATGAAGAAACCACCATGATATTTGAAAACACTTACAAGAGTCAGGTTCCATTTGACAGGATTAATGAAAGAGAAGGATCCTCCTTAACCTTCTATGGAGAATAGGCTCATCAAATTGGAGTCCCTAATTAGGTTTAAAGAATAGAGCGCGTAATTCATGAAATCAAATAATTGTTCAAAAAATTTGAAAAGGAGTATCATGTACTGAGGTTTTCTAGTAATTGAGAGAGAACATTTCCAAAGCTTCTTTACATGGGGTTGGATTTTTCTTTAAACAGCTTTCCAGCTCAACTCTTTTGTTTTGGGAAAGCAAAGTGCATCTTTTTTTTAAAAAGGAGAAAAGAAAGAAAAGTTGCAACTCATATTCAGGACTTGGAACTTTGCAAAAAATCAATCCACATACAAAAGCAAAGTGATCATAAAGAATCCAAGGAAAAAAATATAAACAAGGTCATGAATCATGATAAAGAAAAAGCAAAAGCGTGATTCTAGCTTCTTTGTTGGGTAAAATGGGAAAGCCATCGCCGTCTGCTAAAAATAGCCTGTTTTCTCCTAGCATGTTTTAAGAGAAAAATGTCACTATATATTGATTCACCCTTAACAAGACAGACCCCTGTTTTTTTTATTAAGACTTGAAAAACACATGGCTGAGTCTCTCCGCTGATTGTAACTTAAAAAAACATTCCCATGCATTCACAGCAATATACTTTTAAGTAAAAATTTATTCTCAAATTACTCACTAATCAGTGCCTGTCTCCTGCCTGCATGCCCGCCCAGTTGAAGCTCTCAGATTGACCACTGTTCTTCCATCCTCAACAACAAGTAACCACGTTGCTTCTTCCACTATCAACTAGAGAGAGAGAGAGAGAGAGAGAGAGAGAGAGATCTAGAGAGAGTCTGGAAGAAAAACCAAAGAAGACAAAATTTCCTCTCTCAGCAACAATGTCGGCAAAGGTAAAAAAAAAAGAAAAAGAAATGCGCCTTTAAAGATGTTTACCCAACCAACAAGCAGTAGTGTTTAAATGTCTTTGCCGTTGTAACCGAAAAATAATAGGGCAGCATTATTTGATAGAAGAAGAAAAAAAAGCATGAGGCATGCGTGGCTATCATGGTATTCGAGAGCATAGAGTAGAAAGAAGAAAACGGACCATGTGATGTGCTGCCTTGCCTTTTCATTAGGTGACGGGTTTTTGTTGGTTGAACTACCTTGTTTTGGCTGTGCTATTCATTCCCCATTTTATCATTTATGAGAATCTAAAAAAAAAAAAACTCATCTGATTTAGGAAGATTATTGAAATATATATATATAGCTTCTGTTCCTTCTTGCCCTGCCTGCATGCCACCAACTCGAAGCAGAGAGAGAGAGAGGTAACTTGTGCATACGCACGATGACATGATCGAGCTACTAAATTCTTTTACGTCTTCATCTGAACAAATCTTGGTAGTACTAGTACATGACCCTCTTCCTCTCGCCAATTTCTTTTTACAAGTACTCCAGAAACATTCTTCAACATCATGATGAATTTAGGCTTTTATTCAACGAAAAATGGTTGATTAAAAACAGAGGAAAATTATTACGCATTATTCCTTGCTTTAACTTAATGCCTATAATCACGTTTTTAATAAAGACAAACCTTCTTTCTTTTTTTTTTTTTTTCTTTTTTTTTTTTAAAAAATAATAATAATAGTAAAGACAAAAGCTTGGGCTCACATGGTAGGACCCTTAAAAGTAATTTTAGCCAACTCCTTCAGGCCTTTTAGGCCTCAAATTAATAGATTATACCTTGTCATCTAACCAGGGCTCCCATATGTTACTTTGTGAACTTCGTTGTCATGCATCTCGCTTTTAGGTTGGTGTCATTTTCCAAGAACTTTAACTTCACTACGGAGTAGAGAAGTTAAGGATAGAGAGTTTTGAAACCTACCAAGAAAGGGATATTTATTGAACTCTTATTCGAGTGAGACTCAACAACCCCCATCTGTCTCTATAATAGAAGATGGTAGTTGGGTGTTAGCACCCAACCGGCTGACTCTGAGAAGGGGATATGGTAAACCCGTTCACAATAAAGTACAAAAAGAGATCCATTCACGAAATTAAACCCTTTCCCTTCCACTTCTGTGTCCCCAAGCTATGTTTTGTTTTGTTTTGGATTTTTTTAAAAAGAAACGAGTGTCTTCCTTGTCCTTCCCTCCTCCCATTAACATATAATCATATTGAAAAATATCCCTCTAAACTAAACCGACTCATACTTGCTGCATGTAGTTCAACCTGTTTTTACCTCTTATCAACAGCTTCTATTAAGATCTTTAAAAACTTGGCCTATAACAATTAGTCCCAAATTGATACATCACCTACTTTTGGGACTAGTACAAGGATCGTTATGGAGGTATAACAAGATGCTTCAGTTGGAGCAACATTGTTTCTAACCTCACCTTCTCCCCCCCTACAAGACATCCAAAGAGGTTACTGGAAACCACTGCAGGACCTGGCTGCTGTTATTCCTAAAACTCATTTCTATAACTGTAGAGCAAAAAGTTCACAAAATAAAATAATTGTTCATACAATCAGATGATAAAACTTCCAAAAGAATGATTTCCAACGAGGTAAGATGATCAGTAATTTCAAAAAATAATTTCCACGTCAGTTGTAGGGCACGTTACCTCAACTGTAAGCTTTATTTGTCTCAGTCCATCACAAATTTAACGCTAAAAAATGCATGAAATTTCCAAAGATGGCAATAGCATCTCAAGGCAATGTAGACCTTGCAAACTCAACTCGATACAGATGCAAGGTACCCCTATACCATTCCCATTTATCTGTGATAGTCAAAACCTCAAGAATTCTTTAGAGAGCTCCAGCTGTAAAACAAAACAAAACAGAACAGAATGGAAAGCTAGGAAAATCTTAAGAAGCAATCACTGCGGTCCACCTTTTTCAAGCTTCTCAATTTCTTCACGGTTCTTCCTTTCTGCTTCCTGGAGGGCTCTTTCAGCGTCCTCCTCTTCTTCAATTTGGTCAAGATCATCAAACTCCTTGCTTGCTGCCATCGCTTTCACTACAGGATCTCTTAACTCAGATACTAGCCCACCACCAACCTTGTACTCTTCTTCATCCCCAATCAAAAACAATCGCTGGTCAGGTCCTGATGCCATGGGAATGTCGACTGCCAATAGCTTCATATCATACTGCAAAAAAAGATGACACCAAATACTTAAATAATCATAATCAGAACATTCAAGTGCTTCCCCCTATATGCATCCATTTTCCTCTTTCTAAAACAAAATAAAACTGGTTTTTTCAAGTTCCTAGCTCTATATCAGAAGAAAAAGACTGCAGATCCTAGTGATTTATGCAAAGACAGCTTCTAGACGTTTGTGTATGAGAGGATGCTGAAGAAAATTAGTTAAAAGTTCTAATTACAACACATAGTTAAGTGAAATGTAATGAACCGTTATCTAAGAAAATTACTGTTGGCACATCTGATTTATACAAACACAAAATGTTCCACTGCCTCATCTGAGGTGAGAAATGAAGGGAGAGTGGCTAGCACAGAAGCAAACCTGGCCTTTTTTCTTCTTGACTTCAACGCTGACAAGACCTTTTCTCTCAGAACCACGTATTGGAAAAATGAGAAAACACCGCTTGCTCCTACGACTTGGCTTGAAGTTCTTTAGTGTAAGTCCACCTCCTGACATCACATAGGCTCTCAAGTCGCTTCCAGTAAGAGGGGCACCCATAACCTCAAGGATCCCAGCAGATGTATTAAGCCTCCTCATGGCCATTCGATAAACTTTATCAGGATTGATTGTGAATCTTGCGCGGATATAAAGGCCCTTCAAGTAACAAAAAATAAAACTTATGATCCATAATAAAGGCATTCAACAGCAGGAATGCCAACAGTAGTTTATCCACTTTTATTTTTTTGCTGGTAACAGTTGATCCACATATATTGGCAAACAAAAATTCAAATTTCAGGTCCTACATATGGGAGTTACATGAGTGTTTGTGTCTGGACCATAAAGATGCACTTGCAGATGAGACCCAAATGATGCAACGGAATGACCTACTGCATAATGTGGCTGGAGGTTTTGGATTCAAAACTAATTATTTGCAAAAAATATCAATCAGTTAGCCTTTGGAATCAGGAGGTTAAGTATCCCATCAAGAGATTTCAGCCAATCAGCCCCAACTGCTTGCATGCACACCATACTTATATGGTGTGCATGTTTGAAACCTATAGCCCAGAAAGTAAATATGAAGTTGATTGCTACTGCAGTAAATTTCTTAAGTACTTCTAAATCCAAAAAGTCCTAACTTATAAAATTAAATTTCAAAGTTTTAAAGCAAATCATTCATCACACAACTTGCAACTTTTGCGGGTTTTAATAAATTAAAAATGACAGGTAGACACTATTCAGCAGGAAATCAGAAACAAACCACAAGAGAGCGAGAGAGACCCTCTTCTCTTGTTTGACAAGACAATTTCATCGATTGCTCAACTTCAAATAGTAGAAAACTGCAAAAAAAAAAAAGGTGCATATATATCCCCTAACAAGTATTATGTGAATTCAGAGATCAATTTACGAGATTATAGTCCCCCTTGCATAACAAAATAAATCGAAGTCGCGAAACTAAAAACCTAAAAGCAAGACAAGAACATAACTTGCATTGAAGCCTAAAGCTTGTTTCTAAGGAAGCTAGGTTGCCAACGGAGATGGAGAACCATAGGTAGCAAACGCAGCAAAACATACCATCCGTTAATCATTTCTCTTACGAGAATGGGAGTTCAAAATGTATATTTGCAGACTGATTGAAGATACTAATAATAACAACAGCAAGTCAACATGATAACAGGAGTTCTTTGATTAAAAAGAACTTACGGCAAAAGCAACGATAGCAGAAGAGAGGGCGAGAAAGCCATACTTGGCCATGCCTTCGGAGAAGCCAACGAAGGTGCTCGCCACGCCAAACATAATCCGCCAGAGCAAAGCACAAACTAAGACTCCTCCAGCCCCAAACAGAATCAGAGAGTTCCTCTTAAAGAAAGCCTCAATTTGCAACCCGATTGCCTCGCGGTAGCGGGAAAAAATGGAAGAAAGTGCTGTGGCGGGCTTATCGAAGAATGCCCTTTTGCCCCACTTTGGTGAATCCACGGAGAACAACCTAAACCCGACCCCATTTCTAGAAGAAATAGGGTTATGAGCTGGTTTTCTCAAGAGAAAGAGCAAGCTCCTGGGAGAAGAAGAGAATGCGTGAGGATTTAGGGCATTTGAGGAAGTGGGATTTGAGTGGAATTGGGAAATCAAGGTGGTTCTTGAATTGGAGGGTACAAGCGAAGAAGAGTAAGCTCGAATAGCAGAGGTGAATACATTATTTGCATTTGAAGAAGAAGAAGACGACGAAGAGGAGCGATTTGATTTTGGCAGATGATGATGATGATGATTGTAGCGAAGAAGCCTGAGAAGACCGCCTTGGATCAGTCTCGGCGAGGGCTTTGACATTTCCTTTCTACTTACGCAATGTATAGTTTAGGAATTAGATTCATCGGACACAAACTCAACTTTCAGGCGGTGCCCCCCAAACGATATATATTTACGACAACAATTTATTCTTTCTTCTTCTCTTGTTAACTCGCGGGATGGGTCCCGCTCCTTATTTTCGTGCCTTTTATCTAATATTTAACATATTCTAATACAATTGTCAATTTGTCATATAATTATGATAATCTCACAATAGATATCGATCATTGATTTTTTTTTTTTTTTTTTTTTATGAGTTCTGATAATTTTCACGGTTACATCATTATATATAGTTGTATGACAATAATAATTTTTTAAAAAAATGCTACAAATTTTTCTTGTGTCATTTTTATGTTGATTCTTTAATATATATATATATATATATATACAACAAACCAATTATTAAAGATTTAGATGAGATTCATTTTAAGTATATTAATTGGCTTGTGGAATTGCCAGCTGCCATTAAGAACAAGTTTGGATGGTTTTAACAAGTAATTATTATATTACTTAAAGAAATGCTTCAACAATGAACTTAATTTATACAATGTGCTATAAAGATCTTAGTTGAGTTTTTGTTTCTCTCCTCTTATTTGACAAATGACAACTTATATAAATGTAATTCATCATGCGGTTTTATATACAAGTCTTGGTGTTTTTGACAATCAAGGTAGCAAATTAAGAGCATGAAAGCAGTCTCTTCTCCCTCTTCATTTTGAACTTCTACGTCCCTTGACACTTAGCTAGCATCCTTTGTCAATTTCTATACTCGTCTTTACAGTGACTAACTATAGTATACTACTAGGAAGACCCACATTCGCATCTTTTTTAGGCTGTTTGGTTTCCATTGCAGTTATTGTAGAGATTGCAGTTTCTTTCAAGTTGAACAAGCTAGCCTAGAAAATACAGCTAGAGAAGCATCATGCCCTAACATACGATCAATGGGTACCCATGGCGAGAGAGCGAGTACCATTTTTGATCAATATATGAATTGACATATACCCTCAGCTGTTAAGGCGCCATCTTTATCAAAACACATAATCAACGGAACATACGCTAACAAGTTTAGCTGACTTTGGTCAGCTCCGTTTGAGTTCAAATAGCAGGATTTGAAGATTCATATGCAAATTTGGTCAAGATCCTTGAGCTTTAATCACCAAACTAAATTAATTAGAAAGAAAAAAAAAATCACCAAACTATAGACGGGTAAACAAGACAAATAGATAGACATAACAAAATTTTAATATAGAGTAGCACATCACAAATAATAATCTGAGACAAAAGTTCTGCATAAAATTCTCAAAAGAGTAAGTACTGCTATTTTCAGGCAATGAATGGTGCGCGAATGGTCTAGGCAGTGGGAGGCGCAACAGCTCTCCCTGGTTGACGTCGTGCCAAAGATCCATGACATCCACGAAGCTGCAGAATCCATTAAAAAAAAAAAAAGTTACTAGTGCTATCAAAACGCCAGGCAAAGTGAATTTCTCGAGAAAATCAATTTTGAACAAAATCTGTTAAGGAATTAGGGTAAGTAAATCAAGTTTGCAGATAGGAAGACTGCTACAACCCACAAGTGATTTGGAGTAGAAGCACTGTTCACATTAATGGTTTTTTTTTTCCACTCCAAAATGTTGTGTCTGCGTGCATGCACATGGGGTAAGTGCATACAAGTGTGCAGTTTTAGGATTACCTTAGCATTGACACCGTCTGGAACAATCTTGTTTTCTGCCTTGTACTTCATATATTCAACACGGCTGAACTTGGTGAATCCCCTGAACAAAATCGATTACAATGATGAGAAACATTCCAAAACTAAACACTAGGAAAGCAAATAATTTTACATCTTACCCAAGTTTTAAGCGAGGGTGAATTATGTAACAACCCAGGAGAATAGTTAACCACATCTGTGCTGTCACTTTAAAAGGACTAGTCAAGTTGCAATTAAAGATCCCCGGAAAAGCCCAAGCTCAACTAGTGAGAAACTAATGTGGGATTACACACCTATGAATGTCTTTATAATCCATCAATCTTATATGAACTATTTAGCTTCCCAATGTGGGACTAGAGTGTTACAATATTCCCTTATTAAATCTGTGACATCCACATCATAGCCATATCATACAGTGCTTCAGTACCACATAATATTACTAGGTTGCTTTGATACTATTTGTATTGACTCAGGAAAGCGCAAATCATATATATGCTATCATTCCAAAATGACTAGTCAAATTGCAATTTGAACTCCCTAGAATCACTTATAAAGCCCAATTTCACTTAGTTAGAACCATTGTAAGACTTGCATCCATGAATGCCTTTACAATCCTTCAACTCTATTTGAGCTATTCATCTTCCCAATATGAAACTGGAGCATTACAAATTAACTCCACCCAACCCCCAACCCAGTACACACAAAGAGAGAGAGAGAGATTGAAAGAGATTCCATTACAACTCTTGGAAATTTTTAAAGGTCTCTTGCAACAGGGATCTATAAATTAAGCTAGATACAAAGGTAATGTGCCCAAAAGAGTTTCAATTGCACATGCATCTTATTTAACATTCACAAGATGCATAATTAAATGTAAAAGATAAAAGAAAAAACAAGTACCACTTCCGGCTAACAATAATCTTTTGACGGCCAGGAAACTTAAACTTTGCACGGCGGAGGGCCTCCTGCGCATGATGGCTGTTGCTGTCCTTGCAGCGCACAGAAAGGAGAACCTGACCAATGCTAACTCTTGTGCATGTCCCTTGCGGTTTGCCAAAAGCACCCCTCATCCCAGTCTGGAGCCTGTCAGCACCAGCACATGAGAGCATCTTGTTGATGCGCAGAACATGGAATGGATGCACCCTCACTCTCAAATGGAATGCATCCTTGCCCGCAAATTTGGCCATGTACTTGTTGCAGGCAATTCTGGCTGCTTCCAATGCCTCACTTGAAACATTTTCCTTCTCCCAGCTCACAAGATGGACACAGAAAGGAAACTCATCGACACCTTTCTTCTTCATTCCAACATCATAAATTCTGATCTTAGGATCAGGAACACCACGGCAGTATCATGATTTTGGGTAGGGTTTGTTTTTGATTTGCCGATAACACCTTGCAGGTCCTAGAAATGAGTCAACAGCGGTAAGCATCAAATTATGATATTCAATAATTGGAGTAAGACAATTATTATCATACCATGCTCATAAAATAGTCAATTCTAGAGATAGAAGGATAAATTATGGTGACTCCATAAGGAGAAGATTAAATAAACCACATTACCCCATATGCACAAGAAAGCATAAAAGTCGACACAAGCTTTTATCATAAATGAAAATGCAAAAGAAAACAAAGCAACAGCCATATATAGGGAAATCAAGCAATTAAATTGAGTTCTAACAATTCGCAGTACACGATATAACTTCTGTTTAGAACATTTTTTTTAATGAGTAACTTCAGTTTCAAACTTTGAAACCAAATAATTGAATGGGTATTAGTACATTCACATTTTCCATGGGTTTAACAACTACAAGGCCCAAAACCAATGGTTAAACGGTAGAACTGATAATAACAAAAATCAGCACAGCATACAAATCAAAAGCTTAACGTGAACACCAAAATCTTTCGATAGCTAAAAAGTGTATCACAGGTGAAACTCAACGGCGAGAAACGCGCACCTCCACAACATCAAACCATAACTCATATGCAAAACCTATAAAAGGGTGCAACATACACATCGTAATCTAAGTGAATATAACAAAAGGCATTAGGAAAACAACTAGTATGAATTACAAATCCAACGATATTGGGATCCAAAACTTAATTCATAATAATGTTCATGTTCATTCGTTCCACAAAAAGAAAAGAACAGAAAAAGGACAGAAAGATAGAGAACAGGTTGGAAATCGTAAGTCGAAACAGTGAACGGAAGCATAAGAAAGAAAGTGCGCAAACTAAAAGATTTACTCACTCCTCCCCATGGCGAGCTTCCGCCTGTTATTTCAGTCAGACGATTGATTTCCTCAGACTCAGCCACAAACCCTAAGACACTCTTTTTGTATAATGGAACCCGCGAAACGTAGACCTTTTCTTTCGAAGCCGTACAAGGATGGATGCGGCCCATTCCAACATTTGCCTCCGGAGCGATACAAGTGAGCGTCTCATACTCTCCATCATATCAAGATCTTGGCCCAAAGCTCAAAATATTACAAAGGCTGTCCAGTCCTCACAAGCCCATCATACGTCCAGAGCCCCTGATTATCTGATTACTGCTGCCGTGGTTTTATCATCTGGTTGTTGCCATATATCTCGTTGTCTGACTCCCCGCAGTTGAGGTCCTGTCGTCGGAACTATTTTATACGTGACCTGCGTGGTGTACAGACTAACGTCTGTAGCCAAACACTATCTTTAGCTTGCGGGACGTGTCAGCTGCGTGGTGACGTGGCGCGTTATTGGGCTAGCCTTCTATCTATTGGGCCACGGAAGTTTGAGAATAGAATTTCAGTTGTCGGCGCGTTGGGAAGATCGCAGTGAGACTTGGTGCCTATCGCCGGCGGACTCAAATGAAAGTTTACCACGTTCCTTGCTTGGAGGATAACTACTCGTATCTGTAAATGGAACTCACTTTTCTGAATCAATTTTTCGAAATTGCCGTTGATTGGGTTGGTTTTTCTACTTTATGATTATACGTTGCTGAGAAATATTTGTTGGGGATTGCAGCATCGTCGATGAGAGCTCGAAAGAAGCGGCAGTAGTAGATCCAGCGGAGCCCGAGAAGGTTCTAGAAGCTGCCAAACAACACGGCGTCCTTCTCAAGCTCGTTCTCACCACCCACCATCACCGGTATATTCATATGTCTCATGTAGTTTTCAGTTATTAGCCTCGCGGTTTTGTTATATGTGATGATTTAGGGTTTCTGTCTCTGTGATTCTGTGAAATTTAGAGCACTGAATCTTCGTTTCCTTTTGCGTGGTTTTTTATATTCAATTACCGCCGACGCCGATGTTACTGTAGGGATCACGCAGGTGGAAATGATAAAATAAAGCAGCTGGTACCTGGGATTAAGGTATATGGTGGTTCCATTGATAATGTCAAGGGTTGCACTGATAAAGTGGAAAACGGTGATAAACTCCATCTTGGCGCTCATGTCAACATACTGTGTCTTCACACACCTTGGTATGCTTGTTCAACTTGTTCCCTGCTTATTTATTATTCTTCCTTAAATTAATCTTGTTTATTTGTTTTCTTAGGGACTACGTTTGGGATGGAATCTAATTCCTAGTAGGTATATTCAGCCAATCAGAAACTTTTCTATGAGGGGAAAATGCATTTTACCACCTATGGTTGGGCCACAAAATACATAGCTCCCCTAAGTTTTAGTTTATCACACTTAAACCCTTTGTGCTAACTTCCTGAAAATCTAGCTTGTAAAAGTTAACCCCTTATGCTCATGTCATAAGTGGGAAAGTCAACATATAAGCGAAACATTACCTCTAACCAATCAGAAAATGCTATCACCTAACATTTTTACACATTTCCCCGGGCCCATTGTATCAGTTGTTCATTCATAATAAAAAAACTAAATACAATAAATAGTTTTTCCATTTTCAGGATGGTTGTCGTTGCCATCATCACTTGGCTATACAAGATGATAGTAAGGGGTGAATGTGTATAATTATCCATGATATGACATAATGTGATTGGTTATAGCCTAGACATGTTGACTACACACATTGAACCTGACCACAAAAATGTTGCGTGTTACAAGGCAAACTTTAGGGAGGTTCTGTATTCTACGGCTTAACCCTCTTGGTTAAAACGTATTTTCAGCTCTCTCTCTCTCTCTCTGGCTGCATGCATATGTGTTACCCTAGATGCTTTAGTAAAAATCAGCTTGCTAAACATGATTGGAAAGTTGAAATAGAGAATTTGCACTTCCAAGATTAACATGTATAAATGTAACACATTTTGCAAATCTATCTTCTGTACCATCTGCTTCTGTATTTTGTGTCCTGAACCACTTTTCTGTACTAGTCAGTGTTTGCTCAGATATCTGCATGTTGTCTCACCTAGGGGTGTAAACGAGCCGAGCTTGGGCTAGCTTTGCCTATCCATGCTCAGCTCGTTTAATATTTAGTCGAGCTCGAGCCGAGCTTTAACACGAGCCTAAACATTGTGCTCGAGCTCGTCTCGCCAAAGAACAACTCTGGCTTGAGCTCGACAAAGAAGAACCCTGGCTCGAGCTCGGCTTGAGCTCGCCTGTTAAGCAAGCCAAGCTCGGCTCAACACTCAAACCCAAATTTTTAACTTGTTCCTTGGCCAATTACTTTCTCAAACCGGCTCAATATTCTGGCTTAAGCTTGGCTATGCGCCTAGCTCAGCTAGCCCAATGCCTTGGGGAAGCTTGGATGGTTGGATTTAAAGTGGGGGGATGTGGATCCTTTTATAGAAAAGGAAGCGTGAGAGTTCCCGTTTCCTTAGCAATGTGGGACTAAGCAAGGTTGGGTTTTTTCTGAGAATGGCCCTCTTCTAGTCTTCATCCTCTTCACCCTTTGATCCCCACTCGACCCCACTCCCATTTTCTCACCAGTTCACCATCATTCTCAATGTTTGCTCACGTTCCTTCATCAAACAAACACTTCCAAAACTCACTCTCCTCAACTTTCTCACCATCATTTTTTGATAAGTAAAAGGAAGAAATTGGATTTCAAGAAGTTAACTTTCTCACCATCATTCTCTGGTTATGAAAAACCATTCAAGACTTGGTCATAGAGAAAGAACTTGGACCCCACCATGTTGTACCATCTATTCGAGGTTCTGTTTACGCCGGCAGAACTCAAGCCGAACGATGCCGCTGCAGCGGCAAACAGAGGTGACCCACGACGAGTTTCTTGACGAAGATGATGTTCCGGTGGTGGACCATCCGATCTGGTACATCCGCACCGTCGGTCTTCAACCCCCGGTCATCAGTTCCATCACAGTGTGCAAGTATAAAAGTGGCAAAGGTATTGTTGAAGGAGCAGAGTGCTCTATTTGCTTGAACGAGTTTCAGGAAGATGAGACTCTTCGACTTTTGCCGAAGTGCAGCCATGCTTTTCATGTTCCCTGTATTGATACTTGGCTTAGATCGCACACCAATTGTCCCATGTGCCGTGCGCCGATCATTAAAAGCATAGTCCAGTCGCCGGAGCCGGAGCCAAATGTGGAAAATTCCGGTCAAGGCGAAGAAGCCCATGTGGGAAATTCACAGAGGAGTGGCGGATCCGGTGGAGGAACAGTTGATGAAGTTCAATCTGGGCCACTGATTTTAAAATAAATGGCTAATAGCAGCATGTTGAAGAGACAAAAAAGGGGTGCTTTTCAAAAAACAAAAAGGGGTGGCGTGCAAATATATATATACTTATTTTAATTTTAATATATATACTTATTTTAATATTTATATATATACTTATTTAATTTTAATATATATATACTTATATATATATACGAGCTGATTTATGAGCTTAGCCGAGTCGAGCCAAACTTGCTTCGTTTAATATTTGAGTCAAGATTTGTGTTCACGAGCGCTTCATTTAATATTCGAGTCGAGCCCGAGCTGAGCTTATGCGAGCCGAGCCCGAGCTTGCTCGCGAAGCGCTTTGCTCACTTAACACCCCTAGTCTCACCTAATCTTTTGAATCTTGAGTTTTGCTTTTGCTTGGCTAATAACAAGGAGTAATGTTAAATTCTCAACTACCATCACACTCCCATATAACTGGGCTGATGTGGTAGTACCCATCAGTCTTTAGATTTTTTATTTTTATTTTTTAATAAAGGGTGATTCAAGGGCTTATGGGCACGGCCATATCAGTCCAGTTGTGTGGGAGCGGGATAGGAGTTGAGTATGTAGCATTACTCAATAACAAGAGATGCTTTTGATTTTCCTTTAAGGTAGAATTTCCTTTGTGTATAATTTGTATGATATGCCGAAGAATTTAAACCTTGCAATAGAAATAATTGAACCATAGACTCAACCCTGCCCCTGTAAATCCTTACCTCAATTCTAAGATGGCCTCAGTAGATTCATTATTCACATACTATTTTTTGTTCTTGATCGTTTATTTAGCAGAGGAATCTTTCCTTTACCTTTTTGTAGAGGTATGCTTCACTCCTTTCTTGTTTTTAACTTTATATCTGTCTTTGACTTGCTTACATCAGCCACACAAATGGTCATATTAGTTATTATGTGACTAGCAAAGAGGAAGAGGACCCAGCTGTTTTCACTGGAGACACATTGGTAAGTTGATGGGAGACTTTCTTTTGTGGGGTTGTGTGTGTTATCAGTTTTCATGAAAAAGTTAAATGAAGAAAACCTTTTATTTTTCTGTTTTGGTCTTTTTCTTTGTTAGGGAGGGTTGGGGTAGTAAAAATGAGGGAAATCAATTTAGCTTAGCAATATGAATGTACTCACAACGGATCTATTGTTTCTAATAGTCGGCAATTGCCATCACCTTCTTTTGTCAAGAGGGGAAGAAAACGAGAGAAATCTTAAGGTGGGATGCCTTGAATGTTTGGGGTTAGAAATATACTAGGCAAGGCTGCATGCGTTATTTCTCTTGCCTTATGAAGTGGATATCATATCTGTGGATATGAAACAATGTAAAATCATTTGAAGTCTTGAATTCCTAAATAATGTCCTCTTGGGAAGGTTTTTGCCAATGACAGCGTGTCTCTTTATCTTCTAAGTTTTGTATCTTTCATTCATAGTTGTATGGTAACAGGCAGCAAATAATAGTCTCTTGTTCATGTGTAGTTTATTGCTGGTTGTGGGAAATTTTTTGAGGGAACAGCAGAGCAGATGTATCAATCGTTATGTGTTACATTGGGTTCATTGCCAAAGCCAACTCAAGTATATTGTGGCCACGAGGTAATTCAGCTTTTTGATTTCTTTTCTTCTGGTTGATCTTGAATTCATTAAATTTAAATTTTCCAAATATTTGCGGACAATGAGTAGGGCGTGATTGTACAATGTGTTTTAAACTGTTGATGTATGTTTGAGATGTGTAGTATCTCCATTTGACATCATTACTATCAAGAATCCTTGGTTAGTATCTGTAACCACTAGGTGTGGACATAGGTCTGTTTCTGTTGGGTTACGGGTTTTCCCCATCGCCCGAGTTTATCGCGTTGAATTGAGAAATGCGGAAAAAGGTTTGTAGAAAGGGGCTTCAAAGCTTGTAGTTTAGGGGTGCGCAACACCATGGCTTTCTCTGATAGGGGCTCGCTTTGATGCTGATACAAAACCTGTAAAACCAACATGTTGAGCTCTTTGGTTGAGTTGTGTCGATCAGATCTGTTGGTGGTCAAGGGCTTTAAGTTACTAATTAAAATCTGCTAAATCCAAAGAAATAATTCCCTCACAACTTGTTTTCATGTAATTGGGAGTAATTCCACATTTATTTATGAAGGATTAACTTCATAATGTGGGTCACCAGATTCATTTATCAATATGAAGTTTCTTCAAGTGTAAACTGGAGACTGGAAGAAATTCTGTTGTCTAGAGAAGAGTAATAAGTTTGCAGAACAACTTTTCTGCAGCTTTTGGAGTGATCTAGGAAACCAGTATGAAAAAGTTTGCCACTTTCTGCAGTTGCTGAGAATGCCCAGCTGAGGCCTCATTCAGACCCACAAATGTGTTGTGACAAATTAATTTTAGGATCCCCAAAGAAACAAAAAAGAGCAAAATAAAATTAACCCAATCACACAGGACACCATGATTTACGTGGTTCAGTTTAACAAGTCTATATCCATAGACGGAGATGATTCGAAGGAAATTCAATATCAAAAGATGGAGTACCAAGAATAGTAAGGAGAAAATCACTCAAAATCCAAAGTGCCAATACACCCAAAATATTGGGGCCCACTACAAGACTTGTGAAAGACAAGTCACATGACACAACAAATGTAACAAAAGTATCAACATTTTTATCCTGAGCAATCCACAAGATTCTTGTGTCTATGAGAGAAATGCCAAAGGAGATCCTATTCTTTTAAAATATGGCCGTATAAGAGTGGACAAACAGGCACTGATGATCATTACTCATTAGCATTTAGTGAGATGGAAAATTGAGAAAGTAGAAAAACCATCACATTTTTTTTCTGGGTTAATATTGTATTTGACTGAGCTTCTTTGTTACATCTGTGCTCCCTGTCAAGACTTTCCTTTGTTTGAAATTTTAACGCTTTTGTTGTTTATTATTTCTCCAGTACACGGTGAAGAACTTGCAGTTTGCTCTGACAGTTGAACCAGAGAATGTGAAGATACAGCAAAAGTTAACTTGGGCTCAGCATCAGCGGCAAGCAGGCCTCCCCACTATTCCCTCAACTATTGTGGAAGAACTGGAAACTAATCCATTCATGAGGGTCGATATGCCAGAGCTCCAGGTTCACTTTTCTCTACTAATTACTAGTTCATGATGTTGAATGAAATAAATGAGGAATATATTGTAGGGGGTTGCAATATATTTGCTTATTGTAGAGTTGGAATTCCAGACACATTTATGATGTGTTGCTACCTGCTAGGTTCTTCTTTTTTTTTTTTTTTTTTTAATGAATAAAAAAATTATTGCCATGAAACAAAGATAACATACACTCCAGCCACAAGCCAGATAACAAAAGCAACACAACCAAATCAAAGCGTCAAAGCGCTAACAACACAACTAACTACCCAAGCAAAACAAATTGCCAACAAGACAGAAACACAAGAAAAAAGAGTAGCCAAGACAGCCACTACATCAGCCCAAAACAGAAAGGTCAATACCCCACAGAGAACAAATCTCAGCATTCAGAACATTCCTCTTAAACTTACCCTTACCACCAATACACATTCCGACCTCCCAGAAATCAGCTGCAGCAACTTTTCTTCAGACTTTGGAACAGAACCTAGACGGATATCATTCCTCAATCTCCAAATATGGTAGACAGTAGCGCTCCAAGAAAGCTTGCAAACAATAGCTTGAAGACATCTAGACTTCAAATTTCGTAAGCCTCTCAACACCACATCTGACCACAGAACAGGGATATCAGAGGTAAGACATTTTACCATAAGAGGTTTCTCTCAATCCACACTCTAAGAAGAGGTGATCACGATATTCAGTAAAACTCCTGCAGAAAACACATTTGGTTTCACCCAAGTATCCCCAACTTAACAATCTATCCACTGTTGATAAGCTATTTCTAACAGCCAACCAAAGGAAAAAAGCATGTTTTGGGATGGTGAAAGGGGAACCAAATGAGCCTCCACCAATCCGCCTTAGGTCTAAAAGACCGAATAACGTTCAAAGTGTCTCTGCAAGTGAAAATTTCCTTCCCCAAATAGCCACATCAGTAGCACCAATATGAACCATGGGAAGCTGGCTTTGAATTTGCACAACCTGGTCAGACCAAGCTGGTGGCCAAATCGAAACCCCATCCGACAAAATGAATATTACAACCATCCCCACTCTAAATTTCAGAAACTGTCTTGCAAAAGTCAATTTGAGTAACCTTTTCCAGCACCAAGAGCAATCATGAGGAATTTTCAGTTGCCAAAAACTCCTCCGTATGTCTGTTATATACAACTTAATGTTGGCATTGTCTCTTTACAGGCGAGGGTTGGTTGTCAGTCTCCTGTGGAAGCTCTCCAGGAGATAAGACAGCGGAAGGACAACTGGAGGGGCTAACTGATGATCTTCTTTGCATGTGTGCCTTGGTGTGTATGTGTGTGGGGTTTTGAATATAGTCATGCAGTTTATAAAATACAAGAAGTCCGTGCTGCTTTGTATGGGTTGTGGGAGTACTGACGTCTGTGTTTATGACGGACAGCTTGAATAAACCGCTTGGGTTGTTTTTCATGATACAATTTTCATAATTGCATGTAGTTTTTTTATTTTGCTGAAATATTGAGGTCCATTACCCCTCCACAGGAGAAAGTGAAAATTGTGCACCCGCCGACTGTTTGGTACTCACAGGAGAGAAAAAACCGTCGCATGATTTCTCTGTCAAATTTATGTTATCTTTTTTCTTCTTTTCTTTTTCTTTTTCATTTTTTTTCTTTGTATATATGCTTTACTATAATGTCCAATGATGTGCCAGGTCTTTCAAAAACTTCAAGTAATTGAAGCATCAGAATCGAGACAGCAAAAGCTTTGGGATGAGTTAATGAGATTTGTGCTAATCAGCATCGCAACAATTCTCTTCCATGTGTGTGTGTGTTTTTTTTTTTTTTTATTGACATGTTCACATAAGAGGGGGAGATAGATTTGACCTAGTGACTTCCGCTTTATTAAACGTAGTTTCAACTAATTGAACTACCTCTTGAAGATAATTCTCTCCCACGTGTTATTATTGAATGGAGAGCAATAAAGGTTGTGACACCAATTCATATAGTCTAAATGCAGTGATTGGTCTTGCTTTGTTGTGGCTTTTTTATTTTTTGGTGTGTGGCTTATACGTTGATAGTCTGGGGAAAGGTATGAAGGTTGATTTCACAGCTGTGCTCCTTACATAGCGAGTGTCACATAAGCGTGTGAATTTGTTTGGTAAAAACAATTTTTAACATAATAATTATAACTTGGGCTACTCTTGCTAATCTACTTTTCTTTCTCTTTTTTTTTTCTTGCCTTCTGTTTTCAATTTGAATTTTCCACTGATATTTTTTACAACAATATTTTAGTAACGCATGTGTGTAACTTTTGTTGTAGCAGCAGCGTAGTTTTACTTGCTATTTTGAAAAATTAATGAATTAGAGGGATTGTGTCCATTTTCAGAAGAGGGTAGTTTTTTTTTTTTTTTTTTTTCTGAAAAAGGAAAGAAAGAAAATTACTCAAATACGGCGTATTTCATATTTGAAATTTGGAGAGAAAAATGAGAAATAATATTTAGGAAATTTTTTATATGAATGTCATACAATTATGAAGATGTGAGAGTGAATGTTAGTCATTAAATTTTATTTTTACAAGTTATTATTAATTCAAAGATTAATTTTTATTGTCACATTATCATAAAGACAGTTTTTTTTTTTAAATTGGGTTGGAGAAATTTTTTTCAACCTAGTCTATAAAAATGATATGTCACTTTTTTTAATAGCATGTGAGATGCACATAAGTTTTTGATAAAAATTATTTCAACTTTACCACTGATATTAATAAAGCATATGCAACTCACATGTTCAAGGAATACATATTACTTTTATAAATTAAGTTGAAAGAAATTTCTTTAATTCAAATTTTTTTTTTTTTGGACATGTTCTACGATTCAATTTGAAAGAAAACGTTGTCCTCATCATAATCATAGTTTGCATAATAATTACATGAGAGTTTAAATAAATAGCATTCCTTATGAAAATTGATATAAAGGATATTTTGTCTGAATCGGATAGCTATGCTTGTCGGATTCAGTTATTTATTACAAGGAAAAAGAAAAAGCATCCAGCTGTATATATATATATATATATTAAAATGATGAATCATAGACTTTGCCTCCTCGTCACCTGGGGCTGGGGTCAATTACCGCTTCGCTCTCTCTCTCTCTCTGCCTCAGCTTCAGCCGAGAAGTTGCGCACTGTTGAGAAAACCACCTTTCGATTAGACCGAGTAACTTTCCAGTTCATTGTGCATAAAGAATGAATGAGAGAGTTGGGGAGTAAAGGGGGTTAGGGCTTTAACTTGGGTATCGAAATGGAGACGAATTCTTCGTCATCCAATTCACAAGCACAATCCCCATCCGGAACTCATCTTGCTAGAACTAGTACTAGTAGTAGTAATTCAAATTCAACAACCAGATTCGGTGGCCTGCAGCTGCCTTCTCTCAGTTTCTTCCAATCGCCGCTTTCGGTTTTGCTCGAATATTCCGGTATTCTTTCGGCAAGGTCAAACCGCGACCACGACACCGAAACCGAGACTCTCATCGTCAACACCCCCGATTCCACCCCCACCACCGGCACTTCCGGCGAGGTTTCTATTCGCATAATTGGCGCCGGAGACAATGACAGTGAAGAGGTTGGGGTGGCCGAGAGAGTCCCCGTGGCTCCTCCGTCAACTGGGCGCGCCCAGGAGAATGGGCTGGAAGATGGCGGCGTCTCTACCGATTCTTCTCACCAGAGATATGATATTCAGCAGGTTGCCCGCTGGGTTGAGCAGATTCTACCTTTTTCATTGCTCTTGCTCGTTGTCTTCATTCGTCAGCACTTGCAAGGTACCCTACCCTTCTCCCCTTCTTCTTTCTTCTTGTGTGAACTAACACATCTTTATATAACTCTACGGGCTGCAAATAATGTCTTGTGCTCATCCAATCAACAAAGGAAACCATGAGTAACATTTTAACATATATAACAAATTCATGATGCCTACTTCTCAGTGTATTGAATGCCATTGCCACTGTACGCAAATTTAATGCAACGGACCAAGGTTTATTCAAGATATGTTAATCATTAAGAACTTCCTTTTTTGTAAAGCTAGTGAAGAAGCTAGGAGAGAAGGAACTTCTATTAGACTATTAGTGGTAAGCTTGATGGAAAATTGTGCTGATGCTGAGCTTACGATTTTTCTTATGAGTGGCTTGTGTCGCTGGCTCACTAATAGGAGATGAATCAGATTTCTGCTGTCTATGTATTTGAGTCTTGAATTTAATGCCTGGATTACATTGAAACAATGAGGCGTAGCCAAGTTTTGTTAACCAACTCCGGTTCTATAATGACTGAGCAACACGCTCATCAACTCCTCCCTCTTCATAAAAATACTTATACGAAAATACTCAAATCCCTGACAAGGATGTCTGGAATTTGACTGAGGGAGATTGTGATACTTCAAATTGTCAAAGTTAAGTTTTGCGTTGGATGGGTGGATTATGAAGGCATCAATGTTCCAAGTCCCATATTGATTGTATATTTGGTGAGATTGGGTTATGTAAATGACTTTAGGGTGCTCTCATTGTAATTTTGACCAATTCTTTTGAGGTATGGTCAAAACCATATGTGGATAACGCCTTCCTTTGTTCGTGACAAAGATTGATGACTACAATCTGAGGAATTCAAAAGACATAATTAGAAATGCATTATTTTCGTAAGTGGAATTGGGAAGGTCAATGAATGCATGGAATGAAGGCTTTAGGATAGGTAAAGATGGCATATCTGGGCGTTTGCAGTTCATGATCGGTATCTATATGATCCTTTTAGAGATCAATAGGCATGATTTTTTTTCCTGGGCAATCAAGGTACATGATTGTTTGCATTTAAAGTTTACTTAAATTCTTACATTAATGAAGACCTTTTCTCTAGTGGTAAAGGGTTAGAGTGGGGTTGAAGTTGGTAGATGTATACGTACTTATGTATGTATGTATGAATATATGCCTACATTTTGTTAGTATCAGGTATGATAAACTTTTTCATTACTTATCTGAAAAAAAAGGTTGTGTTATAGAATATACATTATAGTGTAGTTCCGTTGGCATATGATAGATTGAAGATTTCCTTTACCTGGAGATCCTACTTTTCTGGCCATAGCATTGTTTAATCGAAGATTGGTAAAATGAAGAAAGTTTGTATATGCTTGGGAGGGATTAGAATTATAAATTTGGATTTAGCTGATATTTTTTTGCTTCTTATCCTTGTTTTGGATTTATACTAGTGTGGGAAGTAATACTGTGAATACACCAAGTGATGGACTTACTTTGGAGGGGCATATGCACGGTGGATACAGTTTCTCCGACATTATTTACTCGTCAGTTCAAATTTCTTGATTACAGGAGGTATTTCATCCTTTTAGGAAATCATGGACAAGATTAGGTATTCAGGAATTTCCATATCTTGGATTACATCATCCATCAACTTAGTTTTTGTTTTTTTATATAAGTAATCAAGATATCATTAAACATGTAAGGTACCTCCAAATACACAAGAAGTATACATTAGAAAACACCTAGTTAAAAGGAGAAAAAAGAATTTTGTCCATCAACTTAGTGCCAGGGTTGTTATCCAAACAGAGAGCTTCAGTATAATTGAAGAACTTAGTTGATCTGTTCTCTGTCAGTTCTGCTTTGCTGGTGCTAATTTTCTTCCTGTGTGGAGGTTTTCTCATCCTTTGCTCTGCTTCTTTTGTGATGAAGTTTTTGCTTATCATCAATGGCAGAAAACGAAAAGGCGAAAATTAAAAAAGAAAAAAGGAACTGGTATTTTGGTAGTTTGACACCTTTATGCATATTGATTTCTGTCTCTGCAAATGGATAAACTGGTGATGAGTTGCTTTGGAAAAATGGTGTCCTTTTGCTCCTGTCCTGTACTTATGATTCTTCAAACATTGTTTAGTTGGTGACAATTTATTCTTTGAGAACTTGCAGGTTTTTTTATCACAATTTGGATCTCGGCTGTCATGTTTAAGTCAAATGATATTGTTCGAAAGCAGACAGCTTTAAAGGTGCTATAATGTATTAATTTTTTTTCAAACAAAAAATTATGATATTCGTTCCCACCGCTCTAAAACCCATTGTAATCAAATAAAGAGACTTGGTAATTGTTCTTATGTGCAGGGAGAGAGGAAAATCGCTGTTCTTGTTGGCACCTTTATTCTCTTTGCGCTGCATGTGATAGGTGTTTACTGGTGGTATCGAAATGATGATCTTTTGTATCCATTGGTAATGCTTCCTCCAAAAGCAATACCAGCATTCTGGCATGCTGTATTCATCATCTTGGTAAATGGTATGGATTTCAAAACTTTATTGTGATTAACTTGGCTTTGGTAGATGTATGGTGGAGACTTCTTGATCTCTTACAACCTGCATTTATGCATCTAATTTATATGTTTGAAATGAAATTTAATAAGGAATTAAGATCCTTTTTTGTTGTCGCAATTCAAAATTTCTTTTATAGTCCATTGTGTTCTGGTAGTGTTTTTTTTCTCGGATGATTTTAATTATTTTGTGGACATATTGCTTCCTCATCTCTATCAGCTCTAATGTTTTTCACTTTGTTAAAATGGTGTACATCAAGTTCTTTTGATAAAATTTTTGTGCTTTTATCCTTGTTTTGGTCGTTTGTTCTGCCTTTTTGTATTACCTGTCAGGTCTTATATTCCTATTCCTATCCCTTATCATGCCCTCTATGTTGCATTTGTTGGTGCTTCTGGGGCATTTTGTGTAAATTCTGCTACTTTCAGATACGATGGTGAGGCAGGCAGTGATGGCTCTCAAGTGCTTACTTCTAGTGTATTATAAGAATGGCCGAGGCCATAATTTCCGTAGGCAGGTACCATGATGCTGAAAGCATTACAAATTTCAGTAAGAATATTACATGCCATTATCACTTTTAATTTGTCAGAGTTCTCTGACAGTTCTAATGTTGTCTTTTAAGGGTCAGATATTGACTCTGGTTGAGTATACACTGCTGTTGTATCGTGCCTTGTTACCTGCGCCGGTCTGGTATCGATTTTTCTTGAACAAAGAATATGGTAGCCTCTTTTCATCACTGACTACCGGGCTATATTTAACTTTCAAGCTAACATCTATTGTTGAGAAGGTATGGATTTCATATTGCGTTTCTGTGCTCTTTCCGAATTCTTACTTGAAGATGATGAGATACTTTTTGGCACTGAAATTTGTTGAATGTGCCATGTTGAATCTTTGTGTTGCATTTTAGGTCCAATCCTTCTTTGCTGCCCTAAAGGCATTATCACAGAAGGAGGTCCATTATGGTTCTCATGCCACATCAGAACAGGTAAGTGCTTTCCTACAAAATGCTTTAAGTTGGCTTTCGAAGCCAGATTAACACAGTCGAGAACAATTTCTTCCTCTTATGTTATGACATCTTGCTATTTGTTAAATACTTTAGGACAAAACTGTAGCCCATGGAGAACTACTACATCCCTCTATTTTTTTAGTTTGGTATCTCGTTTAGTTTACTGGGATGGCATTTGTACTGGCGTCTAATTTTGATGGACTTACTTGAACATCTTTTCTTTTGTTAGTATTCATAATACATGGTTCACTGTCCCTGGAACTGACACGTCCTCTGACTGTTTTCTTGGTATTGGAGCTCTCCTATTCTTTTACATAATTCGTACTGAGCTATCAGTTAATCAATATCCCTTCATGTCTGATCAATCAACTTCCCTGCGCCTGATATGGATTTTATTTATCTTCAAACTGCTTGCAAATACTCTAGTGCATTATCTTGTTGTCTGGGGCAACTTTGATGGGGGCCGGGGGTCTACTTCTAGTTATACTTTTCATGTTAGCTATTCAGCATAGCAATGTGGTTTCCCATGTTGTGCATGGTTGAAAAAAGTGAAGCTATCTAATTATTACCACAAAAAAGAAAAAGAAAAAAACACTGTTCTGTGGTAAAGGAAATAGTTAGAATGCCTGAAAAGAAATTGACTTTAAAGCAATTTAATGATTTTGTTTGCTAGTTGTTTCTGAGGTTCAAACAGAGCCTAATAATTGCAAGGTGGAATTTTTTGTTCTGTGGATTTGTTGTGAGCCCTTGAAATATCTCTCCATGTCAGAAACTGAAATCTGTTCTAGCGTTTTCTGCTTCCAGAAGTTTCTCTACTTTTTGTGTACTCCTACAGCTTCATTCTTGAACGAGGAAGTTGATTTTAGTGCATGAAAAGACTATTATTTCAAAAATTGTGCATGGTCTTTTGGTAGGGGATGGGCAAGAGAGTACTTTCAGAATATGCCATGATATGCCTTCTATTTTTAGACATTTTCATATATTCTTTTTCTTGTGGTACATTCCGGAATTTCATCATCTGGTTCAAACTTTTCAACCATTAAACAAAGCAAGTGTCTGTTGTCATAACTCTTTATTTATTTTATTGGCAAGTTACATGTGGTAGGTCTTGAAACGATGAACTTACCATCCACCTTGTTCTTCAAGGTGAGTAAGTGTCATTTTAGCTAGAGTTCATCGATGCCTCTTGGTGTGACTTTACTCTTCTGTCATCATATACTTCTCTTCTTCTTTTTTTCTTTGAAACAATCATATACTTCTCTCGGTTATGTAAAGACGTACCTGAATTACTTTTTTCATGTCTTGATTCACAAAGAAGCTCTGAAATTACCTTTTTCATGTTACTTATCGAATCAGTCGTTCTTTTTGTCACAACAGTCTATAATACCATTAAGTTGTATCTCAATGCAGGTAAACGCAGCTGGAGACCTCTGTGCTATTTGCCAGGAGAAGATGCATGCTCCAATACTGTTGCGCTGTAAACACATCTTTTGTGAGGACTGTGTATCAGAATGGTCAGTTTGACACATTCTGTTTCTCACTTTTTTTTTTTTTATTCAAATAAATGTTGTTCTTGTCATTGTTTTTAATGAGGGTTGTTTCTTGCATACCCATTTTTTTGGATTATCAAATGAACTTGTGAATTTTAGATTACCACTCATAGTTATAGCTTCTATATAGGGCTATATAGTGCTAAGTAGAAAGAGGAAAGAAAGCTATGTACTTTTCTAGCTAATGTTAATTTGGTTTGTAGTGCCCCCACAGCATTTTTATATTAGCCAGTGATTGGTAGGGGAAGCTAAGTGTCTTTTAGCTTTTTTATTTATTTTCACTCTTGTGAAATAAAGCGCAAATTATATGAAAGCTTCCCTTAGATGCTTCTAAATATTCAGTTTAGAGAAGAGAATGTGAGAGCAATAGAATGGGAATTGCGTGCAATTAGAGCTACACAATTTTACTTTTAGTTGAATTTATGATTTACTCTGGGTGGAAACCCTTTATAACTGGTACCTTGTTTTGTTTTTATGGTTTTGGAATATTAATCAAGATTATCCTACATTGTGGAATATGATTATTAGGGAAAGAAAAATAAAAATGAATGTAATCATTGCTCTGTTCTTGAGGTAAAGTAGTTAAGGTGCTTTTTTTTAAGTTAACACTCTTATCTTTAGGATTTATTTGAGCATACTCTGGGTGTTATCTGTTAAATTCTTTAAAAGAAGAGGGTCTTTTGACAACATCACGCTTTTGTTTTTTAATCCAACAATGATGTGTTTTTGCCTAGTGACCAGAAGCATTGGTTTAATTGAATTTCCGTTGTGATGTCTTAAGTGGTTCCTATCATTGATTTGTCTTTTGACAATGAACACTTATTTGTCAGGTTTGAGAGAGAAAGGACTTGCCCACTATGCAGGGCGCTGATTAAACCTGCGGATCTGCGAACATTTGGGGATGGATCAACAAGTCTGTTTTTCCAGTTGTTCTGAATTCCAAGTTGTCTGTTCCGCGGCATATTTTGGGAGGCTTTCTCTCAGAAGTTTAGTCTTGTTTCTTGCGTAGTTAAATGGTGAATGTATTTTGGTTTCCTTATCCCATCATTGGGTTGGTAGAAAGTCAGATGGAAGAAAACTTTCCAAGATTGCGGATTCTATACATACGAGAAGATTTACTAACTACACTTGTATACATACGCTACAACCAGTGATGGGATATGTTATTATCCTTTATAAAAAAATGTTCATCTCTCTCTCTCTCTCTCTAGTATATAGCGTTCTTCTTTGTGAGCTGAAATGGCCGTGTATTTGGACAGTAGTATTAGTATGTTTCTTGTGCACGAGAGGTGTGGAAACAACAATTCATGTGTTATTGGCGTGCTTATTACACAAATGATGAATTCACGTGTAATGAATTTGTTTAAACAAACTAAGTAATTATGATTAGCGCCCTTGGTCCTCAGCAGTGAGGATGTTGCATGATTTGAGCTCCCAACTCTCACTCTTTTTCTTTTTTAAGTTAGTCTGCATAGTCCCTTGAAATAAAAGTCAAAACACTACTGATGATTGTCTGGGGAAATGAATCTATAGTGATCTAAAGCATCTCCAGCAGAATTTGTAAACTAGCTATCTAATTAAATTTTGCTATTTTCATTTTTTTTCTTGTTCAAATAGAGCTTGTAAAGTAGAGGTTTTTCTTATTATTGCAACAATGAACTTTCAAATATGAAAGTTCACTGTAGCACCCTGTAAGATTTGTTTATTATTATTTTTTTTCTCTTCTTTCTTATGAGAAAGATGAGAAAAAAAAAAGAAAAAGTTAAAAAATAATATTTAATTAAAATATATTGTTAAAATAGATGTTCTGCTAAAGTGTGTAGTGAAAAAGTAGTAGTTAAACTAGTGAGTTACACTTTTTAAGTAGCTAAACTGACAACCATTACTAGAGATGCTTTGTGTCGGAAAATAGTGCGTGGCTGCTGCTCCCTGTCACAGAGGGTTGTGGTTCTACTTGCATGACTCTGGCTGTTAAACATTCTTGTCATGTGCCACTAGTTAAAATGCTTTTCTCTTGGGAGGTCCCGCCAGGGGGCGGGGGGACCTCAGCCTCTTGACGTCGCTACCTTTACAGTCGTTCGTCCTTTTCATTCTCATTACAATTGGCATTAATTGGCATCATTACATGCTAGTTTTCATTTATTTATAATATTACCTTGAGCAATAACGAGTAACGAGAATGGGGAAGGGACGAGTAAAAGAAACTAAACACAAACTTAGGATTGGGCATCCAACAATTAGTCCCGGCTAGTTTTCTTATATTAATAAACCAATGTTACTTTTTATATTGATTGATGTGACATTTTTTAATTCCTTTTTTTTTTTTTTGGTCAAACACTTAAAACATGCCACTAAACAAGTATAATATAAGTGTGATAAATAAGTGTAAAGCTTATAATTAAATTTAAAACTGCTGTTTCCTTTCCTTCTATTGTTCAGAGCCAAACCAACTAGTTATTGTGTGCTAACAAGATTAGTTGCTACTTCAGCTCGATCACAGCAGCGCCACGACAATCACATTGAGACCGTCTGGCGCCAACAACGCATCATTGTCCTTGAGCAGCGAGCACATTCATTCCTGTCCACTAACACTTTTACCTGCAGGTTTATGACATGTATAGCAGCACAGACAATGCACATATGATGAAAACTATGACTGGGAATTGCACGGATTCATGGGTGGTCTCCACGGACCACAGAGCCACTGTCTCGGATGCAGCTGGCAGATGGCTACTGCTAAAGAAGCAACACATTCAACAAATCTTTTATAACCCATATATCATATATGCGTGGCACTCTTATTCTCGATCGGAGCTTGTTAAATATTTGTGTGTATGTTTATAATTAAAGTCATCTCTTTCGTATCATCAGTGTTTATTGCCGTATAATATGACTTCTAATGCTTGCAATTTTTCACTTGCATGCAAAATCATCTACTTTTTTAGCCTATAAAATCTGGATTGATTGTCTATACGTACTAATCCAGCCATAGTTACCCAAAACAAAAATCTAAGCCTTGACAATCATTTGTCGTAGAACATATGAGATTGTTACCTTACGGGATGGAAGTTGGAAGGCATAATAAAGAGAATAACTCTGGGGGCAAAATTAAAAAAAATAATAATAATATCTGTGGGTGGGGGCAAAAGTCAATTTTTAAAGGTTTATTACTTTATTTTATAAAAAATACATATATATTTTTAAAAGAAAATTATTTTTTTGGGACCACCTGAGCCCTCCCAAAGCATAAGGTGGTTCCGCCCCTACTTCCAACTCATTTATAATACTTATTTTATATCGGATGACTTACTTAAACACGTTATGTCAATTAGTATGAAAAATAAAATAAGGAAGAGATGTCAATGATATCATTTAATCACAACTTTGAAAGAATTTCAATGTAATTATTATTTGTTACTTACATCCCAATTAGTCCGAACACAGACAAAGATTGGAATTGATATCTCCTTTTCCAAATCATATGATGATGATGATGAACGATTAAGCCTTCTCTGTGAAATTCAAACAAATTTTGTATAAAAAAGCGTTAACCTTATATTATTATATACATGGGCCAACAAGGGTAAAAATAAAAGGAGAATATTCCATGATAAAATATTCCCCTAAACTTGTGTCCAAAACGATGTGAAAATCATATGTATTTTGAACTGATTTCATTAAAAATAGTTTGACGAGATTAACGTGGGGCGATCCAAAATTGTGGAACACTATTTATCCATTTCATATAACCTATAAATTTTACTATAAAGTTATTTATAACTGATGTAACCATTTATATATTTGGGTCTACTACATACAGTACATATATATATCTAAATTATCCAAAGTAATAAAGTGAAATACCGAGCTTGAGTCCTTAACTATGGCTCTCTTTTAAATAAAGAGAAATATATATATATATATTTTTCTAATCAACATAAGAAAAGAGGTTACAAATAAGGATCTTTTTCACTTTTGAAGCGTAAAGAACATAAAATGAGAGATTGAAAATGCTTATAAACACTTCGTTCAAAGCGTTTATAAGCATATAACCTATTTATCCATTTCATATAAACTATAAATTTTACTATAAAGTTATTTATAACTTATGTAACCATTTATATATTTGGGTATACTATACATTATTTTGTAAAAAAAAATTTTAAAAAAAATATTATTGTAAAAATTGTAGTATGTACGTATATCTAAAGTAATAAAGTAAAATACCGAGCTTGAATCCTTAATTATGGCCCTCTTTTAAATAAAGAGAAATATATATATATTCTAATCAACATAAAAATAAATAAATAAATAAAAAGGTTACAAATAGGAATTTTTTTACTCTTCAAGTGTAAAGAAAATAAAATGAGACACTGATTAAAAATGCTTCTACATANCAACACTGGTTGTATTGAAAGAAATCTGATATGGTTCTGGAAGATTCTGATCTGCTGTAGCTTGAGTATCACGATTGTGAGCTGGAGGATTACCAGAATCAACGGCTATATTTTCTCTAACAGCCCCCCGCAAGCTAATGGGGGATGGAATCATCATTAGCTTGACCCGAAGAGAAAGAAAGCGAGCTGAGCCAAGGCCTTTAGTAAACACATCAGCAATTTGGTCATCAGTGGAGATAAACTTGATGATAACATCCTGATTAAGAACCTTTTCACGTATAAAATGATAGTCCACTTCAATATGCTTTGTGCGGGCGTGGTAGACTGGATTAGTGGCCAAGGCAAGTGCACTGATGTTGTCACACCAGATAGTAGGGGCAGTAGATAAGGTCACATGAACATCTTTAAATAACATTCGCAGCCAAAACATTTCAGCAGTGGTGATGGCAAGAGCTCTATACTCAGCTTCAGTGCTACTTCGAGAGACAATAGGCTGCTTTTTAGCACTCCATGAAATCAAGTTATGGCCTAGGAAGACAGCAAAACCAGTGGTGGAGCGTCGATCATCTGGATCCCCTGCCCAATCACTGTCACAATAGGCTGCGAGCTGAAGGGGACCTTTTTGATA
Source organism: Carpinus fangiana (assembly GCA_006937295.1). Taxonomy (NCBI): domain Eukaryota; kingdom Viridiplantae; phylum Streptophyta; class Magnoliopsida; order Fagales; family Betulaceae; genus Carpinus; species Carpinus fangiana. The sequence continues at coordinate 13,928,386 of CM017321.1, read as the reverse complement.
GAATAATCCATGATCAACTGAGGATTTGAGATAGCGTAGCACACGTTTGGCAGCAGACCAGTGCACAGAGGTGGGAGCATGCATATTCTGACACAGTTGATTGACTGAGAAGGAAATTTCAGGTCGAGTGAGTGTACAGTATTGAAGGGCTCCAACCACTTGTCTATATTCTGTTGGATCGGGCAAAAGAACACCATCCAGTTTAGAGAGTTTCATTCCAGAAGGGGAAGGAGACTTGGCTGGTTTAGCATCTTGCATATGTGTTCGATGCAGAAGATTGTAGATATACTTGGCTTGACAGAGATGGAGTCCAGTAGGTGTCCGAGAAGCTTGAATTCCAAGGAAGAAATGGAGGGGTCCAAGGTCTTTGAGAGGGAACTCACGCTGTAATTCAGTAATCAAAGAGTTGATGATGGAAGGATTGGATCCTGTGATGATGATATCATCAACATAAATGAGAATGAAAGTGTGAGTAGCACCTGAATGCAAGATAAATAAAGATGAATCCACAAGTGAGGCAAGAAACCCAATGTCCAATAAAAATGAGGAGAGGCGATTGAACCAAGCTCGTGGGGCTTGTTTCAACCCATAGAGAGCTTTGTTTAATCTGCACACAAAATGAGGATTATGTTTGTCAACAAAGCCCTTTGGTTGATGCATGAAAACTTCTTCAGCAATGGACCCATGGAGGAATGCATTGGAGACATCAAGTTGACGAATGCTCCAGTCAAATTGGACAGCTAGAGAGAGGATGACACGAATGGTGGAGGCTTTGATGACAGGGCTGAAGGTTTCTGTATAGTCTATGCCACATTGTTGTTCATAGCCTTTAGCCACTAATCTGGCCTTGAATCTTTCCACTAAACCATCTGGTCTCTGCTTAATTCGATAGACCCATTTGTTACTTATAATATTCTGATGAGGAGGAGGAGGACATAGAGTCCAAGTGCCATTGGTTATTAATGCTTGGTATTCTTCAGTCATAGCCTGCTGCCACCGAGGGTCACGGATTGCCTTACTAAAACAAGTTGGTTCAGTTTCCTGAATGATTGTGTGATAAAGGTGAAAGTCTGGAAATCTTGTAGGCTTGAAGGTTCCTGTCCGAGACCTTGTTGTCATGGGATGTACATTAGGTGCAGCTTGAGGTGGAGAGGAGTTTGGTTGGCTGGCAGAATGGCTATTAGGAGAGGTAATAGGCTGAGGTTGGTCAGCAAAGAGGTCACTGGCATCTTGGGAATTATGAGTGGATAAAAGAGGGGTTTCGAGGATATTAGGAGGTTGAGAGACACGGTGAATAGGGCTAGGAGTTTCAGCATCTGCAGAAGTGATAGGTTCAGTAGATAAATTTTGAGAGGAATCAGGAGAAAGGAAACTTACTTGATGTATGAAGGGCTGATCACCTGAGGCATTGACCTTGGAAGGCAGCTGAATTGGAACTTTATCTTTTGCAGGAAAAGTGTACTCATCAAAAACCACATGTCTTGACAAGTAGACCTTGTTAGTGATGGGATCAAGGCATTTATATCCAGCATAACAGTATCCAAGGAATATGCAAGGTTTGGTTCGAAATTCAAGTTTATGAAGACCAAAGGGACGTAGCAAAGGGTAACATTTGCAGCCAAACACCTTCAATTGTTGGTAATTTGGTTCTTTTTGATGGAGTTTGAAGAAAGGGTTAACATTGTCCAAGATTGGTGTCGGTAGCCGATTGATCAAGTAAACACTGGTCAGAAAAGCATCAACCCAGTACTTATTTGAGAGATGGGAGTGAGCCAAGAGAGTTAGGCCTGTTTCTAGGATATGACGCAATTTTCTTTCGGCAAGACCATTTTGCTGTGATGTATATGGACAAGACTTACGATGGATGATTCCATTTTTGGTGAGGAAAGATTGGAAGAATGAAGAGGTGTATTCACCACCTCCATCAGATTGGATTTGCTTGATTGTGGAAGAGAATTGTTTTTCCACAAGGAGTTTGAATTTAACAAAGCACTCATATACTTCTGATTTTGTCTTAAGTGGATATAGCCATGTGTATCTTGTGTTATCATCTATAAAAACAACATAGTATTTATATCCACTTATTGAAGTGATTGGTGAGGTCCAAATGTCGGTGTGAATTAGATGCAATGGAGTTGATGTATGACGATTGGATGCAGAAAATGGTTGCTTTTTACTCTTTCCAAGTTGACAGGAATCACAAAGAGTAATTTTATTAGAATCACAAGCTGAATTTAGAACAGGAAGTTTAAATGACTTAACAAGTCTTGAAACAACATCACTTGAGGGATGGCCTAACCTATAGTGCCAAATCAAAGAGGAGGTCTTTATTCCTAACAAGGCTACTAGTGCACATCTGGCCTTGAATGAGCTCCTTTGAAACCGCATTGGATAGAGTCCATTTTCAGTCTTTCCTTCCAGGAGGGTTGCCTTGGTGAGCATGTCCTTCACAAAAAAGTGAGTGGCAGTTAGGATAAAAAAACAGTTATTATCAACACAAAAACGTTGGATGGAAATTAAGTTTGCAGATGCATTAGGGCAGTGAAGAATTTTGTTGAGATGAAATTTAGATTGAGGAGTATGTAAGAGAGCTGAACCAGCATTGTTTATAGTAAGGCCTGCTCCATTTCCCACTTCAACTGTGTCATTCCCTTCAAAGGGTTGTTGGATGGTCAGATTTTCCAGGTTGTTGGTGATGTGGGTGTTTGCACCACTATCAGCAAACCAGTCTTGATCCTCTATGACAGCATTAGTTTGAGCTGCCATGGCTGCTAGTTGCGGAGGAGGGTGCCTGCCTTGGTAGGAGAAGTCCATTCGGTGAAAACAATCCAAGGCTTGATGACTTGTTTTGCCACAGATTTGGCAAGGAGCTCTAGGAGGTTTGTTTACATTGGATATATCTCCAGAATTAGAGCTGGAGCCTCCAGTAGCATGGTGGTTAGAGCTTCCTCCAATATGGAAGTTTGGACTTCTAGTGTTGCTGAAATTGGGTGGTCCACTTCTCTGCTGAGAACCAGAGAATCCATTTGCAGAGAATCTGTAGTTCTGCCCACGTGGGAAAGACTTGAATTGTTGAGGCGTCTTCCCTTTTGTGTTGAAGTGATGCTGCCTGTTACTTGATCTTTGAGTGTACAAGGCAATTGTAGAGGAGTCAGAGACATTAGCATGCTGCTGGTTGAGCAGCATTTCATGATTTAGGAGTTCATTCTGAAAATCATCAAAACTCAAGGGATTCTCACGAGTTATGAAGATATATGATGTGATAAAAGAATTAAAGACATGATTAAGACCACCAATTATAAACGATATCAGATCTTCATCATCAATTGGGCGTCCAACAGCTGCAAGTTGGTCAGCCCAAATTTTTGCAGCTTGAAGATATTCATAGCAAGACAGTGAACCTTGTTTCAGGTTCTGAAGTTGTCTTTTGATGTGAGAGATCCTTGACCGAGATTGGGAAGCAAACCTGCTTGATAAGGCAGACCATACCTGCTTTGATGTATTCAGGCCGTAAACTGTGGCCAAGACGCTTTCAGATAGTGTAGCATTGATCCAGCTCAATAAAAACTGGTCCTTTTTGTTCCAGATTGTATATTCTGGATTGACAATGGACTGTCCTTCCTCGTCAGTCAGAACCTTTGGAGGACACGGGTCAGTTCCATCAGCAATGCCTAAGAGGTCATTGCTGCGCAGCACAGGCAATACTTGTGATTGCCACATTAGGTAGTTGTTGTTGTCTAGCTTGATTGAAATGAATTGAGTGAAGTTAGGAATGTAATGAGATGTGGTGGAAACTGTGGAGGAACTAGAAGGGTTTGAAAGGGCCATGAGGGATATTTGATTGGCGTGTGCCGAAGGCTCTGATACCATGAAAAGAAGAGAACAAAACTTGTATTTCACAACTTAAAAATTACAGAGCATGCACTTGGCATTATATACATGAAAATACATCATACAAAATACAGGGAAATAAAACCATAATTGCAAATTGATCTCATTACATTCTCTGTCAAGATATTTTCCTTGTATGTTCTCTGTCTTGGTTGACTGCTGCTTGAGTATCAAATCTTGGTTCAACTTGAGTGTCACGGCTGGTAGAGTATGGCAAGAGTTGCCTTATAGAGCTTGTGTCAACACTGGTTGTATTGAAAGAAATCTGATATGGTTCTGGAAGATTCTGATCTGCTGTAGCTTGAGTATCACGATTGTGAGCTGGAGGATTACCAGAATCAACGGCTATATTTTCTCTAACATATTCTAATCAACATAAAAATAAATAAATAAATAAAAAGGTTACAAATAGGAATTTTTTTACTCTTGAAGTGTAAAGAAAATAAAATGAGACACTGATTAAAAATGCTTCAACATAAAATAAGAAAGTGATTGAAAATACTTCTAAACGCGATCCATTTGACAGTATAGTGTTTATTGAAATTTGCGCATCGAAAAGACATAACAAATATTTTTGAAGTATTTATACTCCTTAACTTGGGACTCCTCGTAAGGTAAGTAGCAGTAGTACATTTGTTATTACACCCGAGATAGGGAGGAGGGAGACGTTGGTGGGTGTCGGTTGTCCTTGTCTCCCTATCCTCAAGGAAAGACTAAAGAGAGAGTTTAATGGTCAAAGTTAACCCATACATACGCACATACATACATAATACACCCACACACCAGTACTAAGCACCAGTATTATCCTCCGGTGAGCCAGTGTGAAAGTGAAAGTGTCACTGTTTTTGACAACCTCTTTTTTCTTGGCATCATCATCATCCGTTAGAAAATCTCCTGCTGACAGAAAAAGCAAAGCCCCTTCATCTCTGTTCCCCCACCCCCCCCTCTCACTCTCTGACTCTCTCTACTGTGTTGGATTCTTTGAGATCTTGAGTCGCTTTCCTGTCTCTGACTCTCATGGCGACAATGACTCATCAATCTCCCTTTGCATTAACCAAATTAAAGAAAAATCAACTCCCTCTCCCTCGCTCTTTCTTATTCTTCCTTACAAATACCTAGTCGTATTTTTCTTCATCAATGCGTCTTTTCTTTCATTCCTTCTTTTTCACAGAGCTGTGGAGTGTCATAAACATCATGATTTTTAGGGTTTTAACTACAGCATATCCATATCCATATCCCTTGAGGTGTAGGGTTTCAACGTACATGGAGGAGACACTCACCTTTACATGTGAATCTTAATTTGCAGCTAAGTTTAATCCTTATTCTTTCTAACATCTCTTATTATTACCATTTTCTTTTTCAATTGTGTTCTTAATATATATTTTTGCTTCCGGTGGTGAGGCTCTGTGAATCCTTGTCAATGTTTCCCGGATGTGGGGGTTTTTTTATTTTATTTTTTCTTTCTTTCCTTCCTTTGAATACATTATTTCTTTATTTATTGAATATTGCAAGGTCCCCGAATGCATTTAATTTCCTTACATGGCCTTGCTCATGTTCATAACAAATATCAATGCATTTGATCTGTTTTATATTTCGTCCTCTTTTTTTTGGGTAACTGATCCAGGTTGAACAGCTGGAAATGGGTTACAAACAATAACGCTCTCTATGGTTAATTACAGTCAATCTGTGTGTGTTTTTTTTTTCACTTTTTTTTGGCTGCGTGTTTGATCTCCTTTTTCTTCTTAAACTCTTCTGGAACTTAAAAGGGTTTCTGAGTTTTTTCTTTTCTTTTATTTTCTTTTGATTTTTAAACCATTAGGAGGTTGGTTGGAGGTTACTAGTATCTAGTATCTTCGCATGTTTGAATTATTAATGTGTTTGTTAAGGTGGAGAAAGGAAATTCTAAGCTCTGGTGTATGTCGATGTTTGTAATTTCTGTGCATAAGGCCATTCTAATCTAGGAATAATACAAAAATAAGATGTTGATCTTGTGTTTCTGTTTGAACTATTCTGATGTAATAAAGAACTTTAATTCGAAGAATTCATTTTTGTAGCAACACAAACCAGAAGCAATAAGTCAAAAAACTACATTCTATTACCAGTTTCTTAATTAATTAATTAGTAAATCGATCCCATTGATGATCACAATTCATAATCATAACAAAACATGTTGAAAATTATATATTTTGGTCCCTTGATTGCCCCATCGATCCTGTTCCTGCGCTTTCTACAAACCAGGATTGAAAAAACCTTCTCAAAATTTTGCTGTCTCCATTCTTTTATTTTCTGATCATTTTGTGTGTGGGTGCGTGGGGGTTTGTATTTGTGTTTGTAATAGGAAGTAGTAGTTATTGTTGTATTAATTGACATTTTTACATAGTAAACAAGTTAAAGAAATGTAATTTCGAAATAGTGCTTTGTTTTTTTTGACAGTACTGCTGCATGTGGCTGTGAGAGCTGCAGATGAGGAGAGGTGGGGTTTGTAAATAATTAAGGTATTGTATTGTACGTTTAGAGGGTTAGAGGGAAGGAGCTTCCTTCAGCCCACTCATGGATGGGAGTATGGGGTTGTTGAAGTAACTGCCGACTCATTCATTCAAGCACTCAGTAGAAAAAATGGTAGATTTGTGTTTTGCTACTGTGACTGCGTGAATGATGCGGGAGATATTTTGAATCCCTCCTTCTCTGTGCTTGGACTGAAGGGAGCTCCTTCCTTTTTCTCCATTTTGTTCAATTTTTCCTCTCCAATTGCCACATCGATCGATCACATGGCTTTCAAAGGATGATCAGCAGCATGTAAACACTACATATATTGACATGTCGGTTAACCTCTTGCGGATATTTTTGTTCACAGAAAACAATTTCACCTCATCAATCCAAAATGAATTCTCTGCATCAAATTTATATACAAGAATTTGCTTTTCTCTCTCTCTCTCTCTCTCTTTTCATGTGATAATGAATGAAGGTGGAGGGTCCGTTGAGTCTTCAAGAGGCTCTCCCTCTCCACCAATTTTACCTGACAAAGCGACGAGGAAAAGTAAAACTTGGTACTGGGTTTCTGCATTTCATTCACCCGCAGCTAATGAATGAAGGTGGAGGGCCCGTTGAGTCTTCAAGAGGCTCTCCCTCTCCACCAATTTTACCTGACAAAGCGACGAGGAAAAGTAAAACTTGGTACTGGGTTTCTGCATTTCATGCATGAAGGTTGCTGGCCCGTTGAGTCTTCAAGAGGCTCTCCCTCTCCACCACTTTTACCTAACAAAGCGACGAGGAAAAGTAAAACTTGGTACTGGGTTTCTGCATTTCATTGCACCAGCAGCTAATGAATGAAGGTGGAGGGCCCGTTGAGTCTTCAAAGAGGCTCTCCCTCTCTACCCATTTTACCTGACAAAGTATCGAGGAAAAGTAAAACTTGGTACTGGGTTTCTGCATTTCATGCACCCGCAGCTAGCATTTCGTCAACTCTCTCTCTCTTTCTATCTCAGATGAATGTGTATATATAGAGTACCAATACAAGTTCTGACTTCTGAGAGTTCACTCTCTCTTTTGCCATTTTATGCACTGTAAAAGGAAAGTTTGCGTATCCCGTGCTATAAAACCTTTTAAGCATATGGCAGGCTGTGGCTTTAAGTTCAAGCACTACCAGTACCTCGCTTGATTACGCCCTGCATTTTATGCACGCTAAAAGGAAAGTTTGCGTATCCCTCGCTATAAAACCTTTAAGCATATGGCAGGCTGTGGCTTTAAGTTTAAGCACCACCAGTACCTCGCTTGATTACGCCATGCTCATGCTAATGCTCACGCACCGACCCAGCTCCAAAGTTCGATATTTTTATAGTGACAGTACAGTGGTCATGGGAGTTAATGGGGAAGTACTCCAATGGCTGGCGTTTCCATTATTAAACACTAGGCTGCTTTTCTTTCATGAGATTAGGTATCTATCTAGTACAGCTAAATCTGGGCTTATTTTAAGGCCTCGCTTCTTTCTTTTTTGTGTTCATCGAGAGAGAAGGTACAGTTCCGGTTATTTCTTTATTTCATTTGGAAATTGTGCCAATTGGTCTTTGTGTACGTGTTTAAGATGCTTTTACCTAATTAAATTATCTTATCAGCACACAACTTTTGAAATCGGGCGGTGAGTAGTTAGTAATAACTAATAATATTGTTTATGTGTTTATGGGTCATGTGACATATCTATGCCAAATATAGCCTCGGCTAAGTTCCAGTTTGGGAAACAAGAGATTATCTGGGGGAGTTTTCCTTTGACAGATAGACGTGTTATATGACATGCACTGTGGATGTGGTCCAACTTTTTTGTCCTTCTTCTTCTTATTATTATTCCTTTCAAAATCATAAATAATAAATTATATTTTTGTTTCACAACTATAATTAATTAGTATTTTTTTATAACAAAAAAATTAAAAAATAATTTGAACTATATATTACATTAACATTGTGAAATAATTGTGAGATATATATATATATAGCATTGCTCTAAAAAGAATGAGACCAATGGCAGTTATTAATTAATTTATATGTAGTATATACTTGATTATGCTTCTCTTGATGCATGCCATTGATGTTTTATTTTCTTCTATTAATAATTAGAGTTTTCCAACGCCAAAGACATACACAGCTTTGTCTTGGTTTAGGATTTTGTAATTGTAACAGCAAAAATAAAAATATGTTATGGCCTTTCTCCACAACATGTGTAAATTAATTATTGAGAAAATAGGTGACTCCATTATTGTGTGCATCTATGTCTATAGAACAAGAGTACAATGTTGTTTCCAAGAAGTAGCTCAATTGACTAAGATCACGCCTAATGAAGCGGAGGTCACTAGTCCAAATCTTTATCTCTTTTGTGGAGACATGTAAAAAAAAAAGAAGGTACAATGTTGTGTCAGGGTGGAATTTGGTATTCTTTACCCTAAATTAATTCACAAAATGGCAATCATGAAATTTAATGGCCAACTCTATTCATATATAGTGTGGGGTGAGAATATTATATCTTCTTTAAGTGCCCACAAATGGGCCTAGCTTTTCTAAAAGAAAAAAAGAAAAGAAAAGAAAAAAGAAAAATGGGCATAAAATAACCGAAATGACTATGTAAGTTCACCCAAAATGAAGAGGGGGAGCTCCCCCTCATCCTCTTCTCCCCCCTAGAGCTAGCGTATTTACTTGATGTCCCTATTTCTTTGGGTGTTTTCTTCCTCTCTGCCCATTTTTTGATTTTAGGGTTTTTTTGAGGCCGATCTTCTACCCTTCTCCATCTGTCGCACTTGCTGTTGGGTCGGGTTTGGCTCCGATTCGTGTTGTCCCTGCTCGATCGACCGCCCGTCGCCTGGTCCACCTCAAAGCATGCTCCATCACCTTGCTACCCGGATCTGCCAGTGCCCATCACACCTTTTGCACTAGATCCGTCTCTCTAGGTGTGGTTTGATTTCGATTCTCTCTGGCTGCTTTTTTTTTATTTCGTTTCTGGTTGTTTTATTTCATTTCCTTTATGTCTGTTTTTTGGTGTGTATTTTGGTGTGTTGTTTTTGTTGCCTTGCCTATTTATCACACTTTATTGGTGATGCTCTTGGGGGATTCACTCAAACCCCCTCCCAGTTTGTTTTGTGTGCAATGCTGATCTCCTTCGCACCCACTCTGCCGTCCACCGTCCGTTGTTGAGTCTTTCCTCATGTCCCCCCGAGATGAGCTCCAACGCCACATTCTGCGTCGATTTTCGGCCAGCACGCGATCGGCTTCCTTCCGGCTACCGTCACCCGCTTAGTATGATTCTCCGGTTTTTATTATGTTTGTATTTATATTTTAGCTCCTTTATTTCCCTATGTGCTTTTATTTCCTATTTTTTTGATTGTAATAAGGCTCTATCCCCTCTCGATTTGCATGCGTGATACCCTCTGGGTTATTTACTGTGGTCCAGACCTTTGGGTTGTGGATGTGAATGTTATCCTGGCTTTCGGGTCAAGGAGGAAGAGTTTCGGTTGGAGGTTTGTCTACCCTCAATTTCGAGGAATAAACACTATCTATGCATTAGTTTAAATCTGTCTGGCACATATCTATTTTTTAATATGTAGATTAGTCATGGGTTAGTGGATTGGTTTTTGGTCTATAATGTAATACGTCATCTGTGACGCTTGTAACCTCGTAATTTTGGCTATGGTTGCTTATAAGAGCTTTATGCTCATGATTTCTAAAAAAAAATTAAAATTAAAATTAAAAAAAATGAAGGACTGTCTTTAAATATTTTCTATTTAATAATGAATAGCTTCCTTCAAGGACACAAATTTTCTCCAAACCAATCCGGATGAAATATTCTCTAATCCATTTAAATAGTGTCAAATATATATAAACATTTAAAAGATACATTAAATTCTTAACGTTATTAATAGCAGTTTACTAATTTAGACTAAATTTAATGTGCATTTTAAATGATTATAAACATTTGGGATAATCATTATTGAAAAGGATTTGATCCTAATTCATTGAATTTTAATCTATCAATGATTTTAA
>CM017321.1:13892291-13917873 GCA_006937295.1 Carpinus fangiana | reverse complement strand
GGGGAGAGAGAGCAGCGTTAATAATGGATGGTTTGGGGAGAATTTTGGGAGAGAGAAGCACGCTGGAGAGAAGCACGCTGAAGAGAAGCACGGGTGAGTTTTATTTCCTTTGTACTTTTTTTTTTTTTTTTTATTAAAACAGCTTAACCTCAGTTTGTTAACCACAGCCACGTAATACAATGCGGATTTTGGGCGGAAATTTTGACTCTCCGTAGCATTACTCCTGGCGATATCAATGTTGCCGCCGGAGAGAAGACAAAGGTGAGGGAGAGAAAGATCATGGAGAAGTGGGGGAGAAAAGTGATGGGTATGTCTTATACGGTGTTTTGGTCTTATTTTAGGGAGGTATAATAGATGAGGTGACAACATTTGAATGGAAGGCAGAAAATATGGGTTTTTTGCCTTCAATGTATGGCAGCACCTCCCATTAACGTTAGAGAATAACTTAAGTTCGGACGTTGGGAAAGTTTTTTGCCAACCTCTCACAGGTTGACACCTCATATAAAGGCAAAACAATGCACACAAAAAATTAAACCGTGCTGTAGTGGATTCTCACGCCTATTTCTTCTTCTTCCTTCCAGTTCTTCCTCCCGACTTCTTCTTCTTCCTTCCATTTCTTCTTCTCTCTCATTTCATCCTTTCTGCCGACAGAGAATGTGGGTCTGGCCGTGGGTCAGTCTCTCCGGGTCACCCTCTAAGGGTTAATCTTTCCCTTCTAGGTTTTAGATTTAATCCAAAAATGATTTTTGTGGCATTATGAATGATTTTTGTGGCATCATGATCTATTTTTGTGGCATTAGAAACGATTTTTGTGGCATTAGGAACGACTTTTGTGGCATTAGAAACGATTTTTGGGCATTAAAATGGGTTTATAGGCTGGGTTTTGTGGGTTTTTCGGCGGGTCAGGTTGGTATTCCGGCGGTTGCAACGGGCTGGGGTGCTGTGGACGGTTGCTGCAGGCTGGGTGCTTTGGGTCACGGCCGTGACCCGCGTGGGTCAGGCCACGACCTAGCCGGAGATGGTAACAATCGCCGGAGAAGGTGACAGAAATGGCGAGAGAGAAAGGAGACGTTGGGATGTTTTGATCTCATTTGAAGTTTTTGCATTTTTCTTTAAATGCTTAGGTGTCAACTCGTGGATGGATGGCAAAAAACTACTCCTTTACGCCGTGATCGGATAGCAGCTGCACTCTTAACGTTAATGAATTTTAATATTTATTTGTTTTGCTTTTTGTAATCCTAAATTATATATATAATTAGAGTTTTTGACTTGTTTATATAAGAGGGAGATTGATGATTTAAATTAATGACTTCTGTTTTATGAGATATAGTTTTAATCGATTGAGTTACTTTTTGAAAACATATATAATTAGAGTTAATCTTTGAAGATGTTCTGTTTTTTTACCATAAACAAATTTAGAAATGGCTACATTTATATGCTTTGTAATATAGTTAAAATTGATTATTGACTAAGAGTATTTACCGGATGAAAAGATTTTAATGAAAGCATACTAAAATAACTGTATCAAATTTCAAACGTGAGGTTCTTCGTGATTAAACTCGATTGACTTGTGGAATATCCCATCACATGCGCTCACGCCTTTTTTAGACGTCTGACTTTACACACAATGCACACACAGTAGTGAACTCAGGTACGTAGGCTGGTAACTCAGGCTGAAAATGCAGAGGTAGCGTGTCCTTGTAACTCGTGACCGCACATGCAACTTTTGATTTTGTGCAGCTGCTTGAAACAATCACCCACCCAGATCCTTCCTTCTTCCTTTCGAGCAGTGATATTCTTACGACATGCGCGATTCTACAGTAATCACGAAGGTGACGTGACATGTGCTACGTCTTATATTTCTGCTTTTCTTTTGGAAAATGTTAGAATGCAATAAAACTTTCATATTTGGCCTCTAAAATCCCAAGCGGTAAGACTCAATCCTAATTATGTGAACCATGGTTATTGACTTTAAAAAAATAAATAAATAAAAGAAAAATCTGAAGCGTTTATTTTTTCCACCCAAAATCTGTTACTCCTCCCCCTTCTTCTTCTTACGCTTCTCCCTCCCCCAACAGGGGCATCACCCTCTGCCTCCGCCACCTTCAACCACTGCTGCCACCTAACGCACCGGCGACGCCCAACCACAGCAATCCGGAGACGCACCCAGCCACCAGCGGCGACGCCCAAGCCCACGCACTGCAATAGATTGGAGACGAGCACACTTTGCACCGGAGACGCCACACACCACGACGACAGATCTACGACTCCGGCGACGCCCACCAACCACCATCTCTCTCGCCCACCCCACGCCTTTGGCTTCCGGCAAGGCCCACGCCCACCCATCGACGACGCACCATCCAACCAGAAAGATTTTTTATTTTTTATTTTTTATTTTTTTTTTTATATATTTGGCATTTCTAACAAATTTGCATTATTTTTTTGTCTCTGAGTTTTTTCGATGCTTCTTTGAAATTGAGGATGGGAAATTGGTCTAGAGTGAGAGCTTGTTTTGTATTCGTAGGTAATATGTTTGTTAAAATGCCTGAGTGAGATATAGTTTTGTTTTAGTCATATATATTTTCTTTTAATTCTATTGTTTGAATTAATTTTACTTTTCTCTTGTTAATATTCGAAGTGATGCTTTTCAACATCTTTATCTAAAGCTTTCTCCATTGCTTGCTTTTAGAGGAAAGATAAGAGGTGGGGATGGTTCTGCATTTTTTATGATGCCAGAGTTCAATTGATATGGCTGCCAGTTTACGTGGAGGATCTGTCATATCTGGCCCATCTCACTTTTGCTTTTCCTAATATAATGAGGAAGAGTGGCTTAATCATCTCATGTTTACACTTCAAGTGATGCGTCCAATGAGGTGAGATTGACTGTAAGCCCTTACTTCTCTTACACATTTTACAGCGGAAGGAATTTGCCTAGGACGCCATGGCGACAGTGCTGAAGTCAATTGATTATAAGCAATTTATCGACGTTTTTCTCTATGACCTATGAGAAAAGTAAAGTAGGGCTAGTGAACCTTAAGAAGTGTTCAAGCTATCCATCTGCTAGATTACCACAAATGGCAGCAGTGGTCATAGCTCGAAGCTGGATGGGGCAACTCAACTATAATGGCACAGGGCCCTCTGATGACATTGCCAAGCCCAGGCTGCAAGTTCTTTGTATTTATTCATGCTATTCTTCCACAATTATTTAAGACCATTTATTGTAGACACCATACTTCTCTATAAATAAAGTTTTATGTAAGTTACACTATTATGAAGAGCTAAGTATAAAATTCCTCTCAACTCATTAAGGAAATAAAAAAGAAGACTCAAGTGAACCCAGAATAACCAGAGAGGATAGGCCATGATAACGCAGATTTCACATCCCAGAAGCTCCAACCCTATCACGAGGTATGAGGCGTAGTTCAGAACCATGTTTGAGGAAGACATTGCCTGCAAAGCAAGACACATTTTTTTAAAGAAATTAATGGGTCTAAATTGTTTTGAAGATTGCATACTTATTTACCTATTTTGTTTCCTTAGATTCTCAATTCTCGTGTCTTATGGGAAATAAATGGGTGTTATATTGACTCCTAAAGCGAAATTAATTTGTAAATGGTGTTATATTGACTCCAAATTTGGCTTCCTTTATTTTACATTTTTTTTTTTTTTCTGGAATTAGCTTACTGGTATTACATCCAATGGAGAGTTGAGTTCCACATATTTGCAATGTCTTGGACTTGAAGATTGTTTTTGTTAATGGGGGCATTTGCTAATTGGTGAATCCGTTTGTTAATGAAAGTGCAATTTTAACTGCTACTCGCAAATTGTCAATTGAGATTAAGTTACTACTTGTGGACATGTAATGCTACTTGTGGACATCTCAATTTTAAAATTCAAAATATTTATCTGCTCACTGGTCAAAACATAAAAAATAGTTACAATGAATCAATGACCAAATACTTGTAGTCTTGTACATATCTTAATTCAAACATGCATTTACACTTCGAAAAAACTCTCACAAGATTGGGTTTTGCTCAACTACAAACAAAACGATGGTCAGTAATGAGCAATCGGCATGAAATTTTACATTTCTCCTTGAACGATATAACAGGTCTTTAAAGTACATTTTTTTCTTTTTCTTGAATCTAGTGGCATGGGATAGAACATTGGTACATCCAACACAAGAAAGATGCTCGTGACAAATGCAACCCTAAAAGAGTTAAAGATGGAATACCTGAGAATATTAACAAGAGAAAAGTAAAATTAATTCAAATAATAGAATTTACAAAAAAATATATATGACCAAAACAAAACCATATCTCACTCAGGCATTTTAACAAACATATTACCTACGAATACAAAACAAGCTCTCACTCTAGACCCATTTCCCATCCTCAATTTCAAAGAAGCATAGAAAAAACTCAGGGACAAAAAAATAATGCAAATCTGTTAGAAATACCAAATATATATATAAATAAATAAACTCTTTCTGATTGGATGGTGGGTCGTCGATGGGTGGGCGTGGGCCTCGCTGGAAGCCAAAGGCGTGGGGTGGGCGAGAGAGATGGTGGTTGGTGGGCGTCGCCAGAGTCGTAGATCTGTCGTCGTGGTGTGGGGCGTCTCTAGTGCAAAGTGTGGTCATCTCCAATCTATTGCAGTGCGTGGGCTTGGGCGTCGCCGCCGATGGCTGGGTGTGTCCCCGGATTGCCGTGGGTGGGCATCGCCGGTGCGTTCGGTGGCAGCAATGGTTGAAGGTGGCGGAGGTAGAGGGTGCTGGCCCTGTTGGGGGAGGGAGAAGCGTAGGAAGAAGAAGAAGAAGAAGAGGGAGGAGGAAAAGATTTTGGGGGGAAAAAATAAACGCTTCAGATTTTTCTTTTAATTCTTCAGATTTTTCTTTTATTTATTTATTTTTTTAAAGTCAATAACCATGGTTCACATAATCAGGATTTAGTCTTGCCACCTAAGATTTTATGGGCCAAATAGGGAGTTTTATTGCATTCTAGCTTTTTTTTTTTTTTTTTAAAAAAAAGACACAAATCAAAACGAGTAGAGAAACCTATACTCGTTCATTTCCCCCCAAACCCGTTCTTCCCTCCACCGACACTGGCGCCGTGATCCTCCACCGAAACCGGCGGCGTGATCTCCTCTCCCCACCATTACTGCCGCCGAAAAACCTTTCCTTTCCCCTTTTTTCTTCCCCAACCCCATTTTCTCCCTCCACGGGCACCGTGCGTCCTCTCCTCTCCCCACCGTCACCGCCGCCGATGACCACCTCCACTTTCTTCCATCATCTCCGGCCGGAACCCATTCCTCCACGAGAGGCAACCCGTCCCCCCACAAACCCTCATTTTTCTGAAACCCAAAATGAGAGGCAGCTCTTCCCCCACCGTCACTGCCGCCGACGAGCCCAAAACCACTCCCCCTGTAGGCGACATAGTTCGACGCGCATACTTCAGATCTAAGTAAAAAGGTTTTGGGTTCTCTCTGTTCTCCTAAGCTCTTAATGTTGCAGTTAAATCTGTCTACTTTGTTCGTTTCGATTGATCAAGAAAAGAATGAAAAGAGAAACCCTAAGGCTTTGTTTGGTTTCCAAGAAACCACAAGCTGGGAATCTTTAGAGTTTCTATTCGGTAAAAACTGCTTAAGATTCCTCTGTAATTCTCTCTCTCCCCCTCGTTCTCTCATTTGAAACCTTAGGGTTTCGTTTAGGTGGCTAGAATTCATAGGAAAAGAAAACGAAAGTTTCGATCTTTGGTTCTGTTTTTAGGTTTTTATTTTCAAATATGAAAATGTTAGTAAATAGTTTCATCATGCTGGGTTGACTAGAGGTTTTGTTTTCTTCGTCCCCCCACCCCCTCCCCCCCCCCCAAAAAAAAAGAAAAGAAAAAGAAAGAAAATTCGGAGAATTAAACTCTTTTCTTAGCAGCCAAGAAGGGAATCTAGGTGTCTTCTGTCTTGGCATGTGATATGAGAGGAGGTTCTGCGATCTGAAGAATTCATATCGACTGTTATTACATTATAAAAGAAATTTTATTTATTTTTTGATAAATTTTATTTATTTATGTAAGTTACCTTATTCATAATGGGTTTAGAAATTTCATTTAGCAAGTGAAAATGTGTATTTTTAGATATTTGTCTCATATGGTTGTTAGGTAGCATCATGAGGAGGTATAGTCCACCATACTGTAGTCCTCCTAGGAGAGGATATGGCGGTCGAGGGAGAAGCCCTCCTAGAAGGGGATACGGTGGTGGCGGTTATGGTAGACGCAATGAGCAGAATCACGGAAGCCTTTTGGTTCGTAACATTCCTCTGAATTGCAGGTAGTGTTTTCTTTTACCATGGTTGTCTTTTGGTTTGTGTTTCAGTGTAGCCATAGGTGGGTTATTGTTTATAGTTGTTTTGGCGGTTGAGGATTCTGCCTTTGATGTTGTTGATTTGTCAAAACAAGTTGGTTAATTTAGATCTCTATGTCTGTTTGCAGGCCAGAAGAACTTCGAGTTCCATTCGAGAGATTCGGAGTAGTAAGGGATGTGTATATTCCCAAGGACTATTACACAGGGTGAGTTTTTACTAGTAGAGATTTGCAGATGTATTATGTGTTACATTCCTGCCAACTAGCTTGCTAGATAAGACGGTGATGTAATGGTGGAAATAAGCTGGGTTTTGCGCACTGCCCACTTGGACTTGGAACAAGCTTTAGCTTCAATAGAGCATAATTAGCAATTTCCAAGCATAGTTCATCTATACGCTGCCAAGTTTGCTAGCTTGATTGAGCTTGTTGTTTCAAACTATTGGGATATTAGATTCTGTATCCAACACCTTAACTTTACAATGTAGGTCATTTATAATTATAACATGTTGCTGAAGCTTTTCTTTGCTTTACATCGCCGCTCAACTTAAAATTTTATTATTCTAAAGGGGCTATTGTAACTGCTGAACAACTACTTTAATTGTTGATTTTCCTAATTGAACCAAGCCAAGGCTTGCGTCTCAAAGTTGATGTTGAATAATTTGCTTGAAAGGAAGCATGAATTTGCTAAAGTTTAGTTCTTTTGATGTCGATGGCAATTAGGTGTTTGTATTTCGTGTTGCTAGTCTTTGCAAGCAAAATTCATAGGATTGATAAATATGGATTTGGATTACTTATTGTTTGAGACTCCACTTTACTATTTTTTTTTTGGCATCTTTAGTTAAGGTATACAAGTAGGGGATGCAAAATTTGTCTATTGAGTTGCATTCTAAACTATTTATGAAGGTATTTATTGTTCCTTTTCATAGTGAATTAAAATCTGAACTGGTTTGTCAGGGGGTATGTTGGTTTGAACTTTGAAGTTAAAACAAGCCCAAGCCCCACTTTTGATGAAGACCTACTGTTTATCATTGCCTAACTTGTTGGTCCCCAAGAGTGTTAGAGTAATCCTCAAATGAAGGAAATTATATAATTTCACAATCAATAGAAGTTTGATGAGGAAGAAGATATATGGTCTTGACCAATTGAAGACTACCTGAAGGGATTTTTAAGTTTGTGGGAACGTTGATTTCAAGCGCATCGAAGCGTATGTTTATGTTCAAGGCTTGGCCCGCAAATCCTGTATCTAAACAGTTTAGGGAAAGGACTTGATGTCTATGGCTCCAACCACACTTTTTTGCCTATTAACTTTTTGTGGTCTTGAAGTTTGAATGTATCAGTGATGAACTGCAGCCACATTGACGCTGTCTTTCTTTAAAACCTTATGCCATATGGCTACTTTTCTGTCTGTTTGCTATCTTTCATTTGTTATGCATGTTTTGAAGTTAGTTCCTAACTTAGCAATTGTAATATTTGACGCTGAGAACCATTTCTTGTTAATAAGTCAGTCTCTTCAAATGGTTTTTATGATATGAATCCTTTTGTTGCTTTAGGATGTGCTCTTGAAGTTGGGGTGTCATTTCTTCAAGATGCCTGCTAGCTCAGCTACTATAATTTACTGAGGGTAGCATTTCCTCAAAGAACACAGTGCATTATAATCTTAGTTTTCTTAGAAAACTGCTTAGCATTAAAATTCTGCAAGTGACCTTTTATTACTCCCATATTTAGCATCCTTATAGCTATTTTTCTCCTATCATTTTTTTTTTTTGTTACTTTAATCTTGTGTTTAAAGTTTTGCTGCAATATATGGTAGAATCTTTAATTATCTCGTCTTAATAAACATGCATTTTGGTTTCTTCCTCGCTCTTGTGCGCCACAAGGTCTGCTCAAATGGAAAAGTACTATTAATATTTTCTATTAAACTCTGAAATCTTGAGATATGCACTCATTTAGAGAACTATAAATTGTTCCTGCCTATATGTTCAGAGGAAGGAAGGAAAGGTCTTTTTGGCATTTATCTTTCAATTTTGCCTTATGAGCTGTGTTTGTTTCTACCCTCCTGCTGAATGGTTGTAATTGTATGGTTACTCATAGCAGTTCAGCGATTTTTGGTTTTTTTGGCATTAATTACCTACTTTACACCTCGCTAGGAATGTGTCTTTGCAAATTTGAGAATCAAAAGGCTGTGAAGCTTTTAGATGCTTCTTCTTTTTTTCTTTTTCTTTTTCTTTTTTTTTTATATATATTTTTTATGGCTGTATTAGGACTTGTTAGTTGTTATTATCAACATTACTATTTCTTACATGTTTCCTTTTGAATGGACATGCAGGTGTGCTATGGGAAATTGCTATAGCTTGCAGAAAGACCACGAAACTGCTCTAAGAAATTTCCAGCGATCTGTTCAACTTAATCCAAGATTTGCATATGCACACACACTTTGTGGTCATGAGTATGACAGTCTCTTTTCTCGCCCTGATTTAAACCATGAAATGGAATATCTATTAGAGGGAATTTATGCATTGAGGTTAACTCTTACTTTTTATTGTTTCAGCTAGCTATTTATGATCTTGCTATTGCATCCTTATCTGCAGATATGTTGCTTTGGAGGATTTTGATAATGGATGGCTTTTCAGATAAATCCATGTTCTTCTGTTATAATATGTTATCTTGGTACAGCTTTGCATGTCTTAAAGGTTTGACCTCTTGCTATAGCAATTCCCATATTGTGGCTTAGAAGCATACTGTTTTTGAAAGCTCTCTTAATTGTGTTTCTATCACCTAACAGAGAAATGAAGAAGCTTTGGTGATTATGGAGAAGTTTATTTTAGCAGAAGAATCCTCTTCCCATGTATCAGAACTCTAATATTCTAGTGAGCTTGGAAAAATTTGATGAAGCCCTAGAAGTCCTGGAGGAGCTTAAAGAGTATATCCCTCGTGAAAGCAGTGTATTTGCTTTGATGGGTAACATTTATAAGCGGTGTAATATGCATGAAAAAGCAATGCTTCATTTTGGTCTTGCTTTGGATTTGCAACCACCTGCGACAAACGTTGCTGCCATTAAGGTGATCGACTTATTACATAGTTATCATATTACCTGTAAAATTGAATATTATTATTGAAATGCACCTTCAGTTTTCAGAATTCTATAAATTTCCACTCAAGAAAAAGATTCTCTCTTTTTGAGGATAGTGGGAGTTTAAATGAGTGGGCATAGTTCACTATATTCCATTGATTCTCACAAGAAATTGTGATCTCTATGAAAGTGGCATCCAGCTCACGATAGATGGGAAGGGACCTTATCAACTAAAAGTCATAGCCAGCCTCTTTTGTTATGTACATACACCTTTGTTTAGGGGTGGGACTGCTGTTCCTCCTGATCTTCCATTTCTAGATCTTTTTTTCCCATTCATTCAATTTAATGCAGGCTTCCTCGATTCTTGTGTTTCTCAGCTCCATTATCACAAACAAGTTTGCCATTCAGTTTTGTCATAAGATTAGTTATGCATCTTCTTTAGCCATTTCTTTGTATGTCTACCGTTAGTGTGCTTTTTTTTTTCTTGGAAAAAACAAAAGCATTTATTTTAGGTCTGATTACTGCACAAATAGTTGCAGTTTTTCCTTTTCTTGGTTGGTAAGTTGTTTCTTCCTAGAGAGCAAGGAATGTTTGCAATGTTCATCCTTTCTTCTAATCTTATAACAGTCTGCCATTGAGAAGTTGCATAAGCCGGATAAACTAGGAGAGATGTAGATCCACTTGCTCTTGACAGGCAGAATTGGAGAATGATCTAAACTATTGGGCTCAGATCATTTGGCCCCAAGGAGATTGGCTTGCTTGTGCTATTGACCGATGATGAATAAAATGGCTTGATGCTTGAGGCCTGATTGTTTGTGCTGGCGCCCCTTCTAGTTGGCAGATAATGCGACCTCAGTTGTGGGGGTGATTAGTATGGGGGGTGATTAGCATACTAACGGAGAATGATGCAACAAAGATATTAAAAAGCTCTCATACTTGTATGGATAGTGTCATCATGATGCCAAAGAAAAAGTATTTGTATCATTAGCCTGCATTAGTTGCTCATTGGTGTAGTTGACTCGCGTATCCATTGATACTAGGGTTTAATTTTGCACCCATCCTTTGACAATGGAGTGATTTACTTTTTGATTTCACAATTGTGGGACTCAAGTTTATCTTTTTACTTGAGTTGCCTCTTTAGATTATAGCTTGTTTTGGATTTGATTTCGACGGGTATTTCTTGTTTTAGTGATTTGTCGTTTTGCTTTATGGGTGTTTGATATTTTTGGTATTCTATGTTTGATTGTTGAGAATATGTTGGGATAAAGACCGAAGCATATGCTTATGTTCTTTTGGGGAGGTTCAGAGGAATAAAATAGGCCAGCTCGTATTTTATGGAGCTTTTATGGCATTTTACCTGGATTTTTTTTTTTTTTTTTAAATCTTGATTATTGTTTTCAAGTTAAATGATTAATATTTTGTTATATCAGTATTTATTACTTTTTTAAATACTTGAAAATTTAATATAAATAATGTGGTAAATGTTGAATTGATAAAATTGGTAAATGCTGATATATTAACATCCTAACCATTTGAACTTGAAAATAAAAACTGAAAAAATTTATATCATAAAATACCTTAAAAACTTTAAAGGAACTTATCAATTTAAGTCAAGAGTTGCATCCTTATGAAAAATGGTCTAGGATATTTTTCTTAATCCCAATCTTTTTGGGGGAAAAATAGAATCAATCTTTTCATTTTTTAACATTTCTACTGGTTTATTTTCTTATTAAATTTACAAGTATTTTAGCTTTGAGCCTCACTCAAACTGACTTAGTGCTTGTAGAACAAAATTTAACCATTTACATTCTTGTGGGACAATGCAAAAGTTGTTTTAATTATAAATAACATTTTTCCTAAAAGAAAAAAAAAAAAAAAAAAAAAAAAAAAATGTGCTAACAACAAACTCAGATTTCTAAACATTTGAATTAGTGCAGTAACATTATTCCTTCAACGAATGATGCTTTTGGCAAATTAGCTAAGCAAAATTTTCCTACATCTTTTTAGTTTAAAACTTTAGGATTAGAACAATATCCGCCTCTTGGTAGATCTCCAATGCCTGAATTACCTTTTCTATGAACAACTTCCGATGCAATCTATACTTGCACATGTTCAGATTAACATAGCAATAATTAACAGATGATCTCACTTTTACAACATGTATAAGCCTAAGCTCATTATAAGATACGGGAAGACCGTGTACTTGATTGCAGCTTCATGCATCCTCCGAGCTTCTGGCATAGAATCTGCCGGTGACAAGGAAAATTATAAGCTTCAAATGTCTATACCATTATCTTTTAGGAATATTAGTAGTCTGCTAGTTAGAAAAAGAGATTAGAAAGCCAACTGCATCATACCCCGATTTCAAAATGTTGAAGATTTTGATCCTCTGGTCTTCCTCAGAGGTAGTAGGGAATTCTGAAAGCATTTGTTGGCATTCTTCCTGTAGCCCCTTCACAGCTTTCCTTTCCATGCTTGGGGTTGGAGGCACATCCCCATCTGACCAGGTGGGAATTGTTCTTGCAGCAGCTATGACCGCTCCATCAACAAAAGTATCTTCATCATTAGATAGCCGACCTGCTAAAAATTTCATCGGGATCGTTGGACAATAATTACAGATTCTAATTGCGAATAGAATTCAATATTGAGCAGGTTATGAGAAGTAAATATCAGATAATCCATACTGTTATGATAATACTCTTTAGGAAGGCTAGATATATTGAAGACTGACAAGAAGGAATCTAAATGAATACGTGCATTGCTTCTGAACTCGATCACATCCCAAGGATTCTGCCCGCTCAAGCCAGGTATAAATTTGAAGTTAATTTCAAGAAAATTACAATTACAAAACCAAATTTAAATGCAACATATAACTTCCAAAGTATTCTAAACAGAGGTGCTATGGCCTATGAAGATGCTCTACCCTCCAGCACTCTACTAATTATAAGGACTTCGAATAAGAGCACCAATCAAAGGTCATGGAATAGAAAACCCATATTAAGCACATTATATCCAATATAATTTCAGTTGAGCACGTACTAAATTAAAATGACTCACACAGGTCCAAGAACTTGTCTGTGAAAACACTTCAACTTATTTTTCCATAAAATTCAATTTTAGATCATTGTGAAGTTTTTCCATCCTACAGCTAGGTGCATGTCTTGAAACTCATCCAAGAGATATGAAAAGTGGGACATCTCATGATAGCTTATTTGTATTGAAAACGCTTTTCTCAAATTCAAATATACCAGGAAGCCAACATGATGGAATATTGTTGAGAGGATGATATTAGAAAATAATAGAGGGAAAAAAAATTTCATAAACTTTTTTTTTTATGTCGGGGAACCTCTCCAAAGTAGGGCCCTTCAGACTCATCCTTGCAGAGTAAACCCCAGTCCAGAAAAATTTCATAAACTATAGCTGTTACATGTAACACCAGAAAATAATAGGTGATGCTTTAAATCTACAGCATTTATTTTGGTTGTCTATACCAAAAAAATCCTTCACATGCATAGCAAATAGAAAACAGATTAAGAAGTTAGAACTCCTACTTCAATTTCTTTTTCATTTAAAATAAGAGGAAAAAAAAAAAAAAAAAACCCCCTCAGACAGGGTTCTCTTACCTTAGAAAATCACACGAGACAAAAATTAAGATGATTGTTCCAAAGAAAATCTCCCAATGGGAACAAAAAACATGCACCACCACAAAGTTTGAGTATACAAGCATTATGTCCCTTCTTAAAGTCCTCAAAAAGGAAACAGAAAGAGGAAAGGGAAGTTTGACACTTAAAAGGCAGCATTTAGCACGGATCTTAATAAAAACAAAAAACAAAAAAGAGTGGGTAGGTGGTGGAGGTGAACTCATTGAACAATAAAAATAAGTTCTCCTCATATCAGCTCAGAAACATTTGTAAACCATATGAAAATGTTGCATGAACACAAATTTCCATGTTTGTCCTTAAGGAATTAGAAAGTATCATAAAATTAGTAATAAATTGGTTGTTGATTGATTAAGTGTTTTTTGGAAAGTAGACTTAATCATCTGGTCAGAAAGGTTGAACCATGACAAAGACATCATTGTCTTAAAGTTCAAGTTAAAAGCTTGAGATAAGCCTATCAATGATCTAAAACACTAAAAATTCATTAAACCATCTGGCCCCGAGAGGTTGACACAGATTAAAGGACTGATTGAAGGTATGCCACTACAGTATGAGAAAGTTCGTACTTAAATGCTACAGAAGTTGCAAAAAGATTAGTAGTAACGATCACATTGTGCACAATATTTGACATGAAGAACCGAGTGCATAGATTTTTGAGTTTTTTGTTCAGTAGTTGCTAAAGCTTCTAAAACCAACCAAAAGGCACTGTTTTCCAAGGTGGCACTCAGATATTGCACTTACACCCCCTTAACAAATATCAAAAATCCTTTTCTTTTTCTTTTCTTCTATTTTAAGGGTGGAGACACTTTGAGTAGTCCAATCAACAGAACTTCCTTAGATTGTCACTTTAATATATTTTCATTTTAAAGCAGTCACATGTAAAACGAATTCACAATTTCAGAAAAGAATTTTTTTTTCCTTCTTCTTTTTCTTGACTTGAAAGAAAGCGTTATCACCTTTTTTGACTTGTATTACTATCTCAACTAGATTAGCACCATCTGAAACAGGAAAAACAACATAGTAGACCTGAAAGCAAAGTACCACAGATGATGAAAACCCATATCGTTGCATGAACATGTCATTCTTCTGTCCCCTCAGGTAATCGATGGTCATCTGTGAAATATATGAAATTAGCAGCAGATGGTGTGGCATTAGGAAGATATAACTAATCCAAGTTCTCTTTTTTTTTTTTTTTGCCAATCAAACACAAGTGATAATTTGTTCTGCATAATAACACGAGTAAATATTCAAAATAAATAACTGAAGTGGAAACCAGTTCTAATTAGAATGTCAAGCCAAAATCTCAACGGTAACTTTATGCATACTGAATAGCAATCAAAAGTTGACATATTTTTTTGCAACTTGATCTTATCAGAATTACATCAAGTTGATTTCATGAATAGCAGTGCTAAGATTATGTCAGGAAAAGCAATAATACTTTATGAGAGTTCTACAAAGAATCAGAATCTTAGCAAAAACAAATCATTCCGCGTATAAAGATGGTGTCATTACAGGCATACTTCAGATCTAAGGGTTTGTGGGCAAAGACATTCCTGCTTTTCGTGCTTCATTTTTCAGCATAAATGCTATTGTATACATGAGCTCTATTGTATACTTCCTGTATAGATGTGTTGTGCCCCTTTGCACTATTATATAAATTGATATTACCTATCAAAAACAAAAGACATTCATGCTTTTCTTGCTTTTTGAAGGGATATTAAGTTTTCTAAACTTAAATGTGTTTGATGTTTAGTTGTTGAGTGTTATCTTTTGAAATTTTGCAGTTTCATTCAACTTGATCTGGGCCAGCTTCAGGTGACAAATGAATTTAGTTGGCATGGCAGCCCGAAGAAAGATCCTTCGGCTGTCCATATTGATGTTTTACTCGCCAAGGTAGATATATATATAATTATTATTTATTTCCTAGGCATTGCAATTCTAAAGTTGCTTAACTATTGTTCACAGGAGCATTATTGCAGATTATGGGGATCAACATGTCTGTAGGGATTGATGGGTTTGTAGGTAAACATATGATTAGGGAAGGCCAAGGATTTGATGTTTATGTGCGCGGAAGTTTGAGTTACGTGTTTAGAAAAGTCCCAACATTTTCTCTAGAAGTGAGAGTAATATTTGTGCTTGAAATTCCAGCGACCATTCAATGTCTTGCTTCTCATCTGGTTGTTTAAGCATCTTTAGTATTCCTTGTGGTAGGGGACTGTTGACATTATTATGGTATACTTTGATATGTGTAATATCATGGGAACAAGTCCTGTAGTCCCCAGGCATATATTGCATCTTGTGTATGCACTTGGTTTCTGTGAGCTTCTTTCCTGAAAGAAACTTTTTGGACTGAGCACTTAACTCCTATTACCCCCACCCGCCCTTTTTGAGCTATTTATACTCTATTCTCAACAGATTCTGATCTCAATCTGCTTGCCATTCGCTATGTTGAGTCGAAGAATGTGTGCACAGATCTGTTGTTCCTTTGGGATCAATAGTTTCTTCAATGGACAAACACTACACGTTGTTCCACTGTTGTAGAAGAAAATTAATTTATCCCTAGTGACCTGAGATATCTTTACAGCTCTAGATATATATTCCTCGACTCAGTTCAAGCGGGATCTTACTTGCATTTATGGTACTTAAAAATATATTTGGGTTGCTTACCTAGATCTGTTGGTTTTAATAGAGTTCAAATCTGCCCCTGCTCTTGATGTTGTATGCTTCTGGATTAAGTTTTGGTGTGATTAGTTCATAGTGAAGAGAATATTGAAACATGAATAGTTTCATGATTTTAGGGGTTAGCTGCCCTTGCCGGCCTTGTCTTGGTCCGGTGATGTGCTCAATTGATGTCGTTTGTTTCTGATCGTAATTTTATTTATGAGACTTACGATTTGTGTTGGAGTTTAGTTGACTTACTTATTAGGAAGGTTGTGTGTAAGGTCCTGGTGGTATTTCTTGACAAATAAATAACCGAGAATAAACAATCAAAGGCTAACAATTGGCCACATCCTATAAAATAAAGTTGATGGGTGAGAGGTCATTACCAGTGTTGTTATCTTTCCGAGTACAAAGACGAGATGATAGACCTAAAAGTCTACAAATGTGAGCATGCCTCGTGAAATTATTGAAGGCTAAAGACAATACTTCTTGACCTTGTATTAATAGGTTTGGAAGTATTTAGAGTTTAACTGAACTAATCAAAAGAAACAGAGTAGTTGTGATTGTGAGTTATCCATCCATATGACTTCCACAAGTCGGTTCTTTTCTATTGTTTAAGAGGATTGAATTTTCTTTTTCTAATTCATGATTATCTACATCTCTCACGAGGAAGATGCGATCAACTTCGCATTTATGCTCTGAAAATTATTTAGAAACTGTTTCCACAAGTCATTCAATTTCTTTTGAAAACCATAGACATACTACTCCAACTGGGAAACTATGTTAAAGAATGGCTGAGATATTCAATGATTATCTTGTCAGTTTAGAAAAACCAATTCAACATTTGTTTATACAAGATAATACCAACGGGAAATATCTAAAACCTTCCGCAGAGGCTACTACTAAATGTAGCAGATGCCCAATGAAGTTCAAATTACTGCAGATCGCATAAGGAAACAAGACAAATTACAATGCTTTCTACTTTGTGAATGTGCATTTAAACACCGGAGTCCAAGAACACCTGCTCGAGTAAAAGCTTCTACAGCCGGCTGACCAAAATGAGCAATGGGTCTTACATGTAAAGGGCCCTGTACCCATGTCTCAAAATTTCCTTGCCAAGCTACATGAAACAGATTTCCGGGAACTCCACATAAAAATTCTTGCTAATTGCCCAAAATGAAAAGCATAAATATTCTGATAAAGACATTCCTCAGTAATATCCTGATGACTTTCTAAGTCATTTGTATAGTTGTCATTTCCTTTCCATCAAGCTCCTGCTCCACTCTTAGATGGTTAGATGAGAAATGAGTAGCTCTTGCCAAGTGGAATCATGAGATCCTCCATAATCTCAACATCCCAATTCGGCCATACCCCACCAACAAGCTGCAAACTATTTTTAAGCATTTTAAAAGATATTTTTAATTATCATACAAAAATTCGCAAATAAAAAAAGTTTAATACAGTACAACAATCAGACGAACAGTTAAAAGTAGAACAGGCAAATAAAATGTAGAACAGGCAAATGAAATGCTTAAAAAACCACAAAAACAAAAAAAACACCAGAATAAAATGCTTCAAATTAACATATATTGTCCATAAATAATACCCAAAAAAAAAAAAAAAGCGTTGAATGTCTTAAAATTAAAAATAAAGTTCTTAACAAGATAGAGCTTAAAGCACTTCATTGATTCTGGCAGAGGCATTCCTGACCACCTATGCATGACCATTGAAATTCTAAAGTCATTCGCCAGAAAAGTCAGCACCTTCCAACACACACACCATTTTCCTGATAAGAGATATACCAAAAAAACTAATTAATTCTATATACAAATTCTAAAAGAAAAGAGAGAGGGAAAAAAGAAAAAAAGAGAAATAACATAAATAAAAACCATTACCGCGGTGACCATCCAGCCACGGCCGAAACACCCTGTTGGGGTGGCCCCGAAACATTTAAGACGGATTAAGGGGACAAAACCTCTGGCATTCCCGGGAAAAATTACACCGCCGTCGATCTTCTTGATTTTTACCTTCCACTTTTGGTCTTCTTGACAGATCGGACACTAAAATTCAAAGAACACTAAATAAAGACCCGCTAGAGAAATCAAACAGTCTTTCCACCTCAACATCTCGGTCTCTAAATCAAGGTATAAACCTCTTCTCCACTCTATACATAGCCAAATAGGTATCCTTTCTTCTGCAATTGCATATCAACCCCAAGTCCCTTGCTTCCTAGTTCCTCCCTAGCTACTCCCTTGCTTCCTAGTTCCTCCCTAGCTACTCCCTTGCTTCCTAGTTCCTCCCTAGCTACTCCCTTGCTTCCTAGTTCCTCCCCAGTACTCCTTTCCCGCGCGCAATGAGAACTTTTACTGTCAGTGTTAACCTAACAACTGACTACGTCAGGAGAGTCGCCCTGTGCGACGATCCTAGACAGTCATACGAACTTCGTATGACTTGCCAACGCTGCCAACATAGGCGTCGGTTGGAAAATAACACTCAAAATAAAATTAACAAATAGCAAAATAAAATTAAACCGAACCTTGGTAATTTTATTTTATTTTGCTATTTGTTAATTTTATTTTCCAACCGACGCCTATGTTGGCAGTGTTGGCAAGTCATACGAAATTCGTATGACTGTCTAGGATCGTCGCACAGGGCGACTCTCCTGACGTAGTCAGTTGTTAGGTTAACACTGACAGTAAAAGTTCTCATTGCGCGTGGGAAAGGAGTACTGGGGAGGAACTAAGAACTAGGAAGCAAGGGAGTAGCTAGGGAGGAACTAGGAAGGAACTAGGAAGCAAGGGACTTGGGGTTGATATGCAATTGCAGAAGAAAGGATACCTACTTGGCTATTTATAGAGTGGAGAAGAGGTTTATACCTTGATTTAGAGACCGAGATGTTGAGGTGGAAAGACTGTTTGATTTCTCCAGCGGATCTTTATTTAGTGTTCTTTGAATTTTAGTGTCCGATCTGTCAAGAAGACCAAAAGTGGAAGGTAAAAATCAAGAAGATCGACGGCGATGTAATTTTTCCCGGGAATGCCAGAGGTTTTGTCCCCTTAATCCGTCTTAAATGTTTCGGGGCCACCCCAACAGGGTGTTTCGGCCGTGGCTGGATGGTCACCGCGGTAATGGTTTTTATTTATTTTATTTCTCTTTTTTTCTTTTTTCCCTCTCTTTTCTTTTAGAATTTGTATATAGAATTAATTAGTTTTTTTGGTATATTTCTCCAGCGGGTCTCTCCTCTCGCATTTCATCTCTTGTGAGTTTCTGTTTTTGGAAACGAGCTTTCCCCAGCTGGCCGTGTTGCTCTCGCATTTCTTCTCTTGTGTGCATCTGTTTTTGAAAACCAAGTTGTGTTCAGGGAAATTGTGTCAGAAAGAAATAATGAACCAATTGCATGCACTCAAGGCTATATATATAATACTAGTTGGAGAGCACGTGCCTGGTTCCCAATGTACTGTATTTTTGTGATTCTTAATGTTAACAATAATAATTTCATAAACAAAACTATTCCATAATATCATAGTTTCATAAACTTATTAATCAATTCTAAAAAATTTGTCCTTTAAATAACCTCAATAACATACAATTGAATTATTCATCTCACTATAAAACATACTTCAACGGTGACATCAAATAACGATTAATTCCAAATAAATAACTCTTTCTATTGACCACATTGTCATTAAATCAAATGCTATTACTCATAAAAAAATAAAAATAAACGAAAATTTTTAATCAGACCTCATTGCATGAATAAGAGAGAATAAAAAAAAAAAAAAAAAAAAAAAACTTGAAGAATGTACAACATTAACTTAAAACTTTACTTTTTGAATCTTTATCTCAAAGTTTGAAACCAAAATCAAAAGTTTGAAACCCTCAATTAGTGTAGGCATGTGCTTGATTCCCCGTGTTCAATAGTAATATATGTAATTCATTACATGATACTTAAAATTAAAATCTAAATATCTATAAAAAGTATCAACATAAATTTAATATCTAGTCCTTAAAAAAGTGTAGATTTAAATTTCTTACAAAAGTGAAGTTATTTTAAAGGGCACACATATTATAACCACAAAAGAGATCATGTGTTTGTATTCTTTATGTGCTATTATAGGAAAATAAATTAATATACTATATAACAAAAATTTATTTGGTCGTCTTTTAATTGTTTTCAAAAGACCCTAAGTTTGTGTGCCAATCTCTTCTCTTGCATTCAATTTTTGTTGTCACTCCCTTTGTCTAAGCATTGATCTCCCTAGTAATGCTTCTGATTGTAGTACAAGTACAACTTCAAATATATTAGAATAGTAACCATACAATCAAACCAAAAAACTAAAGAAAGAGAACCAAATAATTATTTTACGTGCAACAATTTTACCAATACATATCGAAACAAATCTTTACATTTGAGTCAAACACAATGACTATGAAAAACAATAAACTATAATAGTACCTTCAGGTTGGCTAGTACTGGCATAGGGCCTATTTCGACTCTGCAGTTGCCTTTAGAACTTCCAAACTAACTGGTTTTGCTGCCTTCAAAATCTTATCAATAAACTTTGTGTGCAAATCACTTTCCTTCACACAAACAAAAATAGGAATCACAACATATCACCAATTTGTTTGTTAATGAGGGGAACGAAGGAAAAGCACACAAAGTGTAAATCATATTCTAAAATGATCTTCAACATATTACTTATCAAAAAATATTAAGATGCAAATCAATCAGCAATCATATTGCAAATTAAACCAAACTTTATTCGACTTGTATAAAATCTAGCATTATAATAAACCAAATCTTAGAATAATTAAAAGTTTTCCAAACTTGCTAGAGTTATACAAATCTGTCCTAGTCCTTATTGACTACAAATTAACAGAATTAACTAAAGTAGACACAATGTTAATTTTAAATCGACTAAAACAAAACAAAAAGACTATCATATCTATCAACTTGCCACAATATTGGGTAGAGACAACAAGATAGCATACAATCTAACCAAACAATAGAAACATGCTAATGCTTTAAGAAGTATGTAGGGAAAAAAAGAAAAGAAAAATCTTAGCAGTCCATGTAAGTAAAAGTTGAGTAGTTGCTAGAATTGATATATAATCATGAAAAGGTCTAAAAAATATTAAAACAAATACTTAAGAACAACGTCCAAAATATGGACAATAACCACATACACACATACCCCAATACAAAAGGGCAAAAGTTTGAAAGGCTCCATGAAAAATGGTAGCCTAAATGTGCCTTAATTGAATTTCTTCCTCCCTATAACACAAAACACTTCCAGCAAACCTAACCCAAAACTCTTCAAATTCGGCCATAGCAACACCTCCAACAAAACACTTCCAAAGAAATTCATATAGCTTAATTGAATTCAACTTCAATCCCACAATAAACATTCTATAAATAACATTCAACCTTATACCCTAACAACCATTCAACCAAACAACCCAGAATATCAATATAAGATAAGACTACTAATCAAACTTCAAAATATAGTACCCATTCAGCCAAACCGTATAAAAATCCACTCGAGGGTTCACACTAACTCTAAGATAAAACCCAAAAGTTCAACACGGAAATATCAAAAAAAAAAAAAGTCAAAAACCGATACAAACCCACCAAAAAAATCATCAACCACATAAATAAACACACCCAAAAAAAAAAAAATCATTTTTTTTTTTATGAATCAATCCAAGAACCGCACCAAATCTCTACTAAGCACATGTTCAAAAACTAAAGCAAACTAACAAAAAAAACCCACCAAAAATATTATCAAGCACTCTTCAAATAAAACCCAAAAAGAAAAATGTAAAAAACGTAAACAAACCCACCAGAAAAATCATCAAGCACATAAATGAACATTGTAGTTAATTTTTTTTTTTTCTTTTTACTCTTTGCAACTTTCCCTCGCACTTTCCTGAGACCCAAACATAAATTTACTCAAAACAAAGTGTGAGAAATCTTAGGTATAAGAACCAATTCGAAGCAAAAGTTTAAACTACAATGGAAATCCCCAAGTTAAAATTCTAAATCATAACAATTAAATGAACAAAATTCTTACTTTCTTTGCCTCCACACCAGTTTTCCTCTCATCCGTCAATGATGACGATCAGTGGCTGGAGCAGCTGGTTCTCTTTGATTCCATGGTACTCAAACATGCTGAGAAAAGGTATCCAGCAGAACCACCTCGTCCGCCATTCTCATACTGAAATTTATTCAACATTTGTGCATTAATCTCAGGTATAAGAACCAATACAAAGCAAAAAACCAAAAACAATGATCAAAAACAAAAACAAAAGCAGCAATTAAAAAAAGAAACCTCGCATATTATTCTGAAAAGCAAACCATAAAGAACAAATAACGAATAACCCAAATCTAAGAGAAAAATAAGCCTCGTAGTGGAGAGATTTGATGCTTCTCTCTTCAGAGACATAGAAAGGATGAGGGGAAGTGATTTTTGCTACTTTATCTTCAGCGACAATAGTTACCGGATTTTTAGCAAAAATTCATTTGATTGTCTAATAGAGTTGGTAAATCATATAAAAAAATATGTAATTAAAGAAAAGCGCACCACGAAAGAAAAAATGTTCTCTCTCCCACTTGCCGACAACATCACTCAAATTTTTTCTCTCTTTTCTCCTCTTTCCATGCACACAACATGTTTTTTCTTTCTTCTCACTTTTCTCCCAATATTTTTTTTTCCCTCTTCCCTCTTCTTCTCTTTCCTCCTCCATTTTTTTTTATTTTCTTCTTCAAGGGTGTGTACATGGGGAGGAAAATATACGGGGAAATATAAAATAATAATAACAAAAAAATATATTAAAAAACACCCAAAATGAACCAAGATTAACACGGAAATATTTAGGAAAAAATATTAAAAAAAAAACTCAAGATTAAACCCAGAAGATTAAGAAAAAAAAACACACAAATCAATAACCAAAAGCTCAAGATTAACCCATAATCATCTATAATTCGGCAAAACTCAAGAAACACTGAAAACACATCAATTCAATATTCAAAAGCTCAAGATTTAGTCAAACTAAGAAAATAAATATCCAAAACAAAACCCAAAAGCTCAAGACTAAGAGAAAAAAATAAAAAAAAAACACAAATCAATACCCCAAAAAAGGTTAAGATTAATCAAGAAGATTATGAGAAAAATATACCAAAAAAAAAAAAAAAAAGTAGAAATCAATACACAAAAGCCGAAGATTAACCCAAAAAACAAATCCCAAAAATAATACTGAAAAAAAAAAAAAAAAAAAACCCAAAAATCAATACCAATAAGATCTCAAGATCAAAACCGGGTGTGAAAGAAGAGAAGAGAGGGAGACCGTGGGTGAGAAGAAGAGGGGGAGGGAAGGAGTGAGGCAGGAGGAGTGGAGATAAGAAAGAAGAAAAAAGAAAAAAGGAAAATAGAAATGTTGGGAATAGGGTGATTGTCGATTTGTCGGCGAGTGGGGGTACGTGGAGAAATAAGTGGAGTAGGTGCTAGGATTTAGGAAATAAATGATTTTTTTTAATTAATAGGAAAAAAAAAGTAGAATCCTCTGGATTTCCGCATTGAAATCCGGCCAATAAAAGACATAACATAAGAAGACCATATAATCCCATCAGCTTAAGTATAAGGAGAAGAGAGAAAAGAAAGAAATATCAAAAATCATTTTGATATTCTATACTGAGAGAAACATTTTGTCAAACACCTATAGTTCATTATCTTACAAAAACTACTTTCTTGCATAACGAAACAGAATAATCTTGTTGAGCCTGCTTTCCATTCAAACGGTTTTCAAATCAGAGAAGGCCGATGGGTGGACAGCAGGTGTAGGTGCCATAATTTGATCTTGTTCAATGATGCATGTAGCTAGAAATTCGACAAAATAACAAAAGCCCAAAAATCCTATATAAAGCCCTAATTTTCAGACCAAAAAAATTCCTACAAATCAACATGATTTCAAGCTTCAAATCCAATGGGTAGAACTAAATCGAAGAGGAAAAGCTAAGGGTTTACCTTTTCTTGCTTCCATGGCCGAGATACCCCTTTTCGCTTCACTCTCCCTCAGTTCGCTTCTTCAGTTTGCATCTCTCTCCCTCTCATTCTGCATCTCTTTCTCTCTCAATCTCACTCATACCTGTTCTAAAAAAGTCGAGGCATTAATCGGGGGATTCATTGAGATTTTATCTAATCTATTATAAATTTGTGATCAATCAAATATTGCAAAGCCCCGGTATGACAAAATAACAAAAGCCCCAAAATCCTATATAAAGCCCTAATTTTGGGACCCAAAAATATTCCTACATATGCACATAATTTCAAGCTTCAAATCCAATGGGTAGAACGAAATCGAAGAGGAAAAGCTAAAGGTTTACCTTTTCTTGCTTCCATGGCCGAGATACCCTTTTTCACTTCACTCTCCCTCAGTTCGCTTCTTCAGTTTGCATCTCTCTCCCTCTCACTCGGCGTCTCTTTCTCTCTCAATCTCAGCATCTCTCACTCCCAGGCGTGCGTGCGTGTGAAGAGAACGGGGAAGGAGATGAGGAAGAAGAAAAGAGAAAAACACAGAAAAGGGAAGAGCGTACCAAATGGGCGAAATTTTTGCTCCATTTTGTTTTGAGAGAGAAGAAGGTGCTGGAAGATGAGAAAGAGGAGTGAAATAGTAAAACAACCGATGAGATATCTAATTCATATGAAGACTAATGAGGGCAAAAGGGTACTTTCGTCTCAAACAAAAGGGTAATTTAGTGCAAAAATAAAGGGCAAAATGGTTCCTTCATATCAAATATTTATTGTGCATTCGCTTTTTTATATAAAGAAGATATGACAAAGAAGATGATACACATACACGGCGTCGTTTAAACATTTAGTCTTTAATATATTATGACAACAAAGCGCTTGTTTCACCTAAACTCGTGACTAGGGGTGTCAATGCGGTTACGGTTAGCGGTTAGTGGCACTAACCGCTAACTGTAACCGCCCTAACGGTTAGTAAATTTCACTAACCGCAACCGCTAACCGCCTAACGGTTAACGGTTAACCGGCCGGTTAGCGGTTAGTGAAATAGGTAACCGCCCGCTAACCGCTTTTTCAAAATTGGGCTTTTTTGGACCTTTCTTTGGGCTTTTTCAGTGTTTCTTTGGTCTCAATTACTATAAAAAGAGTCCATATTGAAAAATAAAAAACATTTGACCCCAAATTTATATTTACTTGTACTTTTCCAACAAGGACAAAGAAAAAAAATCAAATAAAAGAAAAATAAATAAATAAAATAATGGATTGGGCATGCCTGCAGTTCCAGTGACCGGTACTCTTACTGGATCCTTCTCTATGTTTAGAAAGCTCCACATATATCTAACAAGTTTCCAGTGACTAGTACTCTTACATTATGATCATATTTACTTAATCAAGTTTGAGATCTTTTAATCTTAATACTTTAATTATTGTTATAAGTATCAAATTGTTGAATCTAATATAAATTACTTAATTTGATATTATATAGTCATATGATCTTAATAATTAAATTAGATATTACGATTAACGATTTACATTGTGATAATATTTACTTAATCTAGTTTGAGATCCTTTAATCTTAATACTTCAATTATTGTTATAAGTATCACATTGTTGAATATAATATCAATTACTTAATTTGATATTATATAGTCATATGATCTTAATAATTAAATTAGATATTACGATTAATGATTTACATTATGATAATATTTACTTAATCTAGTTTGAGATCCTTTAATCTTAATACTTCAATTATTGTTATAAGTATCACATTGTTGAATCTAATATCAATTACTTAATTTGATATTATATAGT
>CM017321.1:13871843-13890779 GCA_006937295.1 Carpinus fangiana | reverse complement strand
CCTCTGCATATGGGGCTGCTACTGCCCCTTCAATTCCCCATGCTCTGCAAATGGAGCTTCTCAAACCCCCTTTATTCACATTGGCCGTATGGCCTCCTTATATCACCAAAGCATCTCCCATTTTTCTTCCATATTAAATGAGGCCATCAACTTTCACCAACTCTTATTTAATCCACAGCAATTCTTGACCGAATGGCTTGCAAAGGACTTCCAATTTTTCTTCTTTTTCTCCCAAGCTTGCCGACAAGGGCTAGCCTCCACCAGCTTTTTTTCTGCATTTTTTTCTTCTTCAATTAATGTCCACCATTCTTGACTTTTTCCTCCATTTTCTAAAGCCTCCACCGAAGATGCTTCACCAAAGCCATAACACATTACTCCATGTTTAATAGCTTGTGCATTTGCTTGTCTTCTTTTCTCACCAAATCATCATACTTGCAAAATGCTCGACCTAACCGGATGATTACAATTGTTTCGTAATTTTTGTTATGGTAAATGTCTAATTTTATTTTAATTATTTAGGTTATTTCTGTACCTGATTAATCTGCTCATTTGTGTCTTATGAAATAAGTAGTACTTTGATTTGTAATGAATTTTGATCTTTCTGAACTTTGATAAAACAAGTGAAGATGATCCGTATCAATGTCTACCATTTATGTCATGCGCTTATACTCTAGGTTTCTGTATATTTATTCTATGCAGGGCAAAGAAGATGGTGTACGAATTGAAAGGAGTGGTCTTCATGACAACTGGGATGATGCAGAGGGGTATTATAGTAAGTATTGTGCATTTGACCATATTGAGTATATTTTACTAGTAAATTAAAATGTTAAAGGTGGATTTTGAATCACCCCTTTTTTGGTTTAAATTTAAATGTTTCAAAAAATCAGAACTCCTATTGTGTTTTCTTACCTGAATATTTGTTTTCATTTTGTCCTTCCTATGGAGCAACATTTTGGCAGTGAATGTAATTCAGAGACTACCATTGTACTTACTTGTCCTAGAGTAAAAACTTTCAAAAAAACCTTGGGAAGTGATTTCTGTGTTGTAGGTTTATGTATGCATTATTTTTTTTTCCTTCCCCTTTTTAACCTTTTCCCCTATTCTTTAGCTTTCCTCACTTAATCATGATATTTATATGTGAGATGCTTTGGTGATATAAGGAGGCCATACGGCCAATGTGAATAAAGGGGGTTTGAGAAGCTCCATTTGCAGAGCATGGGGAATTGAAGGGGCAGTAGCAGCCCCATATGCAGAGGCAGTAGCCTCATTTGCAGTTTGAGTTGCTCCATTTGTTTATTACACCATTTTTTTTTTTTGGATTGACAGCAAAGTTATTCAACTCTTACTGCCGAATGGTCAATTTTCAGCATTCTATTTCTTCTTGCATGGTTCTTCTCTTCTGGTCTATTAAAATCTACAATAATGGCTTATTCCTCATGCTTTTAAGCTTATGCTTGACCTTATGGACTAATGACAAATTATAGTTTAAACATGAAGAACCAACACCTAAAGCACATTAACATTGACAAAAGACATCATCATACACACAAACAGCAAGAGAAGAAATCAGGAACAAAAGATAGAAAATTGGAAGCAAATCATACCATCAGAATATAGAAATACCATCAAACAAACCTTTTCAGCACATAACTCAAGCAATTTTTAGAATAGAAATACATGCATACAAATTATTTAACTTTATTCAAAAGAAGGCAGGAACTAAAAATCTGATACTGAAGTGTATTAAACATAAAAACACATCACTCACTGCAGCACTTCAGCAACGATAGCATTAAACATAACCTTAACGTCAAATGCTTCACACATAACATTAAACAAGTAATCTGAAAATAACAAATTCCTCAAATTTTGTCAGTACCTTCTTCTGTGATCTTGTGCGTGGTGCCGTGGCTGGAGGTCTTGCCTTAAACCCTTCCCATTTGCGTTTAGGTACTCCGACAGATGACTTATTTTCCGTGGTGGAGGTGAAGTGGAGTCCCTTGTGTGATGAAGCCTCCAATTTATGGAGTGTGAGAGACATGATTCAGAGATTCTTCACAGTGTGGGAGAAAACGGGTCTCAGACTTAATTCAGAGATTCTTCACAGTCCCCATGGTTATTCAAATTTTGTACAGGGAAAATGGAATCGAACAGAGCATGGGGGAGAGGGGGAAGGAAGATTCGTCGCAGGTGAAGGACGATTCAGCGTACTGAATCTATGATTCGAATGGATATGGTAGGATGTCTGGGGATGGGGTGAGAATCGCGAGGGAGAGACGAACCTTGGGCAGATCAGAACCCAGTTACTGTCAAACAATGCACTGGAATATCTGAATAGAAGAAGCGAAAGTGCTGGAGGTTCTGTGCAGGCAAGGCGCTGAGTGCTTGAGGAAACAGGAGAGAACAAGGAGGGGGAGAAAACGTGGGTAAGGGTAACTCTTTTTGCCTAAAATAAAAATTCAAACTCGGAGGCCTACCTGTCAGGCGCTACAGTGCATCCATGTGAACAATGAAACCAAAACCGGTTTATCAAACAACGCCTAAGTGCCACATCACATTTGGGATGACACTAGGAGGACTCTAATCTTCTTTATATTATTACTCTTATTTTAAATAGGTTTGAGGATATTTACTCTAGACTGATTTGGAAGAAATTTTTGTCCCAAAATTGAATGAGAAATGCTAAATACTATAATTTTATCCAACATTCATTCAATAAGACTAATGTGACGTTCACAATTAATCATTATTAAATAAAAAATTCCAATGGTTGATTAGAGTACCATAACATTGTTAGACAATTGTAAGATAAAAAATAGTACATTACTAAAAATGACAAGTTACAAAAACATTGGGAGGATGCATCTTGCTTGTTATGACATATTTTCTTTACATTTTTGTAATTGGTAATTACTCAAGATAGCTCTAAATTGAAGGAAAACTTTTTATAACCAAAATCTGAGATTTTATGGGTTGATGATATTATCTTGTCCATACATAGTATAACCACCATGTATTATTCCGACCAGTCCAGTAAGCAGGAAATTACCATCAAAATTCGAAACAACTGAGCATAAAATGAAGGGTTAAATACTTTATTAGTCCCTAGAGTTTGAAAACTTTATTTTTTTCTCTCTAGGGTTTGAAAAGTGACCAAATTAGTCATTGTGGTTTTAAAAAGTAACCAAGTTAATTCTTCCATCAGTTTAGGGTTTAGAAGCTGACACGTGGTCACATAATTAATTTTTTTTTTAAAAAAAAGGAGAAAGGATTCTGATAGATGCGTTGGATTCAAACGAAGAATCACGGAGATCAGAGACATCGAAGAGACACCACCGCCACTACCGCCACAGTTCTCCACTTCTGTTTGTACAGATAACCAAGACGATCAAGAAGAGCAAGATGTTGTTGAGAACAAGAACTTGAGCCTCCTCTCTGACTCCAAGAAGTCCAAGTCTTCTTCTCATTGTGATGAAGCATCTGAAATCATTACTCAAGGAAATCAAGAACTGGGTTTTGCTTCTGGTGCTCAACAAAGTGGGTAAGTGCTGGGCTCTTTGGCTTCTGAGCCTTTTGGAATTGGGGATCTTATGAACAAGGTTGAGGAGTTTTTTTTTTTTGTTTGAAAAAATATATTTTTTTAAATAAAAAATTTAATTATGTGACCAGGTGTCAACTTCTAATTGATCCACGTGTCAATCCGTTAAGTCAACTGACGAAATGACTAATTTAGGGTGCGTTTGGGAGTGCATTTTTTTTTAAAAAAAATATGCGATTTTAAACTAAATCGCAATTTAGAGTGTTTGGGATTGCGATTTGGAAATCGCAAATTTTAAAATCATGGAAAAATCTGCGATTTCCATAAGCTGATTAGATGGTGCTTATTCAAAAAAGTGCGAATTTAAAACAAAATCACGATTTCTATTAAAAAGATATTTGGCTCAATAGTTACCTATTTTGTGCAGAAATTAAAAAAAAATACCAAGAATACCCACTTAAAACATATAAACCCTTCTTGTCTCTTTTCTCTCTTCGTCTCTTCTTCCTTTCTCCATTGTTGTTCATCATCTCTCCGCTTCTCTATCAGGTAAGAATCTGACCTTAATATTTTCTTTCTCTCCATATAACTCTTTTGTGTTTGGTGTTTGGTGTTATTTTCTGTGGTTTGTA
Source organism: Carpinus fangiana (assembly GCA_006937295.1). Taxonomy (NCBI): domain Eukaryota; kingdom Viridiplantae; phylum Streptophyta; class Magnoliopsida; order Fagales; family Betulaceae; genus Carpinus; species Carpinus fangiana. Next base: position 13,886,609 of record CM017321.1, on the reverse strand, counting down.
TGATTATTGTGCCTTTTCATATATGTGTTTATGTTCTTCGATCGATTTTTATAGAATAATAAGCATTTGTGATTTTTTTTCTCCAAATTTTATTTAGATTACCGTACAAGTACAGTGTTAGCAATTTTTTTTGAGAAAAAAAAAACCATAAAAAATTTTAGGTTTTTTTTTTTTTTTTTTTTTTTTTTTGGCAGTGTACAATAACAATTTGTGATGAATTATTTTATTTTATTTTTAAATGGGTAGTCCATTGTAACAATTTGTGATTTTTTTTAATATATTTTTTTAATGGGTTATGCATAGTGATAATTTGTGATTTTTTTTAATTTTTTTATTGTGCACTGCACAGTGATTCGTCATTGTGCTTCGGATCACTGTGCATAATGCACAGTGACGAGCACAGTAACAATTTGCAATAATTAATGACTTTTTAATTATTTTTTTTATTGCTCTTTCGTTTCAATGTTTGTAACAACTCACATGTCCATATATGAAATACTAGTGAAGGATAAATTATAACTCAATGTTTTTATAATTTATACTTTTGTTTCCATAGGTGTTAAAAATGGAGGCATATAGACAATGTTAGTTATTTTACTGTTATAAAGAAATGTTCTTATTAGTAATTTGGCCATAAAACTGCAATTATATGCTAATGTTATCCAAACACTCAATTAATAAAAAAAGTACTTTTTAGCATGTTTTACCAAACGCCTGTGCGATTTTAAAAACGAAATTTTTGAAAATACAATTTTTAAAATCGCACTTATTAAAACCGTACTCCCAAACAGGCCCTTAGTCACTTTTGAAAATTATAATGACTAATTTGATCACTTTTCAAATCTTAAGGAGAAAAAAATAAAGTTTTCAATCTACTAATGAGTTATTTAACCCTAAAATGAAAGAAAATGCTAGGGAGCCTAGTAGGACCACCATCAAAATTCAAAAGGACTAAACCTTGCCTTGGACGAAAGAGAGAGTTGAACAAGGGCCAATGGCTTGAGAGTCCAGCAATCAAAATTTACCCAAATCAGGAAATACGGATACTAAAGAAATGGGAGAGGAGAAGAGAAAGGGGAGCCGCATATACAGACAGATTGGCAGTTGGCTTGTGTAGGAAGTGGGAACAGAAGCGTCTCTGATGGAGATATCAATCTGGGAGAAAGAGAAGAGGAGAGGAGCGTCCTCTCGTCTGTCCCATTAATATTGACGTAGTAAACAAGCAAAAACTTTGTGGTCTCTGGTGTGGGTCGTCGCCTCTTGAATCGGGGGATCGGAAAGAAATAAAGGAGGTACTTCCATAATCCCAACGCCAGTTCTTATTCCCCAATTCCGACATGCGACATACATACATCTGAAACACAGTCTCGTAACTACATCTGAATCTCACACATTCCTGATCCTGTTGGCTATTATTAGATTTATGATCCTTCTTGTAATTTTATCAACTTGCAGGGGGAATGATCCGATTCGAGTAGGATCTTTCTAAAATGATCAGGAATGTGTGATTCGCTTGATCGTATTTCCCTTAATTTATAATCTGTTTTTGCGTTTGATGTAACATAACTTTCAAGTGTGGGCAAGTAATTCTGTGGTTACCCTAGACCCATGCTAGAGAAGAGGGTTCAACTCATTTTATGTAAAATTATTGTGGCTTTAGCCTCTAATGGTATTGGCAAAGAGCATGACACCCGGAGGACTGTAAAACTGATATAGGGGAGTACAATGATAACAAGGGGGAGCTGAGGTGCATGAAACTAGTGGAGGGATTGATAACAATGTGTAGTAGGCTAGGTATACCGAAGAGCAGGATTGATAAGGGTCTGAAGCTCACTGTAGCTGATATCAGCAAGCAAAATAAACCTAAGAAGGGGATGAGCGCTGCAGCAAGGATGTGTAGGAAAAGTTATTGGTTCACTTGTTGCTGGTTGTAATTCAGTGAGAGCTGGTTCTCATTGGTGGAATGCTCAAGAGTTCCTGTTTGTCCACTTTACTTCTTTTGCGTGTTAGATGTACTCTTAGTAATTCCAATGTTCTATGATAGAGATAGCATTGTGCAAATTTAGCTTCTATTCAACTACTTCTTTTCCGTAATCACTCTGATTGCTTAGGGTTTCTTCTTCCTATTTTAGCTTCCTTTGAGGCTTTGATTAACTCATGCTCTCCCTTGGTTATTGATTGCAGCAAGCACTCTGATGACAGTCACTTCGTCACACATGAGTTCAACCGTTTCAACATCTCGAGGAATACTTCCTCCAGCAAGGCTTGGCACATGTGACACCCCAAATACTGGGGCCTCTGATTCTTTTAGCCAACCTGAAACAGAGTTCAATGACAGTGATGAGACTGAGTTACTTTCTGTATCTTGGAACCAGGACTATGGTTGCTTTGCTGCTGGCACAAGCCATGGTTTTCGTATTTATAACTGCGATCCATTCAAGGAAACTTTTAGACGTGATTTGAAAAGTGGGGGTTTTAAAATTGTTGAGATGCTCTTCCGGTGCAACATTCTGGCACTTGTTGGAGCCAATTCCCAGTACCCACCAAATAAAGTTATGATTTGGGATGATCATCAGAGCCGGTGCATTGGTGAATTTGCATTTAGGTCTGAGGTTCGTGCAGTGAAATTAAGACGGGATCGGATTGTTGTTGTTCTTGAGCACAAGATATATGTTTACAACTTTATGGATCTGAAGCTTCTTCATCAGATTGAGACTCTGGCAAATCCTAGGGGCTTGTGCTGCCTTTCACACCATTCAAATGCGTTTGTGTTGGCTTGCCAAGGTCTCCAACGAGGACAAGTTCGAATTGAACACTTTGGGCTGAATATGACAAAATTGATTCATGCTCATGATTCTAATATTGCATGCCTCACCTTGACGATGGATGGGCTGCTTCTTGCAACTGCTAGTACCAAGGGCACTTTGATAAGAATATTCAACACAATGGATGGGACTCGCTTACAAGAGGTAGCCTACTTGCCTATGGATTTTAGTATTATTGTATGATTAATTGATTATTCTCTCAAATTTATGCCACAGGGTTTTGAGATGCATTCTTCTGTATAGCCAGTGCTTGCTTATTTCAATTTACTGCTTGCGCGTAGGTACGTAGAGGAGGGAACAGAGCAGAAATATATAGCATTGCTCTCTCTCCAAATGTCCGGTGGTTGGCAGTATCAAGTGACAAAGGCACTGTTCATATATTCAGCCTCAGAGTTAGAGTGGTTGGGGAGGACTCATCAGCCCAGTCAAATGCTGCTCAAGGGTTGGCACTGTTTCAGCAGAATTCTTCGACTTCCCTAGATGCCCTTATTTCTCCAAGTACTGGTGCCAACCCTGGTTCATCATTATCTTTCATGAGAGGTAAAGGAAGTTTGTCAGTAAATAATCCATTAGTCTTGGAATGACTACGTGTAATCTGCCTTGATATTTGAAACTTTTTGTGCTAAGGATTGATGTGAATTTTTATATTATTGTGAGAAAACTTGACTATATTTGCTCTGGAATTTTGAAATAGTGAAACATGAATATCAAAATTTTTTATCTCACACTTTGTAGAGATACTTTACATGCATTGAGTCTACATCTGGGCTTACTAAGGGTGTCCATGGGGCAGGCCAAGACTATATAATAACAATCAGTGCTGGTGCAGGCCCAGCCCCGCCCTAGGATAGAGTTCTTAGGCCTGAGCACGGCTTCACCAAGCTTTTTAAACAGTTACTTAGCATGAAATGTTATTTTTAATTTTCCACAATAAAAGGATCAGCTGAAAGTTAACACTTTAAATACTGAACTAAAAAGTTTTTTTTTCTTTTTCTTTTGCTTTTTTTTTTTTGACACCAAGGGGAGGGGAATGAGAGATTCAAAGTAGTAACATCCGCTTCATGAGGCATAGGCCCAACCTTAGGGTCATCTCCAAATTAAAATTGTAAAAGTTGTTTACGGATATAATGAAGAAATATTTAACACAAGAAAGTCTCAGTCTGTGCTTGGCTGGTGTGAGCCAAAGGTCATCATGTCCATGCCTGCCCCAAACTTGATCAGCGTAAGAAAATCTAAAGCCCTAATATTTTTTGGCCTGCACTAGACTGGCCCCTTGGCTGCCCTTTGGGCCATTTGGGATGTAACAGCTCAATTCTGTGTTAAACATTTTACTTATTAGAACTCATTGTTTCTGAACTTTGCTTGGGCAGTTTTCCATAGCATTTTGGCATGGGCATGGTATTTTATTTTATTTTATTTTCCTTTACAACTAACATTTCTGTATTTTTATGATACTGCCCTAGGGGTTTTACCGAAATATTTCAGCTCAGAATGGTCATTTGCTCAGTTCCACTTGCCGGAAGACACACAATTCATTGCAGCGTTTGGATCTCAGAACACCATCATTATAGTTGGCATGGATGGGAGGTATGAACTGTATTATTTGTATGCTTATTTATTATATATATATTGAATCTTTGAATATGTTTCTGAATAGCTCGATTGAACATAATTTTAATTCTGATCACATCTAAGTAGTTTTCTGTTTATGTCTAATTTGGAGTTGTGAATGAAATTGATAATAAAAAATCCTTAAAGTTGATTCCTATTTGCTTTTTATTTTTGGAGTTGCTTGGGACTAATTAGATTTTGTAGACTTCAAAGATGAGAAAAGATATTCAATAATGTGATGTCTCTCTTCTCATTGTACATAATAAATCTTTCTTCCTACTATTTATGCTGGATGTATCTTAGTTTGAATAATATTATTGTCTGTAAAGGTGTAGAAGTTTCTCATTATAAGAGTCCCAATGATTGGTAATAACATTTTGGAGGTAGGAGTCAGCGCGTGAAGGTGAATTTCGGTGCGTGAGAGTTTGTGCTGGAGTTTTCGTCACTAGAGGTTTTTGTTGTTTATTGCTTTTCATAATTGAGTTATGGGCTACTTGGGATATTTCTATGTGGAAGCAAAATCTTATGAGATTCGGTATGACATTGGGAATGGCGGTGTTCATTTAACAGAGAGAAGTAAAAGTATTTTTTGAGCGGTGGTTTTGGGCAGTTTGAGTGTGGTTTGGCTGATGACTTCAATGGAGGAGTTGATCAAAGGAGATTAATTGAGTGACTTTTGTAGGACCTTTCGACATGGAAATAAGTACGTTATGCAGCGACGAGAGAACCATCATAGAAGGTTTATGGAGCTTTCTGAATATGGTGGGTGGAGGGCGGCGTAATTTTATCATAGTTCTGGACAGCCAAGATGGAAGTGGATGGGGCAATTGCTTCTCTTAAATGAGGTGGTTGCTGAAGCACCTTGAGCAAAAAGGTGTAGATGGGAGCAGGAATGGGGAGATGACTGGTGATAACCCAGTGTTACCGTGGACGATAGACCATGGAAGGCAGTTGTATGAGGAGGTGCTGGAAGTGAAAGGGCACTTATAGGAAAGAGAGTATTCGAACAGGAGCAGTAGGGGAATTCTCAAAAAACAGACAGTGAAGGCTATGGCATGATTATCGCCCGAAGATCTTGCTGTTCAAGCTTGAGATGATGGTTCAAAGACGTTTACTTTGGAAGGTGCCTTCAATTTTCAGCTGTTGAAGGATATTCTGTTGTCTCTTAAAAGGGAAGCTGACGTATGGCTGGGTTTATTAGAGCTAGGCTTGTAGTTAAATGGGGCCAGGAATGTTGAAGGCCCAACAAAAGAAATTTTACAGGACACGTAATGTTGTGGCTGTTTCGTCTGTAGGTGAAGAAAGTTCAGTGATGGATCGCAAGGACTTTGGGCCTCTTAAATTGAAGGGAAATGGCTCGAAGTGTTTACAAGGTGGTGAAGCCTTTCGAAGCCCAGTCATCGAACACTTGCTAAACATACGGTCCAATGGAGAGTGAAAACGGGGTGCTCGGCTCCATTGGGGGGACATGTTGGAGCATGTTGAAGGTGACAACAAAGATTGTATCTGTGACAGATGTGTTGATGTAGTTTCTGTGCATTCGGGTTATCATGCTGACGAAAAGGCATCAAGAGTTTATCCGTTGGTTCGTACTTCAAAGATGGCTATAGTTGAAGGAAACCCATGGGTCTTCATCAAATAATGCCAGAAGGCATACAATAGGTGGAGTTGAGAGTATTATAGCAGGGGAGGGGTTGAGCAAAACTACTACAAAAGAAAGTGCTTTGATTGTTGCGAGAAAAGTGTAAGACCAATTAGCTAGTTGGTATCGGATAGGAAGGAATTTATAATGGCAAGCTCAGAAATTGTTCAGAAGATGTCGAAAGAAACAATTTCTATGTTTGGGAGTTGCATGGACAAGAACAAACAACTGTTTGGTATCGACAGGGAGGGTTGTGTTGCTGACATTATGATTAGTTTGGGAGTTGTTAAAAAGAGTTCGAAAGGTAAAGCAATAATGTCCAGGTGTTGCACAAAAGTAACGAAGTTATGTTTGAGGTGGGTGGTGAAGGAGTTAAATAGCAGGAGATGTATGGGTGTCACACAGACAAGAACGAAATTCTATTTGAAGTGGGTGTGGGAGGAGTTCAATAGCAACAGGGTGGTTTGGTGATACAAGGGAGTAGCTCGGGTGGGGGTCTGTGTTATATCAGTGAAAGGATCAGTGAAAGGGATGGTTTGGGGGTGAATAGGATGTTGGAAGTGAGGATGTTCTTGGAGAATGTCTTACAACATAGGGTTGAATCTGTTTTGGGTAACCAAAATTTGTATCAAGTGGTAGGTGGACAACATCATATAGGACCCATCTTGAACTTAGCTACAGGGAACTCCCTAGAACTTGTGGAGAATGGGGTGGGGGGAGGGGACTTTGAGGGTCATAAAGGTAGATTCGAGGGTAATAAGTACTCTGATAATTCAGGTGGTTTAGGGGTGAAAAATATGATTCAGTTTAATCAAGTCCTTTTGGGTTGTGGCAATATGCTATGGAGAGGGAGGCTTTGTGGAGATTTGCGGTGGACAATTAAATATGATAGTTGGGGGGGAGGTTGCAGGGCACTATGGTGTTGGAATGTGGAAATGTATAATGAGAGGGTAGAAAGGTTTTTCTAAATTTGTTAGGTATGAGGTGGGAGATGGATTTGTGGTATGGTTTTGGCATGATTTATGGTGTGGGGAGCAATCTTTGAAATCTTCTTTTTTGGGATTATTCACTATTGCTCGTTGTAAGGATGCATGGATGGCAGATCATATGCAATTCCGCAATGGAAATATTCATTGGAATGTATTCTTTACAGGACTTGTGCGCGATTGGGAGGTGGAAGGGGTCTCTGCTTTCTTTGAGTTGTATTCCCAGAGAATAAGGCAAGTGAGGATAAAATGTGTTGGATTCTTTCTAAGAGGAAATCGTTTGAAGTGAAGTCTTACTATCATGTGTTATCTACTCCAGTAAATTCCCCTTTTTCCTTGGAAGAGTATTTGGAAAGTTAAGGCTCTTTCAAGAGTGACTTTTTTGTGTGGACAAAGGCTTTAGGGAAAACCTTAACTTTGGATAATTTATGAAAGATGAATGTTATTGTGGTGGATTGGTGTTGTATATATAAAAGAAAAGTGGGGAGTCTTTTGATCATCTCCTTCATTGTGAGGTTGCAAGAGAATTATGGAGTTCACATTTCAATTTGTTTGGGGTGCATAGATTATGCCTCAAATGGTGAGAGAGTTGTTGGTGAGTTGGAGGGGGCAATTGACATCGTAATGTTTTGAAAATGTGGAGGTTGTCTCCTTTGTATTTAATGTGGTGTATTTAGAGAGAAAGGAACGCAAGAAGCTTTGAAAATTGTGAGACTACGATGTTAGAGTTGAAAAAGATGTTCCAGTCCCTTTATATGTGGATAGTATCGTTTAGTAGATTGCCTACTTCTAATTTCTTTTAGCTTTTGGAGTTTTGCTCTTCCTTTTCTATACTATAGGGGTTATCTTGTATACTTCATGTGTACTAGGATTGCGCCATTCTACGCTTTTAAATACTAGGGTTGTGTCTTTCTACGCTTTTAATGAGTTGGAGTACTCATAAAAAAAAATTATGCTGATTTCAAATAACTTTTTTTTGTAACCATCAACATGTTATATTTGATCATTTTTTCCTATTTCTACTACTTGTTTGACTTCATCATGATGATCTTAACCTCTATCTACTTGTGTCTCATGATTCTTCTCTTGACTGGTTCAATTCATTGTTTATGTGGAGATGCTCTTCAACACGCTTGAAATTTCCTGATGATCTGCACTATATTCATCTGTAGCATGTAGCTCTGCTTGCTTTGCTCATTTTCTCTTCATAAGTGGGCAGTATGTCCAGTCACTTAGAAATTGGAAATGGGAATCTCTAGTTTCCTATATAGTTGACAATTTGGAGTGAGTGACCAAAAATAGTTGACAAAATTGAGATGATAACATCTAGAAGCTTTTGGAGTGGATTTCGTATCAGCTCTATCCCCCAAGCTGGAGATTGAATGCAGCGTAGGCAGTTACCTTTTTTGTAGTGATTAGGTGCCTGTTTATATAGACTTGACAATTTTTGGTGTGGAACCTACTGCACATCCTCATGAAGGAAGCCAGTTATTGTCAAGTAAGAAAACATGATGAAGCACATGCCTAATGCATTTGAGTTATCATGTGCAAGGTCATGCAAATCTCTCAATGTTACTCTCTGAAGCGTGGTTTGTTCTACAACGAGTGACCTTGCATGCCAATGAAACTTTATACCTGGTGGCTAGTAGATACATAAAGCATAAAGGCTAATAGAATGTATCATATAGCAATATCAACAAAAATCATTAACAGCAGTATTTTAATATGCTTAACTTGGACTATTTGTCTCTCTCACCCTTCTTCTCGTATTAGCAGTTTCTACAAATGCAGCTTTGATCCGGTGCATGGAGGGGAGATGGTACAGCAGGAATATGTACGCTTTCTAAAAACTGAAAGTAGGCCCAGATAGGGCTCAACTGATAATTGCTCGAGCAGTTAATTCTTTCTCATCGTGTGTAAATATGGAGCCTGAACATAACTGTGAATATTTTTTATGGCCACAATGTTCTTACTGTATATCATATATGGGCAATGGTGATGGCAATAATTGCTTTAATGGCAACTTGTACTCTGGATGAGAATCTGTTACTGCATAATTGCAGCAGCTTTTGTTCTGGTGTATGTAATCATGCCAATTGCTACAGAATTTTACTCAACGGTTGCTCTTTATAGCAACGACTATTTGCTTGTTTTACAGCCTGGAAAATGCAGAACAATTTTTGGTCTTTGTTTTTGGAGTGAGGAGTGGTGTCCTCCCCCTCTCCTCTTTTTCCTCTCCCATGGATTCAATGGACCCTGACCCAGCCACTTTGAGTTGGGAGGAAAATCCTTGCCCCCCCTCCCCCCCCTTTCATCTTGAACCGGCTTCGAAAGAACAAACGGCCATGCACAATTATTGGATTTGGGGGATCCCCAGGGCAGAAAGCGCTTTGCTTTCAAATTCATGATGGGCTTACTATCTTTAATTGGAATGATCACTGGGTTGTAGGCTCTCCAGATCATACTCCTCCAAACCCTTTTGATTTTGAATATTCCCTATTCAAGTTTTGTTCATATTATTTTATTTCGAATACAAGTCCATTTGTTCAAGCTTATTAGTTATTAGTTAATTAATAATTCTTAAGATTTTAGCATTTGAGTTAATTAAATAAATTAACTTAAATCTGAAATAATAAATCTTGAGTTTATATGTATATATATAAATTCATTATGCTCTAGCGCGCACACATATTTCTACACACACATACATATATCTATATCAAGAATTACAATAACAATAATTCAAGATATATCTATTATATTAAGAAGAGAATGCATTCTAATACAAAATTAAAATAATACTATAATTTTTTTTTTTAGTTATACGAGTTTATGCAAGTCGAGCCAAGTTTATGAGTATAATTGGTTTACTAATTGAACTTAATTTTGTGTTCATGATCACCTAATGTATTAAACAAATTGAATTCGAATCGAGTTTATACGGGTGAGTTGTCAAGTGGACTTGTTCATTTACAGCTTGATCCATGGCTAGGCCATGAATCAGTTCTTCGATTCATCTTTCTTTAAAATAATAATAAATTAATGTTTTAATGCAAGAATATAGTTGTATTTTTATAAATTTTATTGGATATAACAGATATTTTACATAACGTGATGCATTAGCCATATAAGTTAACAAAAAAATTTTAATAGTAGGGAGTAACCAAAAGGAACTGGTAGAATAGCAAGGAATATTACAATATTTTGAAGTTAAAAGATATTACAAATTGAGTAGTAGTAAGTGTAGTTTCCATGAAATTTTGTTAAGTTTTTGCCTATGTTGCTAGCTGAGCTCGGGTTCCTCTCTCACATGACTCTTTATAGTTCCTAATCAAATTGGAAATATAAAGAGAAATTCAATCTCCTGCAAAACTAGAATCCCCGTTTGTATTCAATATTCATCATCTAATATTATTGCATTTTTCAACATAGTAAAAAAGAAAAAGGGGAAACTTCACTAACCTCTCCTGAATTTTTGTGATTTTTGCAAACACCCCTCAAATGTTCAAAAACTCTCATTTTAGTGTATCAAATTTTCGTTTTGTTTCAAATACCCTCTTGCCGTTAAATATTGCAGTTAAATTAAACGGAAAAATAACTAAGAGTATTTTAGTAATTTTACACATATCCGTTAAATTTAACAGAAAATCCTAACGGAAAGAGAAAAGTGAAAGAAAATCAAAGTTCGATACACCAAAGTGAGGGATTTTGAACGTTGGGGGGGTGTCTACAAAAATCGCAAAAGTTCAGGAAAATTTCCCCAAAGAAAAAAAGAAAAAAGGGGGTGAACATGAACATACATTCATTTGAATGCCTTCAAATAGAAGTCACTTCCATTCTCCATGGGACAACATTTGATTTGCAAATGGTACCATGTGAAAAAATTGTATTTAGCCTATTTGGCTACATAGCATCCATCTTATATAAATATTTAACTTACTACCGGTACCAGTATTTTGTCCAAGACTTGCATGCGCTAATATATATATAGATTACATGGTATCCACAGGTCTTAGATTTGATTCTTAACAAAATTACAAAAGACACCATGAATTATTGATCAAAAGTTATGAAAAAGGTAGAGTTTCTTAATGCTGAACATAATTTTAAAGCTTAGATCTTACACTTGTCATGTCATCAAGAATAATCATCACCTTCCCAATTGCTTTCCTATCTTTGATAGCAGAGAAGGCTTGGCTGGCCTGTCAAGAACAATTAATTGAGTTGATCAGGTGATACATCTCAAACAAATTATGACAATTTTAAAAAAATTTAAAAGCAACAAGTAAACTATGCTTTGAATTGGAAAGGACTTCAGTTCCAAGTACTGAAGCATAAGGCTGGAGTTGAGTGCTATGAAATGTGTTTGAAGTCAAGTCACAGTACTCCCATTAATTGGTTAAGGCTATGGTGAGATATGTTTTACCTAAAACCCTTTCTCAATAAAGAAAAAGAAAAACGAATGCACAATCAGGATTGCCTGACCTCTGACATGCTGTAAGTATGAGAAATGTGGATGGTGATGAAGCCTCTTGCCATCCATGAGAGTAGCTCCCTAACAGAATCTTCAAGAACACCAGGTCGATGTATTCTGTAGCTACCCCAATAAAGTCCGTGCACTGTCCAATTCTGTTGGAAAATGATTAAAAACGAAGGGGCATTAATTATAATTGGACAATAATAATAAAAAAAATAGCCTGCTTTAGAATTAGAAGTAGTATTTGATCCTCCAATTTCAATATACATATAATCGTACCTTGACGAGGGCGATGTTAGCAGGGATGAGAGGGACGTCTCCGCTGGCAAAGCCAATGACCAGAATCTGGGCACCCCAATTCAAAAGCCTAAGGGCTTCTTTCGTAAGCTTGCCTCCCACTGGATCGAACAAAACATCAACCCCTTTGAGGTTTCTAGCCTTGAGAAAGTCCTTGATACTCTGGGTAACATTTTCATGGCTCAAGTCCACTACATGATCAACACCCATTGACTTCAAGAAGTGCAGCTTGTCAGTTCCCCTGAAATCCAGAACACAAATCAACAAATAATTCGTATGAAGAGAAGGGAAAGAGAAGAGAATTAATGTACGTACCTAGCGACGGCAATAACAATGGCGCCGCAAACCTTTCCGATTTGAACAGCAGCAAGGCCAACGCCTCCAGCTGCACCAAGAACCAGCAATACCTGTCCAGAGCTCAGATGAGCCCTGTGGACAAGTGCCACATGCGAGGTTCCGTAGGCAACAGGAAGCGCACCTGCGCCCACCATATCACATCCCTCTGGTACTCGGAACCTTCAATTCCAATTCCAATTCCAATTTACAAAAAGTCTAATCCAAAAATAAAAAATTTCAGACGTTATTAAAGAAAGAGAGAATGATAAAGAGTGACAGACAGATGGGACTGGTCGACAACGATGAACTGAGCAAAGGAGCCGAGGTTGGCGACGGAACAAACGGGGTCTCCGACTTGGAATTGAGAAACATTGGGACCCACAGCATCGACGATTCCCGAGTAGTCGGAACCTGGGATGAAGGGCAGGGGAGGCTTCTCCTGGTACGTTCCCTGTATCTGCAGGTAATTGGCGAAGTTCAAACTGGTGGCTTTCACCCTGACCCTCACTGCCGTGGGAGAATCCACTTGAGGGATCGGGTGGTTCTTGATCAACACTATCGGGGAATTCGACTTGTCTTCTGTGGTCGGATCACCCAATTTCCTGCACAACACTGCTTCCATTTCTTTGTTTCTTTTCTTTCAATTCTTTCTCTCTCTCTCTCACAAATTCAGGCCCTGCCTGCTTCTACTGTTTGTTACCTGGTAAATTAGTAAATTCACATGGGCATGCACCGAGCAATCGCTTTTATGTTTCCTTAGAGCCAAAGAGACGATGTCGTTTCATGAAGAGAAAGACAGAAGGAAAAAGATTTGGTGGTAGACTAGACGGGTAGTTTAGTCATTTTCAAAATTATTACTATCCTATTATATTTATCTGGTTCAGACCGTCCTCTTTCTTCTTTATCTTGCCTGTTGCTCTGCTCATATCTGAAATCTCAATTCGAAACTGAACAAGCCTATTACTATTAACTATAGCATCTCAACCATACTAGTACTAGATGAGGAGCGTGGTGGGGGTGTTTCAGTTTCAGGAAAATCTGTTATTGGTTGGCCATTGTGGACGTGGTAGTGCTCCTCATTTCTCCCATTATGCTGGAAATAACTTGTCTCCAGAGACTCAGGGCAGCCACAGCTTTCCTTCTCGACTAAGATTTTTCCCCCATCTTCATGCTTCTACTTCTTCTTCTTCTCTCACTGCCTCAGGTACCCAATATTCTTCTTCACCTTTTTCTCTTTTTTTTTTCCTAAGGATATATCTCAATTGTTGATTTTGTTATGGAACTTCCTTATATATCAGATGCTATTGTTAATATGGACTCTTATATTTGAGCTTATTTCTACAAGTAAAATTATTATTTTTCAGGCTGTCGATTTATTCCTGTTTTTCCCCTCAATACTATTTCCATACCAAGAGGAAAGATTAATTTAATTTGTATATCATAAAAAATAAATTATGATATACTAGGGAACAAAAGGAAAATCTCGTAGTCGTACTTTGGTTTTCTAGATTCTATTAGCAAGGATTTATTTATTTTTTTAATTTCTAATAAACAATTATTGCGTACTTTCTATGTGCTTCAAATCTCCAGAGCCATTGTTCGATGCAAATACAAAACAGAAAAAGAAGAGAATAGCTGGCGTAGATCAAGACGAACTGTTGGATCCAGCACTCTTAGCTGATCCGGACAGTTATTTTTGTGAGTTCAGAGGTGTGCAGATACACCACAAGGTATATGATGCAGAATCACAAGCACATAACTCATTACAGAATCAGACTCTTTCTCAAGTTCCTAACCAAACTAAAAAGGTCAGACTTCCTATGGTTTTACTACATGGCTTTGGAGCATCTGTTTTCTCATGGAATCGAGTTCTGAAGCCTTTGGCAGAGCTCACTGGTTCCAAAGTTCTTGCTTTTGATAGACCAGCCTTTGGGTTGACATCAAGGGTAAATTTATCCACCGTCACACATTCATCTCATGGTAATGAGGATGGAAAACCTCTTAATCCATACTCCATGGCGTTTTCAGTGCTAGCAACCTTGTACTTCATTGATTTCTTAGCAGCTGAGAAGGCAATTTTGGTGGGGTATGTATATCTCTCATCTTACGTTGTTCTAGTGTTACTTGCATCAATTTAGTTGAAAACCCACAGCATAATGCCAGTTCTAGCAGATATTTGAGGTGGATAGGTTGGTGCACGTTGGATCCCACTTAGTTGATCTCCTTGCTCAAAGATAGACCAATAAACACCACTAAATCTTGATATCCACCATATGGATGGTAGCCTCCAATTTGTACTTTTGCATGTTAGGTGCAAGCTACATCTTTACTTCATCCTTATTGCCTAGCAGACCAGTAATTACATTGACATCTATGTGGTTTTATTTATCTCGTGCATTAAATTGATTAAACTATTTGTTTGTCATTGAATGTGATATTCACTGGTGAAAGCTTTAAGAAATCAGTAACATAAAAGTCACCGCCAGTGAAAAAATTTAGCAGTTTTCTTATTCTGTTCACCCCCTCCCCACTCCCATTGAGATTAGACCTTACTCTGTGAACTATGTTCGTAGGAACTATTACCACCCCCCC
>CM017321.1:13852204-13870545 GCA_006937295.1 Carpinus fangiana | reverse complement strand
CCCCCCCCCCCCCCCCCCCCCCCCCCCCAAAAAAATTTGGAAAGGTTATTGGTCAATTGGATGTTAATATTAAATGCAGCCACTGAGGACTAAAGGTTGGGACAGGGCACTCGTTGAATACACAGCAGCAATGCTTACAGATACTGGGTTTGAGTCAAAGCCACCACCGACAAAAAGACTCCACGAAATCACATGTCCTGGTAATAGCACTAGCCTTCTTTGTTGCTGAAATTTCCCAATTGACCCCAAACAAGACCTAAAGAGAGGGGGGTGGGGGGCGGTAAATATGTTTTTTCCAGCAAATATCACAACTTACAAATTTAGGAACCACACAACAATCACCAAAATAAGCAAAGTAATAAAACTAACACAAAGCAATTTGGTGATCAAGTGGAAACCCTCTTAAGAACTCTTCAAAGGTAAAATCACTATGGGACAACAAAACCCAAAAAACTCATCCATTATAGAAGAATTAAATTAAATTACACAGTTTAACTTACAAAACCTTTGTAACTAAACCTGATGTGCACTCCGACAAACGACCAACTTGTCTCCTATTGCACTAGCTTTAGAAACTCTAGATAATTCTTCTATCGAGTCTCCTCTTGTAATCCCAGAACTTTGGTGGCCGAATTTTTCTGAAATTTAGGTGTGGTTTAATAAAACTCTAAGAGTGAAATTAAGTCAAGGCTCAAAACAAAAATTCTCTCTTACCTCACAAAACAACAGCCTCTAGATCTCTCTGAAAAGTCATGCATTGAAGTCCTTATATAGACCCAAGGGATTAGCAGTGTTTAAATACAATTAAAACACAGAGAAAGCTATTTGCAATGGTGGCGTTTGGACGAATAATTCGGTCCATTTGGACACTGCTAGGAATTCACGGATTTCTCTTGGCGGATGTTCTTACTTGAAACTAATCTGTTGGATGGACAAGAGTCTGGAAATTTAGAAAGTGAGATGAAATCACATTAGAGCGGACGGATAGTTGTATATGGTGCCAATTAATAAGTTGACTAATCGATTTGTGTTGAAGATTGAACCAAGTCAAGAAATGGTTCCAGGCATACTACGTCCAAGTGAACCCAATGGGGTAGTCTAGATTAAGGTGAAATTTGGATCACTAAGAAGGTTACAGGTGAAGTTGAAACAGTTGTTGGGAAACACACTCTTCTTTATTGAGTACTACTAGTTTCGGTGCAATTTGCTCTCTTCCCACTCCCACCCCCACCCCTTCAAAAAAGAGATATGCTTGGTGTCAATAATTTGCCCATATTTCTCCCATATTCTCGTACAAATTCAATAAATCAACCATTAAATTTGTAGGATCTAGTATTGACTTGTGTAAAGTCCACATAAGTCCATAAATTTAATGGTTTATTTGTAAGATGAAATACAGAAAATATGAGAAAAATATTGATACCAAGCATTTCTTAAAAAAAAACAGAAAAATAGTTCAAATTAGTTCCCCCTTTTAGGGTGCTTGTGTGTTCATTGACCCAGTACGCATGTCCGAGTTATCTAATAGAAGTTGAATAGTGAACGTGGCATTCTTTTTATGAAACACAGTTCTGATTGTCACGGGTGATAGCGACCGAATCGTCCCCTCCTGGAATGCTCGGAGACTTGCACAATTAATACCTGGATCTTACCTTGAAGTAATTAAGCATTGTGGACATCTACCTCACGAAGAGAAAGTGGAGGAGTTTGTTTCAGTTGTTGAAAAGTTTCTGCAGAGAGTTTTTGGTGAATCAGAGAAGCAGTGTCTGCAAGCTGTAACATGAAATTTGTCTTGTACACTTGTTTTCTTCTTTCAAAATACGGATTGGTAAGTTTGTTTGAATGGGAACTCAAAATTAGTAGATATATGTAAGTAAGCCTTACTGTTCTCACCCCCTAACATCACATTAGGATGTGGAAACATTGTACAGCCAAGCAATGAAAAGATAAAAAATGGTTATATTCTTACTTTGATGTACAAGATAGTTAGAATATTCTAGGGCTCTTGTAATCTGACTCTTGCAATTGTGATCTGTTCAAGGACAGCGTATTAAATTTTCAGTTTTTTCAAATGGAATGATGAAACCAGTTTGGAGGAATGAACACTTTCACCATTAAAGTAGTTAAACAATACAATGAATCTAAAATAGTTCCACCTCACTGCACTTAAACATAATTACAGAAGCAAGTTACTGCTTGTCAGAAAGGAGGATCGGTTGATATGGTAAGACTAGCATCTTGTAAGCCTGCAGGAACATCAAATCCTGACATAAAGTCATCACCAAAGATCACAGCACCCGCTGCCAGTGCTCCAGCACCTAGTCCTATTCCAAAACCAGGTCCCCCGCCACGACCAGATGGTGGCATATTTATATAAGTCTCTGTTCTAGGGAGAAAAGTGGGCACGTAACCCACATTAGAGGGTGGGGGAGGTGGGGGAGGAGTTCTAGGCGGAGGATAGCTTGGTGCACCTGCTGGTGGGTAGCCTGCAGGTCCACCTACAGATGGATTGGAATAGTTTGTAGTAGGGTATGGCATTGGCATTGGATGGGTGTACGGAGAATTCGACGGGAATTGATTTTCTTGGCGATGACGTAGAATTGGAGGCGGTTGTGTGGCTGGAGCTGGCCCATCTTGAGGAGAAGCCAGCGTGATATTGTTGTTGCTGTGACCCGTGAGCACAAATCCTTCCTCGTTACCTACAAAATATATATATATATATATATATATCGGAAATCAATAATCACACACTAAAAACAAGTTGTATCCATTATATATATAATGAATACCTACTTACCTATGTATGAAGTTGGCTCGCCGCCCCTTTCCTCAGATATACGAATTGAAATGTCAACAAATCCTTGGGGTTTGCTGGAGTTCCCTTTCCGCAATTGATAGCTCCCTACTTCTTCGGTTACTGGCCTTGAACCCTCATTATTATTCTTGACCTGCTTAGCCAAAAATTCTTTCAAGACGACACTTGCTGTGCCCTGAAGCCTCTCTCTGAGGAATATGGGCTCTCTACTGTAAACTTCGACGTGCAGCGCCAGATCTTGGAAGTTCGTCTGCGAGTCATCAACCAAGGCAGCAAACTTGGTTTTCCAGACAGGATTTGCATTCCCTGACGCATCGATCTTGGTGCAATATTTATTATTAGGATCGATCCACCCAACAGCAAACCACTGGAGCTTCCAGAGGGAGGAAGAACGCCGGAGACCCCTAGCAGATATCAGGCAGACTTCAACCCATAATTTTCCCATACTTGGCTGTTCAAATGAAGCAAACTAGAGTTGGCAAGAAAATTTTCTTTAGTATCAGTATGAATGAAGCCTTTTTCTTAGATGATAAAGTGGATATAGTTAAAGTTAAGCTGTTTTGCATTATCCTTATCTGTCAGGCTACTTTACTTTCACATAAAGAAAATTCTTATACCTAACCTCAGCAACATTTGGAGGTTACCCATTATTGTCACCTTTTTCCCCGCTAAGTGCATTACAGATTGGCAGGAGGAATCTCGTAACATGTCATTTACAGTCTAACGGTCATTTGGACGATCAAAATAAAATAAGTTGATTGACAATATCACATTAGCGCTAATAGCAAGTACAATAATTTGATACATACGCTTGCTTGATTTTGTAACGAGAGTAATATTCGCTGAAACAACACGACGACTTCTATATATATGGTCTTGGACTCCCCAGTTCACTTCTTGTACCGTTGGCTAGTTGGTTTTGAATTTGACAATCGGATCAGTTAAGCCAAATTTGACATTCAGACCCTATTTCTAATCAAACAGACAAAAAACTCTTTATAGTCTTTGACTAATGATTCGCTAAGAATCAGAATGCAGGAGGTTCTGGAAGTGGCGGAGGTATCAAGAGCTTTCGACCTGCACGTATAATTATTTGATCGCCTTCATGATAAGTTGAAGCCTTCCTTGAATACATCATTGTAGTGGCGCCCAAAATGTCATCTCCAAATCCACATGCTTTGAAAAATAACCTAACAATCATTTTAGATGAATCACCAATAGCAGCTATCAGAATACAAACAAGCATATTATTTGTTTTCCTTTCTTTTAACATCTAGATGCACATTTCCATCTTTTCATTAGAATTTTTCGTTAATTTAGAATAAATTAAAATTTGATATTGTGGTATTTTATCAGTTTTGATGTTGTGGGATGGTAATGGATATCACTTTATTTCAACGAGGAAATATGTGTGGCTTAGTTTTTAGTTGCCTTGGTTGTATTATTATTTAGAGAATGCCATAGTTTTTTTTAGGTCAAGAATTTCTTAGTTATAGTTGTTATTATGCCCATCTGGGTTCTTGGATATGACACCCACGACCCATGGATCTCCATGGCCATCAGTTTCCTCGGCCATGGTCATGGACTCACGTCAGCCATGGCTAGAGACCAACGGCGCTCCATGGCCATGGTTGTGGAGGTTGATTTTTATTTTATTTTTTAATTTTATTGGAGAGACATAATTATATTTTCACAATAATTTTTTTTTTTTTTTTATTTAACCGAAAACCTAACAGAGATTTCAATTTACAAATATGTTAAACACGAATCTAAAACTCATCAAATTGAAAACTAGGGTATCAAAGTCAAAAAGCATAAAGCATTAGAGCATATATATAGGGGGTTGTGACATTTTTCCTTTAATTTATGTGAATGTGGATAAATAAGATAAAGGTTCAGAGAGATGCTCATTCTGATATTTCAATGAATTTTTATTAAAATAAAAAATGGTAAATTTTGACCACAGCATTGAGGCTTTAACATTCAAGCAAATCATGAGTAAAAGTTAGTACCTCTCATTCTCCGAGCAAAGCGCTGCTATGTCATGTATGTCTCTACTTGCAAGCATTCTGGAAGAAGGTAAATGTGAAGACTCTATAAAAGGTATTAAGTAATTATATTATACAAATAAAGATCATTTGATTATATGAATTGGATCCGCTAACAATCACTAGGAAATCCGACCACCAGAAGTAGAAAGAAAAAAAAAGGGGGAAAGTAACCAAAACTAGAGAGGAGGAAAAGAAACTCATGAGAGATCAAACTTTTAATAAATAGAAAGAGCTATCCACTCAAATGAAACAATGAGAACAAAATTAATCCCGAGGATAAGTATTACATCTCACAAACTAACTGCAGGCTAAAGCTTTGAATTTGCCAAACTACAGTCTACTGCATTTAAAGTGCTCTTAGGGTTGCTTTTTAAAATTTGGTCAGCTATGGGAAATAGTAATGACTAACCTTACGATTCTTTTACAAATCATCCTACCGATTCCCATTCCCTGCAACGAAGGGGTAACCTGGGAGGCACTGAAGCACAATTATACATACGCATAAACGATAATTATCTAGTTGAAGGTAAAAAAGCATTGTTAGAAAGCCCAGAGGAATAATATTTCCATGACTGAAAAAAATAAAAAAATAAAACCATTTTCAGTTCATCTGAGATATAGTAATGGCCATGCTGATAATACCCCAACAGCATTTCTGTGTTATACGACATTTAGTCCAAAGATAAGAGTAGGTATGTAGGAATTGAATAAAATCAGACAAATAATATAAGAGTAAGTTTGTCCCTCTAAAGGTAATGTGGTTTTTAAAATTACCATTAGATCAAAATCCAATAATGATTCATTCCAAATCCAGTGGTAATTGTAAAAGCCACAACACCTTTAGAGAGATAAAACAATGACAAAGGTCTTCCTTCTAGAATTACTCCCGGATAGCACCTAAAGATGTGGAGAAGTCAACTTTTCGCACCCATCATGGTCACTAGGAATTTTTAGCAATGCCATTGGTCTGACAAATGCATCTTCCACCTTCTAGTCCTTGATGAATGAGTATTCTATGATTTTTACGAAAGTTTAGTCTAGTATTCTTTGATGATATTTTAGTTTATAGTACATCATTCGAAAAACATATGACGCACTTGTTGGTTGTGTTGGAAACTCTCAAAAGGAACATCCTCTTTGTCATGGGAGAAAAGTCCCACTTTGGACAGCAACGGGTGGCCTATTTAGGCCATGTCATATGCGAGCAAGGTGTTGGGGTTGATCCTGAAAAAATTACGGCTACGGTGGAGTGACCGAAAACCAAGTTCTTGAAGGCTATAAGAGGATTCTTGGGGCCTCATCGGGTACTACCGATGATTTATTCAAGATTATGGGAAGATTGCAGCACCATTACATAGAATGTTGAAAATAATGGTTTCAATTGGAGCCCTGCAACTGAAACAGCATTCAAAAAATTAAAAATAGCCATGACAGAGGTCCAGTTCTTTGCATTACCGGATTTTTCCAAACCCTTTTTTTGTGGATTGCGATGCATCAAGAGTAAGTATTGGAGCAATGTTACTTCAGGAGCAGCACATTGCTTTCCTCAGTCAAGCACTTCAGGGAAAACAACTATTGCTCTGAACATATAAAAAAGAGATTCCAGCCCTCATCATAGTATAGAAGTGGCGACCTTGTTTTCTCTGGCGACAGTTTATTGTGCGCAGAGATCAACGAAGTTTGAGTACCTATGGGGACAAAAAAATAACAGTGCCAGCTCAGCAAAGATGGCCATACAAATTGATGGGATTCGATTTCATAATTGAATACAAGAAGGGAATCGAGAATGTGGTGGCAGATGCGCTTTCGATTTCATTAAGAATGACAAGGTGTTATTGAGCAGAAAAGGTGAAGACAAGAGAGGCATTGGGTCCCTAGAGGCTGTTGGATATGGTGTCTTTGATGAGAGAGAAATGCTTAGAGCTTTGAAGATGTAGAGATTTCAGTGATAGAGTTACGGATTATTATGTTCAAAAATTTCTATACTTGGATATCTGCTCATCATAGTCTGCTTATTTCTAGTTTTGCAGATTTTTTGAATTTTTGTTCCTTTTTTTTCTTCAAATTAGTGGTTCTCTTATATACTCCCTATATACTAGGGTTACGCTCATTTGCGCTAAATTAATGACAATGAAATAACTTATAAAAACAAAAGGACTAATTTTTCCACAAACAAGATTCCGCTCCAATACCACTTGATAAGAATCAAGAGGAAAGATCAAGCTGGCTACTTCGAGGGAGTCGGGGCTTCTAATACAGCAAGCTGTAAATTAGGGAAAATATTCAATGATATTTTTTTATTCTTCCTGCACTCATTATACATATTTGAAATAAGAGTTCAACAGCAATTGCAATTGAGACTCCTACTATTACAACTACTACTTTATAATAAGATAAACTACTACTGTTAGGTACTAGATAAACTACGATTAGTTAACAATAAGATACATAATAAACCAGATAACTAGACCCCTATGACAACACTACCACTTGACTCCTACTTGGATAGTAATAAAAGATTACGGACCCAGCTGAACAAATTAACTAATTACGATGAGTGTGTATCATCAAATTTCACAGCAATTGAAGGATTATTAAAAGCTTTTGTCCCTCGCACTCAGCAGAGAACTATTAGACCAATTTTTTCAGTGTGGATCTGAAGTAAATGGAACAAGCAAAAAATGAAAAGTATGTCCAACGTTAAACTTTGGCAGAATTCAGTGAACAATTTTAACATCTAATGGAAATCTGGAAACACCATCATAATTTAATTCGATAGAGGTAGGCCTTTCTATATTGAAATATCGGTTACAAACGGCTAATGACAATTATGACGAAATTTATTATTCTTGATATAGCAGTAATCGCAAGTCCATGAGTATTGAAGATAGACCAAGCAGAGTAGTAAGAATTTGTGGTATAATAATATAACAAATTGCGTGAGCGCGTTTAGCAGCACTGAACAACAATGACCTAAAACTTTCTCCATAAAACACAGGATTGAGGTAGAGCATGATCCGAAATCAAGAATGGGGAAATTCAAGAATGACATCCAACCCATCAATTATCATGCTGAAAATAACAGTCTGGACATACCATGATATCGTAGATGGAAGCAGTCAATCCAAAATCGGAAACGGCGCGGCCAAAGCCCACCAACTGCCCGTTGAATGGCGTGACCGGCATCACTTTCTGGACCAGTTGTCCGAGAGACAGCAGCTTAATCGGATCTTCTGAAGGTTCTGAGGAAGAAGGTTTGGTACTAAATAAAACATCGGATGGTTTGCAGAAGACGGAGACGACGACAGAGCTGTGGGAGAGAGCTACGCGGAGCTTGTGAATGTTCACCGGTTCCACTATACCCTCAGAGCCCACATAGTTAGGGAATCGGTGGCAGGAGTGATTGGAGGCGCTATAGAGGTCTCTGAGCTCCTCAAGGTTTATGTGCGATGGGTTTGTGGATATGTATATTGGGAATAATGCCGGCGGTGTTAAGGGTTTCTTTAGCAGCACCATCTTTTCCTTGTCAATTCCGCTTTTCCTTCTGCTAACCCATCTTAATTCCATGCACTTGGACGGGTAACCCTGTTGGATTTGTTGTAGGCTACGGCTAACAACCACCTCCATCTCTGATCTCTCCTCTCTCTCTCTCCTCTAAATGATATTATCCATATAGATAAATAAAAGCACATACTATTTACTTTGTTATCCGCGGCTCTTTCCTCTGCTAGTTTTTCTTCTTTTTCTTTTTTTTTCTCAGAAAAATCTATTACTTATTTCCGTCACAGTATTTTAAACAGGAACATCATTCTACAATTGAAATTGTAATTCAAATAAAAAGATATGCATATATAGTGAAACAGATGGACGAGTTTCACACTTTCACAAATACATAGACCATAGTGAAAAATTCAAACTTGATAGAAGGCAAGAAGAAAAGCAAGAGATGATTATATAGGCTCGGATGAGTTTATTAGCAGATATAATCGACTCTTTTTACCCCTAGTCAAATCCTTTTAATGAGGATATGTACACCGTGTCCAGGCTCTACAATCATTCTGTAAGCAGGAGAGTGTTGGTATCTGGGAGACAGGGAGAAAGCAAACTTGGAGATGATAAGACAGAGGACAATCTTCAGTTGGACCATCGCAAAGTTTTTGCCCAAGCAGATGCGAGGACCCAGTCCGAATGGTATATAGGCTTGGGGAAACTTGCAAGCCTTGGAAACACCGTTGCTGAATCTCTCTGGTTTGAACTCATTCGCGTCCGGCCCCCAAATATTGTGATCCCGGTGCAGGGTCGGGATCAGAGTCCACAAGCATACACCCTTGGGAATGACAATATTTCCAAGTTGGGTGTCTTCCAGTGCCTCTCTTGAAACGAAGGCCGCTGGTGGATATAGACGCAAAACTTCTTGAATCACTATAGTCACCTGCATGTATGGTTGGAAAGTCAAGGGAAAAACAAAAAAGAGGTTTAGATTACTTGAAATTAAATAACTAGTTCAATTACACGCTCACAAGCCAGCACTATATCTAATATATATATACCGTCTTCAACTGCAGGACTGAATTTAAATCTGCCAGGCCATTTGGGCAAACTTGAGCGACCTCGCTCCTAATTCGAGCTTGCCACTCTGGATTTAAGGCCAGTAGCATCAAACACCAGGAGGCTGCAACAGCAGTGCTTTCATGTCCGGCAAAGTATATGTTCTTGCAATTATCAACTATGAAACGCTTGGATGAATCCTTGACCAGACTTTGATCATTCATGGCCCCCTCCAGTATCAACTGCAATAAATCCTTCTCGGATGAAGATGTCTCTAAGCATTGTTGTTCGCGTTCTTTCACTGTTTTCCAGATCAATGACTCGATCTCTCTCTCCAAATTGCTGATCGTCTTCTTTTGCTTCCTCATTCTAAGAAAGCAATCCTTTTATTGTTAGCGTCTAAGTGCAAAGATCAATTGATTGTACGTTATGATTCGTATACTTGGTTGAGGATAAAATATAAATAATGTTATTTAGTAGACTATTATAAGTACGATTGTATGCAATTGGGATGATGTGACAGTAAAAATTAGCATTTGGTTTATTTTTGTAAATATTGATCTAAATACTAATTTTTACTGTGGTATAATAGCCTACTAAATAGACTTGCTCTTCGTATATTAACGTACCCGAAACTGGTAACCCCAAAAAGGAAGCATTGCTGGGAAATGGCTTTCTGAAGAGTCCTAAGCTTTAAGAAAATTTCTTTCCCTTTAAAATAAGAGCTCCCAAAACAAGCCCTTGAGATTACATCAGCTGAGACACCCTTCAAATCCTCATCTACTTGAATGTCTGCTAAGATACCACCTTGAGCTTCGATGGAGTCTTCCCATTTTCTCAGCAATGGTTGGGCTGACTCGAGCATTAACCCCACCATACCCTGCCAGTTAACATCAGTGATCACAGCCAGTTAATTCTTATTAGACTAGAAGTGAACCTTAATTTGGATAATTCTTTTAACCTGTACGTTTAGACCTTGATTTGGGCTAGCTCTTGCAAACTGCATGGTTAAAATTTCAAGGAGGCAGAAACAGGAACCCTGATCGACAAAAAGATTTTGATCCGTTACCTTTACTTTGTCCATGAAGAACTCAGGTGCAACAATTTTCCTGTGTTGTGCCCAAATATGGCCGTTGGACCTCAAAATGCCATTGCCGAGCATGGGTGCAAGTCTCTTCGTTATATAAGAAGGCTTGCCCAAGTCCAAAGTGATACACTGGTTCATTTCCTTTACTAGCTCCGGCTGGTTCACATACACGTGTTGCTTCATCCCCGCTGAATAAGTATATACTAGACCTGTTATCACAAAGACAAAAAGGTATATACTATAGTCACTAGACCTGCATGCGTTTCACGATGTCCATTTAATTTTACTATGTGTAATTTTACACTGTAATAACAAATTACATTTGATGTTGGGAAAAGGGCCACGAGTGGTTACCATTTTAGGAATTAAGGAAAGAGGCTTAACAATAATCCATTAATTTACTTACCCAAAAACAAATAATTTAGGAAAAACTTCAATTATCATCCTCATCTTTCACATTTGCAATCATATTCTTTTTCTTTTCTTTTTTAGCATAAAAACTCTTACATCACAAAGTATAAAGCTCTAAAATATCATAGTCGAAGTTAAAAAATTACACGTCATAGAGGTCAAAACATACAAATCTTACATTGAAATCCTATCTATGACATCATCATCCGCTAACTCATGCCCAATCTTCAGCTTATAGAACAAATCTGTTCTGGGCATACTCTATTCAAGGCATAGGGGGTAGCCTATTCCCCAAGCATGAGCAAAAGCCATACATTGAAACTAATCCTTCTCAACCCAAAAGCCAGAAAATTATTCACGTCCTCAGCCTAAAGGCCAAGACAACAAAACATACAAGAAAATACCAGAAAAAAGACAAAAACCCACAAAAAAAGACATAAGTGCTGTCGGAGCAAGGAGCGGAGGAAGGCTGTTGGAGGATTCTAGCCGAAGTGTGAGAAAACCACATAGGTGCGTGAGAGCCACACTACGACGCATGGATGCCGGAAAGCAACGCAAAAAGTGGCATTGGAAAGGTACGGTGGAGATGGCTTGGCGAAATCACGACAGGAGCTGGGCTTTGTGGCAACAAAGAGAAAAAAGAAAAGGGCTAAGCAAAAAATGGGACAAAAGAGAAATCACACAGGTGGGGAGGAGGGGAGAAGGGAGGAAGCAAGTTGCCCATCCTTCCTCCCCCAAGCTGAGTTCCTAAGCGGTGCTCTCTAGGAGCTATTTGCAATCATACTCTTAAACTTAAAAAAATGATAATTTAGAATTATTATGTTTTAAAAGTTTACAATGTTAACCCTCCCATCTAAATTCAATGTTAAATCAAACGGTTGATGAGTAAAATTTCTAAAACATCCTTAAGATGTTTATAAAATTACAAATAATTTAATAATATTAAAAAAATTATTAAAAAAAAAAAAAAAAAACCGAACTTAGGTTCACATTTGGGTCTAACCCAACCTCGGTCAAAGGTGACCCACATTGGGTCACTTATATGCTATTAGTTTTTTTTTTTTAATAGAAATACGGGGATTTTTAGAAATTTCACTTCGTCCGTTAAATTTAGACATGAGGATTGATATTGTAATCTTTTGAAAAATGACAACCCTAAATTGACATTTCTTAAAGTTTAAGGGTACAATTGCGAAAACGATAAAAAAAATCATGAGTAGTAAGTAAAGTTTTTCTAAAAATTTATTAATTTAGCGACCACAATATACTTTCAAAACATTAGGGCTTAAAAAAATAAATAATAATAAAAAAAAAAAAGCCCAAAACACAAACAAAAAATATGTCCAAATTATTTATAAAACCGTTAAAATAGGCCCAAAGAATGCCAAAAAGACTAAAATACACACAAAAAGCTTATCATCTAGTATGCGAATTGCGAATAGCGGATAATAACCACATTTAATAGCCGCAATAACCACACGAATACTGTTAGTAAAAATTAAATATGATGTGGATGCGGATGTAAATATCTAAAATAAATATTCACATTTTGCGGATGCATAGGATAGAGTATATATAGAGTATATACGACAATTATTGTCCCCGCTGAAACTTCCCAAACTTTTACACCTCATACAGAAATTTTCTCCAATCAGGTTAGGAGGATATTTCTTACAGATTGGTTTAGAGGAAATTTCTTTCAACTCACTTTAATAAGTGACAAGTGTCATTCAATATTTTTGGGTTTCTAAAAAATTAATGTTTGGGTTCCTATTAGTGGAATGACAATAAATAACTCTTAAAATATTAAAGAAAACTAGGTTTCTAAAAATTAATGTTTGAGTTCCTAAATTAGTGAATGACAATAAATAACTGTTAAATATTAAAGAAAACATGTAAGGTATCACTTATTAGAGTGGGTTGAAGAAAATTTCCCCTAAACTCTGTCCTAATTTTTTTAAAGTTTTGGAACAGCAATTATAGTTGGAACTATCGAAGAATTATGATATTTTTTTCTTAAACAAAACGATAAGATTTTAATCAATTTTTTCCCTCCTTAAATCCTTTTATATATTTTTTAAACATAGGTCGTCATCTTCTATCTCTATATTGGGTTCCATTTTTTTATTATTTAATTCCTTGAGAAAAAATAAATAAATAAAAATTGCATGTTAACGTACGACATTTTTTTTTTTTTTAATTTGTTAACTTGCTTATTTATATTAAATATTTTAGTAGTTTAAGATTTTCCTTCCATGATTTTCCCGTTTTAATGAAAAAATTTCTGTATATAATTTTAAAGTCTTTTAATATTTGGTTTTTAAATTTTTAAATTTTTAAATTTATTGATTAGATATCATATTGGTTTAAATGCTGTAATCTTTAATCAGCTCCTTATAATTGGTAATTTGGTTAGCCAAAATTACGTTACATTGTTACATTTTTATGAAAATATCTTGGCTAATTAATTTTTTGTATCAGTTATGCATGGACGGATAATAATTAAGACAATCATGCAATAATTTCAGAATATAAAAACTCATCGAAAACTCTCATGAGAACGTTATATATATATATATATTGATTTGAGATTGGAAATATTTTGCGGAAAAAAATATCAGATAATGAATTCAAATTTCGTTTATTTCAAGAAAATCTATCTAGGCTCCGTCATTGCTAAGGAACTATAGCTAGATGAAGACGCAATACGACTATGCGAGTTAAATAATACGGAAAGGAACAGTTCATCTACTTCTGTGAGATCTTAGCTAGATTTGCTTTGAATTTACTTTCCGGGCCGTCGTTGTTGTTGGTTTGAGTAGTATATATGAGAACATTACTATTTCTTTTTCTTTTTCTTTTCTATATATATAATTTCATACTGATCATTTTAATCTATGAAAATTAAAGAAGTAGGAGCGTTAACTGTGTGGCACTAGTTACACATGCAGCCTGCAGGGAGATATATATATATATATATATATACCCTTCGTGTTACTAGCTAGGTAGGTGAAATTAAACCAATTAATGAATGAGATTAAAGACAAATTATTCAAGTGACCGTGAGGTTCTGATATCCCTTAGAGCCAATTTATATATCATGCCATGTATGAATGAGTTTTACAGCAAACAAAACTGGATGCGGAAAGAGAGGTAGCTAGCTATAGAAAGTGGAAAAGAAACAAATATCAACCGTACGTACGTACCGTATTCCTTTCTCCACTGTTCAAAATATGGGAAGAGGCTGGAAGTGTAGTCGTGGGCTACAATTTCAGCATGATTTGGGGGATTGGACGTCGTCGCCTGGGATTGGATCTTCTGCATCTCAGGCAGACTCCCGTACAAAAAAGAAGGTGAAGGCCCTTTGATCCCTTGTACACGCAGCTTCTTCCTGATCCTTTGAGACTTCAGCCACACGGTGTTGTAAACATGAAATAGCAATCCAGCCAGGGCTATAAGAGCTAGCGGAAAAATCATGCTCAAACCAAGAGAGACAGCCTTCATCATCTCCTTCTTTCTTTACTTTCGGTACTCCTCTTAATTATAGAGCGAATTCCACTCGCCACTCGCCGCTCGCCGCTCGCCACTGCTTGTGTGTATATATATATATCTCGATGCAGTAGAATACAGTAGGTCTCCCTTCTCCCCGGTCAGTGGGATAAATTAATTAACGCCGACAGTTCGGGTCAAAAGTCATTTGGCGATGTCAGTGGGATCATCCGATTGGTTTTCTAAGCAATTAGTCCTCACACTGTCTCTCTCTCGTGAACTCGTGAGTGGTCCTTTAGAGTAGTAGCTAGAGTAGACTATTAAGTAGAAAAATAAACGAAATAAGAAACTGTGGTGAGGTCCTCGATGCTCGTAGGACCAGTTCAGATTTCAAATCCCACGCTAGCTACTTTGTAACGATATTAAATGATCTCAGGACCACCCGAGTCTCTCTCTCTCTCTCTCTCTCTTTATGGGACTAGTTTTTCCTGATCGAATTCCTGTCACTCTGTCAGGATGTCACATGATGGACCGTATCCATATGCCCCCAAGTGTGGACTGTGTGGTGGGCATAAAACATACATATATATAAAAGGAGCTAGGGAAGATGTCTCACTTCTCAGCTGATAGCAAAACCTTAGGCCAGAGCTAAGCTCTTCTGGTTCTTGATGAGGAAGGAAGGTAGCCAGGTAGCTAGGCCTATCGGCTATCAATTATCATGATTGCTGGTAAAGAACTATATATATGTGTGTGTATGCTAGCTAGTATAATTTGGTGTATTCGCAGAGGGACCGCGCCGTCCTCGAAGCATAAGACTGCCGCGTGGCTCTCAAGCATCACGATTATAAAATGGCCATCTTCGCTTGCAAGCTAGAGTGCCAGACGTTTGTAAAGTGGCCGGGTCAGTGTGCGAGGATGTCATTTTAGAGCATCCACTTGCAGGACAAGTGGTCCAGACGTCCAGCCTAGTTCCACTCACCGCCAATCTTAATAAATATATAGTAATTAAGACTTTCTGAACATGATGTTAGAGGGAAAAGATATCAGCATAAACAAAGATCTCTCTCTTGTACATCCCATTGATTCAGTGGAGCAAGTGCCTTTAATTGTCCAACCAAGAGCAAGTACTCTGAGGCAAGTGTGGGCACAAGATAGCAGGTGGCTAGGTATAATTTTGAACAGTTAAGTTAGATATATAGACGTACATGGAGTACGCTATAATTAAGTAAGTAATTATATGAATAATAAATCAATCCCTAATGTCAAAGCTAGTAAAGATGAAGAGCACCACTATGCTTGAAAACAATTTATTGTATCATATATGGTGAAAGAGTATCAATCTTAGAAATTGATAATTAGTCAATAAAATAGATTTTCTTTTTTTTTTCTTTTTTTTCCATTTCAATTGATCCTAATCTTCCTCGAGGATGAAGAACATATGGTAGACTTTATTAGGATATATAACACGTGATCTTAGATCAAACAAAATAAAATCTCAACTATAAAATGATTCTTTCTTTACTATTTCAAGTACTAGTACTCCTATTTCCTCTAAGTACATATGATGGCAAAAAATAAAAATTATGTGTAAAAATGTACCACCAATGAATTCTCTAACATAAATGCACTTATTACTTTCTTACATTCATTTATTGTGTGTAAAATCAACGATGGATTGATCTTGATGAATATGTCTTCTTTTTTTCTTTTCTTTTTTCCTATTCAAAGGGGTAAAGGAAAAGGATTGATGCATATATATGCCATGGCTGGAATGCTAATTCTTTGTGATTACATTTCGGTGTGCAGTGTTTATTGTTAAATTAACAATTATCTCAAAAGTTTAAGTTTATAGGAAGACATAATTTTAATTACTTAACTATTACTTTAACACTCATTTTCACATGTGAGCTTAAACTCCTGCAATGTTTACGGTTAAATTAACAATTATCCAAAAAGCTTAAACTTATAGAAAGAGATAAATGTAATTAATTATGTAATCATTACTTTAACACTTCCTTTCATATGTAAGCTCAAACTCTATTTTAATAGGTGATACTTAAGTTCAAACTCTCTTTTAATAGGTGATGCTCAACACATGAAATATTTAATTTAAATGGGGGTTGATTTGATAGAGTTAAGGTTCAAACTCAAGACATTTGGCTCTAATACCATATTAAATTATCAATTATTCCAAAAACTTAAACTTATAGGAAAAGATAAATTTAATAATTTAACTATTACTTTAACATTTATATGTTGGAGATTGAAGCTCAAGATTTATGATTGGAGATGAGTGGCAATTATACTGATTGTATGCTTATTATTATTATTATCGCATTATTGTTAAGAATAAGGTTAGACTTCTAATATAAATCACATTTTTCTTGCATAATTTCACAATGCTAAAGTGATAGTCTCAACTAACTTTTAGATTAATTATTATTTTAAAAAATTATAATGGTTAGTTGAGATTGAACCTTTAGCATTGTGATGTATAACATTACTCATACCATTATTATTATAAAATTGTTATTAATATGAGTAATTCTAAAACCCACATTTTTATCTCACAATTATGATGTATCAGTCACATTGAGCACTGGCAATTTTTTACATGATCCTAACAAACTTAATACAAAATTAACGGGTTCAAGTCACAACCATGTCAATCCTAGTTTGACCCACCTAATTCATTAGTGACCCGTTTAACTGGTCTAAAATTTTAATTTTTTTTATAATAATAATTAAAAAAAAAAAACAAAAAACAAAAATCATATAGGGTATAGCTAAGAGTAAAGTTAAATTGGCTTCACGGTTGACAATGTGGTGGGTTTTCTTCTTTCAAAGCACATTCAACAACGAGGATGCGACAATGCTCGAGTAGTAATGAGTAGAAATTTCCATTTTTTAATTGAAAATGAAAGAGGTTAAAGGGAAGGCGCCTATTGAATTTAAAATTGAAAACTATTTATAAAATATTGATTAAATTATATATCAAATTCATTGGCATCTATGAATCACTGATTATAAATTGGTATCAGCAAAACCATATAAAACTGAGATAGCATTTTGGGGTATTAGCACCAAATTTAGAATGACCAAATCTCTTTAGGGTCATACCATTCCTAAAGGGTTAATCTTTCACCCATAGGTTTTAGTTTTGAATCCGTAAATAAGTTTTGAGGCATTAATTATAACTCAAATATTAGCTCATGAAAATTTAGGATGATCGAATCCTTTTAGGGTGATACCATCCCTAAAAAGGTAAGCCTTTCACCTCTAGGTTTTAGTTTTAAATCCATAAATAAGTTTTGAGAACCTAATATTAACACATAAAAATTTAACTAATACGTGTTTTTTATATTAAAAATAATAATAATTAATTTTTTTTTTTAAAAAAAAAAAAGAATTTATGGACACGCGACGCTAGGCTGCCTCAATTTGGCAGTCGGATAGCACTGCCCAATACTAGTAGTAATTGTAATTTGGCTCTGGTTTCTCAGATCTTGACCGGTAACTGATAAGGTATCCAAATGGTTGGGCTCCCTTTGCAATTGGGACCGGGATCCCCTCGAATTCCATAAGGAATTCGAGGGCCTCAAATTCTGCATATAGACCGTTGGATCACATCCAACGGTCTAAAACAATCTACTAAAAAAATAATAATAACATTTTATTTTTATTTTAAAAAAACTTTAAAAAAAAAATTGTAAATTTTTTTTTGTGGTGGCCAACCACCACTGTTTAAACGTTGGGGTGGCTTCGACCACCCCAGACCGCCGGTTTGGACCCCTTGTCCCTTAGAGGTGGTCGAACCACCTCCAAGGGCTAAAAAAAATAAAATAAAAATAAAAATAAATTTAGTTGACTGGTTGGGGGTGCACGAAGGCACCCCCATGGCCCTTGGGGGTGCCTTCGTGCACCCCCAACCGGCCAAACC